>LPNX010750535.1:123229-190760 GCA_001517045.1 Pseudotsuga menziesii
ATATATGATGTCAAGTATGGAGTGCGTTCAATTTAGGAGAATGTTAGATTTCAGTTGAGGATGTCAAATTTTTGCCACAAGAGATAATTTGAAGAATAACGGTTGAGGTTCTAGCACTGATGTCATGCAAGACCTAAACAAATCAATGTATCACAGGCCACACATATAATATTTATCAATTAGATAATCCTTGATAAATGAGTGCATTACGAGAATTTCAATGGTTAAATTAATCTTAACCAATGGATTAAGCTGAATAGGTCCATATGAGAATTTCAAATCTCTCTCCAAAAGTTGTATATTATATGTACAACTTTTAGAGAGTGAAAGAGTAAAGTTGGATCTAGGCTGAAAAATCTACCTCAAAAGTCAGATTTCATGAACCGACTCTAGATTGCCACTTCGTTTTGACCAATGTCAAACAACATATCGTCGTCATCCCCACCACCATCACCCACAACTGCAACCAGCTTAGATCCAGCTTTACCCGGCTCTATCATGCGCCGAGAGGGATCAAATATTTCGAGGTGCAAACCCTGCTTCAACAATTGCACTCCAAAAAAGGGTTTGCACCTCCAAATATTTGATCCCTCTCGACGCATGATAGAGCCGGGTAAAGCTGGATCTAAGCTGGTTTAGAAACAAAAATAGTGGAGATACGTCACGTTGATATTATTAGAAAAGCAGTTCATTGCTAATTTTGATAAAGTGCATAGAAAATTTAGTGTGAAATGTTTTTGAACATTTTATTAATGATCGAGAGCAGATTGCAGTATTTTATAATTAGGGTCTGTACACAATGTTTTAGTACAAAGTAAATGCTGTGGCTCATGTAAGAAATCTCTAGTAGTAATGTTGAGTTGGAGAAGTTTCCAAAATTTTGGGAATTAAGATCATAGAAGTGAACTTCAAGACTCTCCAAATAATATCATATTAACCTAAAGGTGCTACTTTAAGAAACTCAGAAAATTCTCATAAAACACTTTTAAAGTGATATTATGCTAGAAACCACAAAGATTCAGTGAATGACCATTTCAATCAGTGAATAGTCATACTACAATCTGCTTTTGTAGGTCCCTTGGGGTAAAACTGTGATTTTGATGGGAGGGCAGATAAAACCACTCTCTAATAGAGTTGAAGGTGGGTATTTTGAATAATAATGTATTTGAACATGTATCTGATGCCACTCGCATTTTGAGAGAAATCAAGCTCCTTGGGTTGCTTCGCCACCCAAACATTGTTGAGATTAAGCACATTATGCTTCCTCCATCTCGACGGGAATTCATAGATATATATGTTGTATTTGAGTTGATGGAGTTTGACCTTCAACAAGTTGTTAAAGCAAATGATGATCTCACCGCTGAACACTATCAGTTATTTCTATATCAGCTTCTTAGAGCTCTAAAGTACATTCATACAGGTCAGAAAATATATCCTGCAAGCCTTGCATCCAATCCTAGCACAAAAAATTTTCTTGGGGCTCTTGTCTATTGGAAGTATTATCTCCTCAAATAGTTTTTGTGGAGCTTCATTCGTTCATGCTTATTTTTTCATTTTCCTTGGTCATTTTCCCTTCTCCATATCCCCATTAGGTATTCACTTATCATGTTTGCTCCAAACCTTTATGATCCTTGTGTCTAACCTGCATAACTAAATTTGGTTAGTATTGCTTAGAAACTCAATCTAATGCCTTTTTTATATTGTCAAATAAAATATTGGAAAAATCCACATAAGGTGTGTGCTCAAATGTCAAACTCTAATTCTAATCCTAAGTCATAATTGACATATCAAACCACACTCAACACTGAGTTCTATTTCATATGATTTATGTGCAAACAGATTCAAATCAAGCCAAGTCCACATGCTAGCCATGAGTCAGCCGTGAGTTAACTTATGAGCTTAAGCTTTCATGAAGTCTAAAGTCAAAGTCATAAACCATTTAAAATTCCATATTCCAAATCATATGTTATACTGTCTCACATGCTAGCTGCACATGCAAAATCCACGATTCATCTACAAATCAAGAGATTAGTTGACAGCCAAGATATGTCACCATTCAAGTTTACATGTCAATCACAAGTCTCTCGGGTTTTAGGGATTTATTGCAAGTTTGGAAGGGCCATGAGTCAAGTTACGTGCCCAATGCTTATGTTAAGCTATTAATCAAGCAAACAGGTCGACATGTTATCAAATACTCAGCAAATTCAGCCGAGTTGCAAGGTTTGTAGTAACTGGTATTCTCCGATCTACTGGATTGGAACTAAATGAATATTGGCCCGTGGTTAATGCATTCTGAAAACGCCCTGTAGTATGGCTTTAATTCATGATGAAGTATCTTGCTGCTAAAAGCAAAGCCAATTTTTAGCTGTCGGCAGTTAAATGATCAATTTCAAAGTGTAGTAAGCCGTTTAAAGCTCTCCTTTTCGGCGGCTAAAAGGATGCGCACAGGAAGATTAAGCCACTGAAACTGCAGAAGCGTCTAGATCACGTTTCTTTCTTCCCAGATTGTGTTTTTGATCTCCAGATTTTGTGGGAATAATTTTAAATGAAAGAAAATAAGTATGGGAATACAGATCATCCTCCTTATCAAGTTTTGGAGGCATATGGTAAGAAAATGAAGCCAAATGGATTTTCTATTCTTGACAGATATCGCCTAGCTCTCAAAGAAAGATTTCAAACTCTGTCTTCTTCACCTGCAAGCTGCCAAGTAAAGCTGAAGACCGTCAAATTCGATTTATGACGACAACATTGAATCTATTTCCTAAAAATTGTATTTGATTATGTTCATTTTTATTTATGTCAGATCCATTAAAATAGGATATTGAAATCTTGATGTAAATATTATAAAGCCTAAGAGTTTTATGAATTGAAGGGGAGGAAACAGTCCGAGGATTGTGGTTTGATCCTTGAAGACTTGTAACTACATTTCATCCTTTGGAGAGGTCCATAAATACATCTTGACATCAAGATTATTTCACTTTGTTTGTTCAGTTTTCATCTTTTTTCTTTCTATGTTTATATATATTCAATGACAGAAGGCTGTCATCCCATCTCTTCATGGATATATTAAACTTTATACATTGCATCTGATGTTTGTCTATATGCCAGATAGCTGTCATCCTATCAGTGTATTCATAATCTAAAGCTGCAAGTATTTACCTGTTATGTCTGGCCATATACTATATGCAATCTTATATATGTTTCTGCTGGGATGAAGAGTATCTTACCTATCATTACTATCCATTCACATATACTATTGTATAGGTATTTCTGTTAGCATAATGAGTCTTCTCCATATTTCCACACATTGATTAAAACCTTATGAGCAGCATAGTTGAAAGCCTTGGTCTTTCGAGTGGTTTATGTGTTGTCTAAATGGATTTGAGTTTATAATGTCATCCGATTTGATCCTTTTTCCTCTACATTATTTATTATTTAACTTACCAGGCATATCTGAAATACAACCTAAGAGAGTTTCTTGGAGTGATAACAAATTGGAGCCGTTGCCGGGGAGAGGATATTGAAGCTCAACTTCCTTGGGACAAGACATAGATCCAACTTTGATGATAGACAAAGCCTGGACACCTTTTTGGTTATAATCATCTATCTGGTGACTCCAAGAAGGACGAATTCAGTGGCGACTCCACAATATTCAGATGTCAAAATCATTTGTTGCTCTTTTGGCTCGGAGGTTTGCACCTCTTGACTTCTCTTCAATTCTTGGTTCCCCACAACCAGTACCTGATATGTCCGAATGGGGAGATTTTCTACCTATCTTGAAAGAGGAGAAAGAAGACAATCCTACAGAACACCTTCTCAAGTTTCATGAATGCATGGATCTACTAGATTAGAAGCATGAAGATGTCCATATGAAAATGTTCATGTATTCATTGTAGGGTGATGCACGCCAGTGGTATTTTTCTTTACCTCCCTCCAGCATTTCATCATTGAAGGATTTTCACTAAGCACTGCAAAAGGTATTTTTCAGATGAGTTTGTATATGGTAATTGCTGTGATGAATATGAGTTACATTATAAGGTTGAAAATGTAAATAGAGATGGATCTCTCCCTCACAATATGCAACAGCCCTTCAATGATCTTCAAGATGATGCACTTTCCCATCAACATAAACTAGAAATGGATTATAAAGGAGTTGAATGTTTTCTTACTATCATTAAATCTGATTGTTGTGAATATGAAGAATTGATTTCTTTAACTACACATGGAAACGATCAGCTTTCTGCTGGTCAAATCACCATTGAAATCAGTAAGGCTATCCCACACTTTTCAGATTTGCAGACTAAGGAAAGTGGTAGTAACCACGAGGAACAAAATTTTAAGGGACGATCTAATATTCAGCTAGAACATTAGGAGGATCCTCCTTATCCTTATGAATATGTTGTTTCAAATTATGATGAGGAACAAGGTGAGATTTTTCCAAATATGTTTCATGATCCTATTGCTGATACTTCTATACAAGAAGCTTCATATCTGTCATTAAGATCTTATCTTGATGCTCCTATATTCAACAAATACAGTGATGAGGAAGAAGATTTTGAGGTTTATAAAGGGTTGTTGACTACTAGATTGTCATCTAGTTCTACTTTTCAGCAAAGGGATGATAAAAAATGTATGCGTGCTGTGGTTAATGATAGTTATGAAGAGTATGCTGCAATAGGGGACACTTCTTTTTGTGATCGATATATTAATGATCTTTAGGATGTTAATCACGGTGTAGATGTTTTTGACATTATACCAAATGAATCTTCTGACTTACAGTGTCAAGAAGATCAGTTTGTTCCCTTTGAAAAAACAAAAGATAATGAACATATTTTTATATCAACATTTGACAGATTTGAACATGCAGCAGATAGTAAGGGCAGCCCTCAGTTTTTTGATTTGCATACAAAGGGAGAGTGCAGTAGATATGAAGAGGAATATGATGAGCTGAAAAGCTCAGATTAGCAGTCCATCCTATATGAATCTCTTCCAGAAGTTGAGAAGCCCACATTCAGCATTGAGATCAGTGACAGCCATCAGCAAAAGCATTTCAGTCAGTTGGAACAGCATCATAAAGAGGTATTTCCTGTTGGCTTTTATGACCCTATTGAAAACTATTTGGAATCTTTGAGCAGTATATATGTTAAAATATTTCTGTCAGATGAAAGTTGGATTTATCATATGTTCAAACCACTTTCCTGTTCGACGTACATTCCTTTATTTACGGGGTTAAGATCAAGATAAGGTTCAGTAGATCAGTTCCTGGCATGGCTTCATTGCAAGTATGCTTTTATTTGATAATAGGTAGTACAGTTGGTTAGTGTAGGCATTAGTAGAATAATAAGCTCTTCATACGAGCACATAGATTGTTTTTAGTTTTCTTGAATAAGCGGAGCAGGTTACAGGAATTCCACAGGTTTACAGGGGATTAGTTGTAAAGACAGCTCTTGAAAGGTGTTCAAAAGAAGATTGTACTACTAACTCCATGCCCAATGGAACACTAGAGGATAGGTTTTAATTTGTGTTCTGCAACAAAGGCATTGGATCTGTGGTTCTTGAAACCTCACAGGGAGGCTTTCATCCCCGAGTAGGAGCCAGTTGTTATCTCCTCAAATAGTTTTTGAGGAGCTTCATTCGTTCATGCTTATTTTTTCATTTTCCTTGGTCATTTGTCCTTGTCCATATCTTCCAATTCGCCATTAGTTCTTCACTGATCATGTTTGCTCCAAAAATTTATGATCCTTGTGTCTAACCTGCATAACTAAATTTGGTTAGTATTGCTTAGAAACTCACTCTAATGCCTTTTTATATTGTCAAATAAAATATTGGAAAAATCCACATAAGGTGTGTGCTCAAGTGTCAAACTCTAATTCTAATCCTAAGTCATAATTGACATATCAACCACACTCAACGTTGAGTTCTATTTCATATGATTTATGTGCAAACACATTCAAATCAAGCCAAGTCCACATGCTAGCCATGAGTCATCCATGAGTTAACTTATGAGCCTAAGCTTTCATGCTAACTCTAAATTCAAAGTCATAAACCATTTAAAATGCCATATTCCAAATCATATGTTATATTGTCTCACATGCTACATGCGCATGCAAAAGCCACGAGTCATCTACAAATCAAGAGATTAGTCGACACCCAAGCTATGTCACCATTCAAGTCTACATGTCAATCACAAGTCTCTCGGGTTTTAGGGATTTATTGCAAGTTTGGAAGGGCCATGAGTCAAGTTACTTGCCCAATGCTTATGTTAAGCTATTAATCAAGCAAAAAGGTCGACACATTACCAAATACTCAGCAAATTCAGTCGAATTGCAAGGTTTATAGTAACAAGTATTCTCCGATCTACTGGATTGGAAACCAATGAATATTGGCCCGTGGTTAATGCATTTCGAAAACGCCCTGCAGTATGGATTTAATTCATGATGAAGTATCTTGCTGCTAAAAGAAAAGACAATTTTTAGCTGTCAACGGTTAAATGATCAATTTCAAAGTGTAGTAAACCGTCGAAAGATCTCCTTTTCAGTGGCGAAAAGGACGCACATAGGAAGATTAAGCCACCAAAACTGCAGAAGTTTCCAGATCATGTTTCTTTCTTCCCAAATTGCGTTTTTGATCTCCAGATTTTGTGGGAATGATTTTAAATGAAAGATAACAAGTATGGGAATACAAATCATCCTCCTTATCAAATTTTCGAGGCATATGGTAAGGAAATGAAGCCAAATGGATTTTCTATTCTTGACAGAAATTGCCCAGCTCTCAAAGAAAGATTTCAAACTCTGTCATCTTCACCTGCAAGCTGCCAAGTAAATCTGAAGACTGTTAAATTCAATTTATGATGACAACATTGAATCTATTTCCTAAAAATTGTATTTGATTATGTTCATTTTTATTTATGTCAGATCCATTAAAATAGGATCTTGAAATTTTGATGTAAAGATTATATAAAGCCTAGGAGTTTTAAGAATTGAAGGGGAGGAAACAGTTCGAGGGCTATGGTTCGATCCTTGAAGACTTGTAACTACATTTCATCCTTTAGAGAGGTCCATAAATACATCTTGACATCGAGCTTCTTTCACTTTGTTTGTTCAGTTTTCATCTTTTTTCTTTCTATGTTTATATATATTGAATGACAGAAGGCTGTCATCCCATCTCTTCATTGATATATTAAACTTTATACATTGCTTCTGATGTTTTTCTTAATGCTAGATAGCTGTCATCCTATCAGTGTATTCATAATCTAAATCTGCAAGTATTTACCTGTTATGTCTGGCCATATATTATATGCAATATTATATATGTTTCGGCTGGCATGAAGAGTATCTTACCTATCATTACTGGCCATTCACATATACTATTGTATAGGTATTTGTGTTAGCATAACGAGTCTTCTCCATATTTCCACACATTGATTAAAACCTTCTGAGCAGCATAGTTGAAAGCCTTGGTTTTTTGAGTGGTTTATGTGTTGTCTAAATGGATGTGAGTTTATAATGTCATCCGATTCCATCCTTTTTCCTCTACATTATAAGATTAGTGAAGTTACCAGGCATCTCTGAAACACAACCTAGGAGAGTTTCCTGGAGTGAAAACAGGAAGCTTCTTTGTTTCGATTGAATTCTCCCTCACCCCTTGTTCCTTCCTAGTTTTTGAAAATTGAAACTTAAAAGATTCATGCTAGTCATGTGGTGTGATGCCTGAGCTCTTCATATTATTAGCTTAAATTTGAAGTATACACCATGTCGGAAACTTGTTTGAGTTACTTAAGCTGTGCAGATCCTAAAAACCCATGAATTCTGTGACCATTCCAAATATGATGTAACTTCCAATTATTTTGATACCACCGGGTTTCTTCTTTACTTTTGTACCTCTATATTAAATTGTTATATTTTATTGTTTTATGAACCCATTCTGATATCTTGAATACATTTAGTAAAGTTTTTCATTTCTTCTTGTATTACAGGCTCGCTTCCATTATATTTGTGAACACTGAAGATTGAAGTTTTAAAACCAACCATGTGAAGATGCAAGTAACTTATTGTTTTGTCTTGGCTTGCCTTTTCTAAAATTTCCAATCTTAAAATTCTATTAGGGTCATATGCCACGATATTTGAGTTCCCTAGATTATTGTTCTTACTATTTAGTATTTATTCACCAAAAAATTGGTGTTCACCATATGCGGATTTGTCATAAGAGTTCACGATTCTTGGAACATTCTGAAGTAAAACTTTAGGGAATATTCCTTCCAAACTGCTTAAGCTGGTGTAGTGTCTAAAAGGTCTTGAATCCTGTCACCATTCTCAATATCTAACTGTTGGTCTCATTTTCAAACAGGGTCTTTCTCTCCTTGTACCTAATTTATGAAAACATATTTTGAAATACATGATACTCTGGGAAACAAGGACTAGCTTCTGATTTTCTTGAACATGTAAGCGAAATCTGATCCTTTATGAAATTTGCCATGTTGACCGTTCTACTTAACCACCCCATGTTTAGTAGATGCTTCCAAATCTCTTATTCTAGGTGGAGCTAACTGTAGTCTTGTAAACCAGAAAGGCGAAACAACATTGTTGCTTGCTAGGAGAAATAGTTTATCAAAAATTGCAGCAGGTGTTATATTGGACCATCTTGCAAGGAAGTTGGTTCTTGCTGGTGATCAGCTCTACAAACATACAAAGAACGGTAAAGGTGAGCTAATGAAAGATAGCAGCTATGAGCTAATAAAAGAATATGCAACATGAAGATGATGCATTTAATTGCTTGTAGAATTGAAGTGTATAGCAGAATGCAAAGTTGGAGAAGGAAACTGTGCTGAAAATTGTATTAGGCAGCTGGAGATTTGAAGAGTTTACCTCATAAGAATGAGGACATGATTTGTTAACAACCTAGGGAGTTTTATACATGAGCATTGAGGCAATTTCGAAGATGTCATCTTGAGGACACCAGTGATTGCGGTAGAAGCGTGGCATACTATTCATAGTGGAGTTTATGTTCAAAGGAACACGTATTTTGGATGCATGGCCAGCATTGAAGGGGTGAAGGAGAAGACCATGTGGTAGGACATTCCAAATGTACTTGCTATGGAACTGAGATGGGAATTTGTATAGTTACTACAGAAGCAAGTTTATGTGGATGTGGATCCTTAACTATGGATTGTGTGGAGCCTTTCTTGGCTACAGATCACGAAGAGCCATACTTTGGTATGGAACTCCCAAGTCAATGTTGTGGAACTGGGAATTGGGACGTTGGGTAGTTACAAGACAAATATGGAGAGTGTGCTACAGAAGTGGAAGCTAGAAATGAAGGGGCATGGCTGTTGGTAGCTGAAGCAAGCACATGAGAAGATGAAGAAAAAGAGTTTGCTGAAGAATGATAGATACAACATGCATGGAGAAGAAAGGAATGGAAATCACATAAGATCATGAAGGTGAAGAACTTGAAAATGCTGCCATGGTCTGTGTCTTGGCAACGAGTGAGGAAGAGAGGGTTCATAGAAACCAGAACTGTTTGATTGTCCAAGTGATAGATAATATGGAGTTCTAAGATACCATTGATGTGTGTCGATATGTAACTCGTGTAATGTATTGTACCAATGATAATATGAATACATTGATGTTGCATATATCTTTGTGTGGATGAATGATACTGTGTAGTGTTGTTGTAGTTATGTTATACATTGTTGTAGATTGTATTATTATGTATGATGATTAAGGTTGCAATAGAGATGAATGTGAACACATACAAATGTTGGTTATCATATTCTCCATGTGAATGTGTCCATCATGAGAGAGATATTTTGAGTCTAAAAATGGTGCAGTGAGAAGTTTGTGTGTAGACCTGTGCATCGAGGATGTGTTCTTTTGTGTGTGTGATGAGGTCATTAACCTATGTGTGGCTCATTGAAATGGGGAATGCCTTGGGATATAATCCACAGGGTTCCAGTGAATTCATTGCTGAGTAACATATGTATTATTGGGCAGAGTTATGTAAGAGTTATGTTGTGTAGGTTAATAAAGCTAATAAGGTTAATAAAGAAGCATAAGAAATAAAGTATGGGTACATAGTATGATGCAAAGAAACTAGAGTGCTATAAGAAGAAGGAACTCAATGCTAAAGCTGATCAAGAAGATATTATGTTAACAAGTACAGGACCAGATGCCGAGGATAAGTGCAGAGACGTCTCCCCTTAGTTTCATCAAATGAGGGAAATGAGTGCCACAAAGTAACATGCATGTAATTTTGTGCAAAATTCAAATTTCTTGCTCTTTTAAAGAAAGGACTCAGAATTTAGTACTTGACCTAAACATAAACTACAACAAAAAATGGATGACTGGAATGTACAAAATAAAAAGCCTAGAGAGGTATCGCCAAGATAATGAATTGATCAACTATGCACAGGATCATAAATGGTATACATGTTCAAATTCGGGGATAAATTTGAAACCATAGTATGTATTTATAGCCTGTGAACCACTTAAGAATTAACTTCACTAAACTAAACAAGTACCAAGAAGGAGTTTTTTTAGGCAATTGACTTGAAATTTTACTTGATTGTTTGGTTTGATAAGTTCTAGAGTAATTTTCTATTCTTTCTTATCACAGTTTTCAACTAAAACCTTGCTCAACACTCTATTTTATTTGTATATCTCTTAATGAATTGCTGCCAGAATTGCTCATCAAGTTGCTGCCAACAATTCAAAATGAATTGATTATTTAATATATGGTTTGTCTCATTAAATTCTATGAGTATTCTTGAAGATATTTGTGTTTATTCTCACTTTGTGGGACTTATCAGCATTACCCTCAAAATCCACTTGACAATAAGGGTGAAGCCTCGCAAGTGGATAGGGTTTGTCAAGATCCCATACCTCAAATTGCTAGGAATAATTTCCTTCTGGATTTTATTATAAGTTAGAACTAATTACCTATTTTATATTTATTTCAATTGTGAAAGATATAAAATCTGTATTGTGGAAATCAATTTATCAAATGATATTAATAATTAATGAGAGTAATAAACAAAAAAGTGGGAAGAAATACAAGAATTTGACAATGAATGCAGGTCTTTGTTCCTTTGAGAATAGCCTGTCTTTAACAGATTGGTGATCACTTTATAGACTAACAGGCTAGCCTTGACCAAATTATATCTTAATTGTGCAATTCACAGTACAACATATTTTCTTCCTTGTTACATTTCATGATTTGAGTTGATTGCTTCCTAAAAATATTTGAATTTTGGCTTGAGGATTATTTCCCCTATCCTATGGAGACAACATCTGTACATTGACTCCATATCAATAGAATTTTGGTGAGAAGTATATAAGCTGCGTGACAAATTTGCAATACAACATTTCTATATTAATGGTGCATACAAACTATTTGGCAAAGATTCCTAGAATAAATTGTTACAGAAATTTGATAGTGGCGAGCTTGTCGGGAAGTGGGTTGCATTATGGTTTGTTATTAGTGGACTACATCCACAGTATATTCACTTTCATCAAGTATGTTTGTTTAAGCCTCTAGTCATCTTCATCAGCGTCAGAATTGGTCCTATTTAAGGTGATGTGCAGACGTTAACCCAACATTGGAAAAATACCAAATATGGATAAAATTCCCATTCAAATTAACATAAAATTTTGTCTCATTTTGGTGTTGTATTTGATGTTGTATGAGCTTCAATAACATGTAGAAAATGGAGATGTTTCACAGAATAACATGCATATTTTTTAAGTTGATTATGCTAATGGCTCTATTTAAACATTAAAGAAAACCAAGTACTAGCAGGCTTGAGGTGTTTATCACACAAACAATTTTTATTTCTTGCGCCCTTCTTCCCCTCATTGGATGCAAGTGAATGCACCTTTGAAGTATTTTTTGTTGATGTAATTGTAACTTTGGAATGTATTCACTTGTATTTCTTATCTATTGTAACCCGATGTTTATTCCAAGATGTTATCATGTCATGTCATGCCCCGATGTTCCAATCGGGAGAATCAATAATGTAAACAAGTCATGTCAAGTCATTGTGGGTAACCCTCTGATTGTCTAAGGGTTAAAGTCCCCACAGTTCTGGGGCACTAGGGTTATTAGACTCTCCTAGTAGAGGTCGACCCTAGTAGGGTTTAGTCATGTCGGGATTAGTATAAATAGAGAGTTGGACTCTCTATTTAGCACACATCACATACACACTCAAGTGTAGCGCATAGTTGAGGAAGGAGAAGACACTGGGGCTAGAGAAGAAGAAGGTTACTGCTGTCGGGAGTGCATCTTACTGTTTTTGGGTTTTACCTTTTGTGTTGATTCTATCTCTGAGGAAGTTGCGGGGTTTTCTCCATTTATGGTTTCCCCGAGGAAAAACACTGTGTTCATTGTCTCTTGTGTTTGATTGCTGTGCTTGTTGTTCTCTCAGTTAAAGATCCATATAATGCTAGCTTAAATGTTGAAAAACTAACATGGTATCAGAGCTAACCTGAGAAGAAGACACTGTGCAGCTGCGGGAACTAGGGATTCCTACTTTGTGGATATCTCTCCACATATTTTCAGCAAAAGTAAGGTGGAATAACTCTCCTCCTTAGGGTGCATCTTTCTGTCAAAGCAGAATCTAATTATGAGGTTTTTCAGTTTTGGACCCAACACTACTGCCAAAAATTAGGGCTTTTCACAAAAGATAAATTTTTCAGTGAGCCTAGGCCTAGATTGATCTCCTCCCCAAAATCAAAGTTAGGGATAAATTTCAAAGCATTTGGGTGGAAAGAACTATGGAAAAGAAAAACCCTAATTTGCTCTTGAACCAGCTCTACAGGATTTCAGCTCAAAATTCAGATCCGACATCTTGACCTGGTAAGATCTAAAATATTTTGTATTTCCATTTGAAGTTCTCAATTAAGATGTCTCATCATACCAAGCTTGATGAAAAGCTTGAGGGAGCTGATAACTTCCGAGCTTGGAAGTATAGGATCTCCCTGGTCCTGGAAGAAAATGAGTTAGACTCCTACATCCATGAGGAGGTTCCAGTTCCAGAGGGAGATGAGGCTAAGGCCTTGCATAAGAAGAAGTTGGTTATGGAAAAGAGGATAATTGCTGATTCTATCAAGGATCACATTATCCCTCAGGTGTCCTCTCTCAAGACACCTAAATCTATGTTTGATGCCCTAACCAAATTGTTTGAAGGGAAGGACATAAACCGGAAGATGACTCTAAGAAACCGACTAAAGAATGTGAAGATTCATAATGCAAAAACAATCCAGTCTTACTTCACAAGAGTCTCTCATATCAAGGAACAACTAGAAGCAGTAGATGAAGAAGTGGAAAATGCAGAGATTGTGATGAATACCTTGAATGGCCTTCCTATGTCATGGGATTCTTTCATCCAAGGAATCTGTGCTAGAAAGAAGTTAGTCAAGTTCAACAGACTATGGGAAGAGTGTTCTCAAGAAGAAGCATGGATAGAAGCTCGAGAAGAAAAGATGGGAAGTGAAGATCAATCTCTCACGGTACACTCCAAGTCAACCAAAAGAAGATCTCGTCACCCTAGAGGTAAGCACTATCACAAAGATAACACTAGAAAAGATTTGTCTAGGGTCATATGTTATACATGTGATGAAGCAGGACATTATGCAAAGAATTGTCCTAAGAAACCAAAGCTATCAAAGAGGATCAGCAAAAGAAGACATCATGCTCATGCTGCAGAGGATGATGAACCATCCAAGAAGAGAACCAGATATGAAAGTGAAGATTCTTCAAGCGAGGATGAATATGTTTTGATTTCTGCTCTCATAGGTAACATTACTCATGGAAGTGATGATTGGCTTATAGACAATGGGGCCTCCAAACATATGACAGGATTCAAGGAATCCTTTGTGAGACTGTCAAAACATGAATCACCTCACAAGGTGAAGCTAGGAGATGACTACCAATATCCAATAAAAGGTAGTGGGGAATCTTCCTATAAGCTAGACTTTGGAAAGTCTCTAACAATGAAATAAGTATTGTTTGTGCCAGGACTCAAGAAGAACCTCCTCTCCATATCGGCATTAGATGCAAAAGGAATGAGGGTTGCATTCATAGATGGTCAAGTCATCATGTGGCCAAAAGGAAAGACTATCGATGATGCGGTGGTGATTGGAGAACAAGAAGGAGGATTGTACAAACTAAAGGGTCATCCAGAACAAGCCTTGGTCCATGACATAGTAGAGCCAAGTGAACTTTGGCATAGAAGGCTTGCACATGTGCATTACAGAGCACTACCTATTGCAAGAAAAGATGTTGAAGGTCTTCTAGAAATCCAAGCAAAACATGATGGGGTCTGTAAAGGATGTGCGAAAGGAAAGAATACAAAGAAGACATTTCCAAGTAGCAAAAGCAAAGCAAAAGGAATCTTGGAAATCATCCACTCTGATGTATGCGGTCCTATGTCATCAAACTCACTAAGCGAGTATGCATATTATGTTTCTTTTATTGATTATTTTTCTAGAAAGACATGGGTTTATTTCATGAAGAACAAAGATGAAGTATTCAGAAATTTCAAGGAATTCAAAGCCTTGGTCGAGAACCATACTGAAAATAAGATCAAGACCTTTCGATCAGATAATGGTGGAGAATTCACTTCAAATGAGTTCAAAGAGCTATGCAAAGAATCAGGGATTAAGAGGGAGTTGTCTACTACTTATAATCCACAACATAATGGGATTGCGGAATGAAAGAACAGAACTATCATGGAAGCTGTAAAAGTAATGATTCATGATCAAGACCTTCCTATGCATCTTTGGGCGGAAGCTTCCAGAACAGCGGTGTATGTACAAGACCGTACTCCACATAGAGTACTCAAGAACAAGACTCCTGAAGAAGTCTTCTCCAGCAAGAAACCAGAAGTCAGCCATCTTAGAATATTTGGTTGTCCTGTGTACATACACATTCCAAAAGAGAAGAGATCAAAATTAGATCCTTTAGGAAAGAAGGGTATATTTGTGGGATACTCTGAAAGCTCGAAGGCTTACAGAATATATTTCCCAGGATTCAAGAAGATTGACATTAGCAGGGATGTGACATTTGATGAAGATACAGCTTACAACAAATCCAGAAAGAAACCTGTTGAAGAATCCGAAGAAGCAGAAGCATCAAGAATTCATGATACAACCATGAATGAAGAAGCTCAAGAAGAAGATCGAGAATTTGAAGAACCACAAAGACCTGTAGATCCACCTTTGGAGAAGAATCCTCATAAGAGGAAACCTGCTTGGGTACGAGAACTTATCCAAGGTGCAGAAAGATATGGGGCTCTAGAAGAGAATCACAGAGATGAAAGAGGACCAGATCCTACTCCGAGTATGTAGCACTACTATGTGATTTCATTGATAAAGAACCTTCCAGTTATGAAGAAGTGGAAGAACAGAAAGAATGGAAGGATGCTATGATCGAAGAATACCAATCGATCATGAAGAATGATGTTTGGGATGTTGTCCCAAGACCAAAAGGGAAGTCAGTTGTAACTTCCAAATGGATCTACAAGATCAAACATGATGCAGATGGTAGCATAGAAAAATATAAGGCAATATTTGTGGCTCAGGGTTTCTCTCAGAAAGAAGGAATAGATTATGAAGAAAACTTTGCACCTGTAGCCAGATACACTTCCATCAGATCAGTACTTGCTCTGGCTGCAGTGATGAAATGGAAGATACACCAGATGGATGTCAAGACTGCTTTCTTGAATGGTGTAGTGGAAGAGGAAGTGTACGTAGAACAACCACTCGGTTTTGAGACACATGACAGGGAGTCTCATGTGTGTAGAATGAAGAAATCCATGTATGGTTTGAAACAGGCACCCAAGACATGGTACGACAGAATTGACAGCTTTCTATCCAGTTTGGGCTTTACCAAAAGTAAAGCAGATTCCAACCTTTACTACAAGGTTGAAGATGGAAACCCAGTGATGCTTCTACTGTATGTAGATGATCTATTTGTGACAGGTATGGATGGGTTGATTGATGATACGAAGAGAAAGCTTGCTGCCAAGTTCGAGATGACGGACTTGGGAATGATGCATTATTTTCTAGGTATGGAGGTGTGGCAGAGTGTGGATGTAATCTTTCTTGGACAAGGGAAATATGCAGTAGAGATCCTAAAGAGGTTTGGGATGATGGACTACAAGGCTATAACCACACCTATGGCATCGAACCTGAAGCTATTGAGTGATGCTTCATCAGAGTCGGTTGATGCTACGATGTATCATTAGATGATTGGGTCCTTGATGTACCCGATGAACACGAGACTAGACATTTGATTTGCTGTGAACACCTTGAGCCAGTTCTTTACAGATCCGAGAAATGTTCACTTGATTGCTGCAAAGCATGTTCTGAAGTACCTGAGGGGTACAGTTAATTATGGGCTCAAGTACGATGCAAATCAGAAGATTAACCTGGAGGGTTATGTTGATTCAGATTAATCGGGCAAGCAGTGCCATCGATAGGAAGAGCACTTCAGGGTCTTGCTTTAGTATGGGATCAGGTGTGATCTCTTGGTTTAGCAGGAAGCAATCCTGTGTGGCACTGAGTACAGCTGAAGCAGAGTATGTCGCATCCTGTTCAGCCAGTTGTGAGGCAGTATGGCTAAGGAAGCTACTGTCTGATTTATTTGATCTCTAGATGGATGCTACTTGTATACATTGTGACAACCAGAGTTGCGTGAATTTGTCAGAGAATCCAGTTTTCCATGACAAGTCGAAGCATATTGAGATTAAGTATCACTATATCAGGGATATGGGGCAGAGGGGAGCAGTGAAGCTCTAGTATGTTGCAACGGACAATCAGATAGCTAATGTTTTGACAAAGCCACTAGCTAGAGTGAAGTTTGAGCACTTCAAGGAGAAGCTTGGTGTTCTCCAGATCGAGGTCCCTTCCAAGGGGAAGTGATGAGTCTAGAAGCCATTCTGACGAGCAGGTCAGATGTAAGGGCTGAGCCATTCTATCATGATGAGAGGATTGGTTCCTTCCATGTTAGATATGAGTGCTGAGATCCATAGCCATTCTGACGAGCAGGTCAGATGTAAGGGCTGAGCCATTTTGTCATGGCTAAAGGATTAAGTTCCTCTCATGTCATATGTGAGTGCTGGTCATTCTGATGAGTAGGTCAGATGTAAGGGCTACTACCATTCTGACGAGTAGGTCAGATGTAATGGCTACCACCATTTTGACAAGTAGGTCAGATGTGAGTGCTGGCCATTTTGATGTAGGATGAGCTCCTACATAGATGTAAGGGCTACTGCCTTTCTGATGAGTAGGTCAGATGTGAGTGCTGGCCATTCTGATGTGACAGTAGGATTAGGTCCTATATGATCAGATATAAGGGCTACCACCTTTCTAACGAGTAGGTCAGATGTGAGTACTAGCCATTCTGATGAGTAGGTCAGATGTAAGGGTTGCCGCCTTTCTGACGAGCAGGTCAGATGTGAGTGCTGGCCATTCTGACGAGTAGGTCAGATGTAAGGGCTACCAAAGACCTACGAGGAGGTAGGCATACACCTAGCATGAAAGAAGGCTGGCTCTGTAGAACTTCCTATGACGAGAAGAATCATGAGATAGCACATATGATGGTGACCAGAGGAGATCCAGATCAAGCTATGATCCATATCCAGTTATGATGACTTCGAGAGATCCAGATCGAGTGATGATCCAGATCTAGCAGTGATGATCCAGATCGAGTGATGATCCAGATCTAGTGATGATGATCCAGATCCAGTGATGATGATCCGGATCGAGTGATGATCTAGATCTAGTGATGATGATCCAAATCCAGTGATGATGTTCCAGATTGGGTATGATCCAGTGATGTTCTAGATCGAGTATGATCCAGTGATGTTTCAGATCGAGTATGATCCAGTGATGATGATCTAGATTGAGTGATGATCCAGATCCAGATGAAGATGGAATGAATATAAATATGACTTGAATACAAGATGACTTAGAGATGCAGATGACAAGAAGATCTAGAGAAAAAGACCAGTGATGAAAATTGTGTCGAGAGAATACCTTCCTAGTTAAGAGGGAGTGTTGATGTAATTGTAACTTTGGAATGTATTCACTTGTATTTATTATCTATTGTAACCTAATGTTTATTCTGGGATGTTATCATGTCATGTCATGCCCTGATGTTCCGATCAGGAGAATCAATAATGTAAACAAGTCATGTCAATTCATTGTGGGTAACCCTCCGATTGTCTAAGGGTTAAAGTCCCCGCAGTTCCGGGGCACTAGGGTTATTAGACTCTCCTAGTAGAGGTCAGCCCTAGTAGGGTTTTAGTCATGTTGGGATTAGTATAAATAGAGAGCTAGACTCTCTATTTATCACACATCACATACACACTCAAGTGTAGTGCATAGTTGAGGAAGGAGAAGACACTAGGGCTAGAGAAGAAGAAGGTTACTGCTGTCAGGAGTGCATCTTACTGTTTTGGGGTTTTACCTTTTGTGTTGATTCTATCTCTGAGGAAGTTGTGGGGTTTTCTCCATTTATGGTTTCCCCAAGGAAAAACACTGTGTTCATTGTCTCTTGTGTTTGATTGTTGTGCTTGTTGTTCTCTCAGTTAAAGATCCATATAATTCTAGCTTAAATGTTGAAAAACTAACATTTTGGAGTCCCATTTGTGAGAACTTATCTTTCTCTTGAAGGATGGATGCAACAAAAACATCCAAAGTATGCACTTTATAGGAGGTTCCAAGAGCCAATTTAGTAGAATGGAAAGTAGAAACAAAGTTATTATAATCAAGACCCAATTTGGAGAGAATAGAGAGTATCATTTGCTAGCTATCCTTCTCTATCTTACACACATTGAGTTACAATACAAGTGATTTGAACTTGGTGAAAAACTATTGAAAAAAGTCAAAATCGCTTGGTCTCAAGATCGTGAGTTCCACCTCCAATTGATCTCTCCTCATTTCATCTTGTGTTCCAAAGAAATGCAGAACATACTCTAAACTTCATTTGGAGTATTCTTGGCTTGTATAGTATATTTGGAGAAATAGTATAGCAAAGTAGCCTGAATGCTTCAACCATTCTATTCAATTATTTAAAATTTTCAATTGCTAAGGTTCCACCTTTGTATCCATTGTGAACCCGTAGAGCCTTGTCATCCTCGAGAGCATCTCTACTCTTAATTTCCATTCATAATAGTTGAAGGGTTCAGAATCTGTTTGGGAGAAGGGTTCAGAATCTGTTTGGGAGATAGGAAATACATGGCTACAAAGAGCTCTTTGAGGGTTGCAAAATCCTTTCTTCAACCTACAATAGCTTGATCCTTGACAAACAATTGATAAAACAGTGACTAGTTTAGCATCCATATAGATCTAATACCATGTAAAACTTGAGCATATATAGATCAAGGCACAAATACTAGAGAGATCAGATGTGAAAAGGGATCAATAACTAATAATTGATGTAACACATGTATTAGCATTAATCATCACACAAAAAGATTAGAACAAATAAAAAGAAGGAATGATGTATTTCATTAATCTTCAATGAATGAAGTAGATAGTATAAATAATCACCCTAGTATTAAATTCGAATTAGGTATTTATGAACCCTAATTAGGTTTAACTGGAGTGAATATATCCTCATGATAGCATGCACACTCACTAGGTTGAGTTAACTACCCCATCGCTACACTAAGTGAACCCTAAGTGAACTAGGAGACACTCTAATTGTAGTTCCAACTAAATTCAAGCTCAAGTGACTGAGTATAGGCACATGCATGTGATCCAGCCACTCCAAAGACTCATCTAGCACACATGAGTCTAATTAGATCCTTGGAAGTGAACTAATATATGCATTAAATTCACATTGAATTGACATGAACTAAATTGAACTAAACTAAACTAAGCAAAGTTGCATTGGAGGAGGGCACCATTTAGGCCATGCATGTCAGTATTAGGTACATGATATTTTTAATTGGTTTATGAGAAAGGGTTTAATAAAAGGGTTTTATTTTCTCTTATTCATATCATGGCAAACCCAAGATACAAGCTCATGTTGATATGGAAATCAGTGAATTCGCAATTCTGAAAACCATACAAACTGATCAATTTATATTAATATACATTTTTTATTATTATTAATATACAGTACCCCATCAGTTATCTGACGTTCAATGCCAAGCAGTTGTTTTCGGATTTCATGTCAATCTGATGACGCTGCTGTCGCTCTTACGATAGATTGTCGTCGCATTTTTAACATGCTAGGGCCCTCATCTGACAACCTTGTCATAGGAAATTCAATGGCCTTGCTGTAGGAAATTCGACGGCCTTACCGTAGGAAATTCAACGGCCTTTCCGTAGGATATTCGATAGCCTTTTTGTAGGAGATTCGATGGCCTTTTTGTAGGATATTCGACGCCATTTCTGTAGGAAATTCGATGGACTTTTCGTAGGAAATTAGATGGCCTTTCCGTAGGAAATTCGACAGCCTTTCCGTAGGAAATTTGATCGCCTTTCTATAGGAAATTCGACAGCATTGTTGTAGAAAATTTGATGGCCTTACTGTAGGAAATTATATGGCCTTGCCATAGGAAATTCGACGGCCTTGCCATAGGAAATTTGACGGCCTTGTCGTAGGAAATTTGACGACCTTGCCTTGTCATTGAATATCTGACGTTATGCCACCGACGACAAAAAAATTTGAGGTTGTCGAATACTCGACAGGCCCATTGTCGAATTTCAGACATGGCAACCGTTGGATTTTGGGCTCAAATTCTGTTGTGTTAAGAATCAATATTAAAAAATTTAATGCATTTAGAGGGTTGAATGAGTAGGATAAATAAGATCTAGCAATGATTGGACAAAATAGATATTGATATTGCTATACTGAAGATAAAATTCCCAAGACATACTTATATTTTGAGATGGTTGGACAAAATAACTTATGAATGTTCAATCTCCCCAAACACTTGCAAACATACAAGATTTGAATTATAACTATTTTCAATCCTCCTTTATGTGCTTCACATAAGTTTTGAGTCCCATTAAAGACAAGAAAAATATTACCAGGCCAACTTGATGTCAGTTTTAAATTCTTTCACATGTGGAGGAATATAGAAAGTCAGCAAAGTTATGAATGAAAAGAAAATGTATCTCTAATTTTCTTCTTACATCATAATATATGTGAGGAAGTATCAACTCATAATGGCGCATCAAAATGGTAATTTTTAGTACAAAAAAATTGAAACATACCAATTGATCAACAGTGGTTATATGCTAGTTGGTTACTTGTTTTATCTTGTAAAATTTGTATTACTTGTAAAATTTGTGAGTTGATCTGCCTGGTTTACAATTATAACTTCAACAAAGTTCCCATAATGAAGATTTAGCTAAAACTAGCTTAATCATTGCTTTAGCTGTCATATTTTCTCAAACCATGGTAAACAAATTCTGCACTCTAAAAGAATTCCTACAGGAAACTAAACAAAATAAAACTTAAAGCTACTCAAAACTACACTTCATAATGAATGCTAGAATCTATAAACACTCCTGCATTCTCCTTATATAGACTAGGAAGAAGAGTAGGTATAATGAATCTGGATTTTGGACACATGCATAACAACACCTCAATTGAAGATGATCTGAGGTATGCAAGCATGAATCCTCCTAGAGATTGGTGCCCTTATATTCATGCATGTTCCTAATTGAACTTAGACTAAGGCTACAATTAGAAAAATGTTTAATAAACTTAAATTACCATATGCAATTGCACGTACCCTTTTATACTTTACTTTGAAACAACAGACTATCTCCTAGAATAGGAATCTAAGGGTATCCTTGTTGTATCCTATATATAGCTAGCACATGTATGCATGGACAGTCACTGCCGGAAGCCTATAAAGATGTGTCCCCCTTCTAGTCTATTATACTGCTATGAGCTCATCTACAAACCATCATGCTTCATGGAAATAAATGTTGTGCAGATCTACTGAGTGTGTCATGTTGATGCAAAATTCTATCCTATGTACACTTTCTAACACTCCTTTTTTCCAAGGAAAGTGTTGTCCACTAATCCAAGTTTCTCCTTGAAAATATTGAAATTCTCCTCTACTAAGGGCTTGGTCATTCACCTGACCCCAACAAAACTGAAGAAACATGAATCAAGATGATTTCTTCCCTCTGTATCTTGAATATTCTTTAGAATCTTCAAGGTGAAAACTGTATGCATAAGGAAACACTGCATCAACAACTTGCCAACATTCTTTATCCTTCATGCCATCTTCACTGGTTAGAATATTCTCTCATGAAATGTCTAGGATTTTCTACAATAATGAACTCATCTCTATCACTATATATATGGTAAAGATAAAAAATAACATAACAAGTAGAAATCTGCACTAGATTTAGAAAAACAGTAAAACCAACATGCGTACAAACTCGTTGATATTGAAATCCAAAACTGGTGGTGCATGCATTAGCCCATTTAGGTCAACTCCCTCTTCTCAGGAGAATCCTCTGACCACTGGAGTAAGAGTATCATCAAGGTTAGATCCCTCTTATTGAGAGGATCCTTCTATAACAACTTTATCTTGCCTCTCTTTCATACTCTTGTCACTTGTAATCAAGGAGTCTATCACTAATTCCATAGTTGATTCTCTAACTATATCCTCAACCTATAGACACAATTATCCATCCTGGTTTTCAGCTATATTTGCTCAACTGGATCTATGAGTAGCCTATAAAGGCTGACTTTTCATACTCAAGAAAAAATTGACTAGATCCATGGCTTCTGTCTCTAGTTGTAACTTGATGACCATCAAACTTAGCCAAACAATGTAAATATGTCATGCAAGAAACTGAAAGAAGACTCTCCTCTATGTTAACTCAAGAACATATAAGACAAAATCTACCTCAAGAAAATCCCCTAAATGCATAGTACAAAGATATGGAGCCCAATTCCTTCACAATATACATGGCATCGTCACTAGACCCATGGTTGTAGTCTCTAGTTGTAACTTGCTGACCATCAAACTTAGCCAAACACTATAAATCTGTCATGCAAGAAACTGAAAAAAGACTCTTCTCTTTGTTAACTTAAGAACATATAATACAAAATTTACCTTAAGAAAATCCCCTAAATGCATCTAGAAAGATATGGAGCATAATTCCTTCACAAGATACATGGCATTATCACCCAAATCCACATGTAGCCCTCCATATTACTCTTGAAACATGCTGAAGAATTTCCTATCATAACTTATAAGTCATATGTCTGGAAGCTCAATTGTCCACATACCATCCAACACTTGAAACTATGTTCATGAAAAGGAACAACATCATGGTGAAGGTAGTATCAATCCTAGAAATTGACTTGTTCACACTTGAAGCTATTGCAATTCCCACAAACTCCTGTTGCTGCTTTCCCTTCCCCTTCTTCCTTTGAGGACATTGAATTCTTAGAAGCATAATGACTGTGCTTATCGCACCTCAAGGATATGACTTAAGACTTAATTCCCTCAACATGAAGATTTTGGTTCTTCCTCCTTGTATCTATTTTGCAAATGCAAGTAGTGGTGAGTTTTCTCCTTAGGAGCATCTTCCTAAATACATTCACACTTTGGTATAGGGGTCCCAAATCCCAAGGCATCACACACATCTTTGGTAATCTTTTTCCTAGAAAATTGAGGGATAAGATGATTGTTCACCAAATCCAATAATATTTGATTTCCATTTATTGGCTTCTTGTTGTGTTCTACCAGATATTTGAAATTTTTAGGTGATGCAACAACCTTCTCCACAAGGTACCATTAACTTACCATTTCTAGGAGATTTCACCAAATCAACTTCCACAACACAATGTTAGAGGCTCTCTCCAGCAAGTGACTCTTGCATATTGGGAATGGCCATCACTGCAAATCAACTGAACAAGCTTCAATCTCTACTCATTGTGTAAACTAGGGTTTCACACCTTGCAACTTTTGATGTCCACATGTTGAGCATTGGAAAACATCTGCGTTACTTACTGAAGCCTAGACATACTTCCTACTGAACCCCTAAAAAATCTCTACACCAGATAACTTGTCTATCCAACATAAAAAATTGGAAGATTTAAGAAATCGTGCTATGATACCATGTTAGAAAATCAGGTTTTCTCAACCATGGTAAACAAATTCTATGCTCTAAAATAATTCCTGTATGAAACTACACAACATTAAACTTTAAGCTACTACAAACTACTTTTTTTAATGCCCGCAGGGGTGTAACTCAACTGGAGATTCACTTGATATGAAGGACATGTTGTAAAGGGAGGTCATGAGTTCAAATCACCCCGATTTACCCGTGCCCCATGCTTGTGGTTTGTGTGAGTGTACCCAGGGGTATAGTGGTAGCAAACAAGATTGGACCCCTGTTTATGTGTCACATGAGCACCAGCCCCATCCCAGTTGTTGATTCCCCTAGTTACAAAAAAAACTACTTTCTGTAATTAATGCTAGAATCTATAAACACATACTATTAAAAATATATAAGGGAAACAAAATGAATTGACTTTGAAAACTTGTTACTAACTTACTGCTCTTCATTACTTCTGAAAATGACTTTTGTAATAGGAACACAACAAATTGATAACTGCTAAACAAAAGATTGAAATGAATAAATGTATACCTTGTCTTTCTCATTTATAGACTAGGAAGAAGAGCAAGTACCATGAATTTGGACACATGCACAACAACATCTCAACTGGAGATGTTTTGAGGCATGCAAGCATGCATCCTGCTAGAGATTTGCACCCTTATTTTCATGCATGCACCTAATTGAAATTTGACTGAAGCTAAATAGAAAATTGCTCAATAAACCAAAACTGAACTTTGACTGAAGCTAATTATAAAATTGCTTAATAAACTTAACTGAACTTTGGCTGTATGCAATATTTTTTTACTTAACTTAGATACACCGTGCAATCTCTTAGAATTGGAATCTAAGTATAACTTTATGGAATCCTATTTATAGTCGGTGCATGCATGTGCCCTCACCACTGAAAGCCTGTAAATAAAGATGTGTACCCCACCTAGTCTATTCTACGGTTGTGCCCTCATCCACAGATCATCATGCTACATAGAAATCAAAGCTGTGCAGATTTGTTGAGTGTGTCATGCTGCTATAGAAGACTATCCAATTTACACTTTCCAACACTAGCTTGTTGTTGCAACTAATGAACAGTTAAACTTGAGTTGCAGCAGTATGATTGTTAATATTAACGCAAACATTCACAAGCAAGATAAGATGATATTACTTCATTGATGTACAACAAATTACCACAAAAAGTAGGTCAGTGGGACTATAGAGTACATCCAGGAACATATATTGCAGTGTAGGAGTGCAAAAGCAACTTGTAGAACGACGTTAAAATCTCTAAGCACATAACTAATAGCTTAACATATAGCTAATAAAGATAATAAGGTTAATAAATAAGCATAAGAAAAAATTATGGGTACACAATATGATGCAAAGACTCTAGAGTGCTATAAGAAGAAGGCACTCAATGTTGAAGCCGATCAGGAAGAGATGATGTTAACAAGTACATGAACAGATGCCAAGGATAAGTGCAAAGACGTCTCCCCTTAGTTTCATCAAATTAGGAAAATGAGTGCCACAAAGTAACATGCATGTAATTTTGTGCAAAATTCAAATTTCTTGCTCTTTTAAAGGTAGGACTTAGAATATAGTACTTGACCTAAACATAAAATACAACCCAAAATGGCTAACTGGAATGTACAAAATAAAAATCCTAGAGAGGTATCGCTAAGATAATGAATTGATCAACTATGTCCAAGATCATAAATAGCATACATGTTCAAATTTGGGGATAAATTTCAAACCACAGTATGTATTTACAGCCCGTGAACCACTCAAGAGTTAACTTCACTAAACTAAACAAGGACCAAGAAGGAGGTTTTTTAGGAAATTGACTTGAAATTTCACTTGATTGTTTGGTTTGAGAAGTTCTAGAGTAATTTTCTATTATTTCTTATCATATTTTCCAACTAAAACCTTGCTCAACACTCTATTTTATTTGCATATCTCTTAAGACCTTAATGTTGGATGAGAGTCAAATTAAAGAGGAAAGTGTGGACTGGTTACATGAACTTTCTCTTAACAATTCTTCTTTATAAGTCTTGAACTTCTACATGACAAAATTAGAAATGATAAATATCAGTGATATTGAGCTAATAATAACACATTTCCCCTCACTAACATCCTTGAAGGTTGGTGACTATGATATCATGGGTATGAAAGGTGTTATGAATAAGGCAATTACATTGGAGGAGTTTGGTGGTGGGACATTTAATATCAATGAAGATCATCCAGTAGAAATCAATATGTCCCAGATGATTAAATTTCCTCCAAAGATGACATCATTGATAGGACTAAACTTCATTATGGAAGCTGAGATGCCTACTATATTCCCAAGAGCTTCTGCCCTTAAGAGATTGGATCTGCAGTATACATTTTTTAGCATAAAAAACCAATGTCAACTGGTTGGGATCTGTCCTAATCTTGAAATTCTTGAGGAAATATCCTAACCTAGAAATTCTGACTGCTAATTTATCTTGTTTTTCTCTTTCTTGATGTTAATTGTAAGTCTCCTTTACAGAAAAAATACTTGCACGATTTCATACACACACATCTTCCTTCACAACCCTTCTATAGAAAGAACTAATAAGCATTGGAATGTTGGGAATATTTCGTTGTATGGTAGGGTGCAGGGATGCTCTCTGTTTTGTTTCCTCATTGATTACATCAATGTGATTAAAACGAGAACTTAATGTTTGAGTGGCAACGTATATTTTCATGATTTAGAATGATATTTAAAGTTATGCTTTTAGTATGCTTGTGTGAGTACTTTGACTCGGTGGAGGCACTTCTGCCAAGCTAAAATTCAATTTTCACATCTTTTATACAAGCTCTAAAAGTTAGTGGTTCCTGTCTTTTGGAGTATCTATAGTATTTTCTAGTGTGGAAATTCTTTTTGACATTATGGTCCTCTCATTGTCATTCAAAATAAGATTGGAATAGAAAATGTTAAAGTCAATTATTTGAACAGATTTTCTATTAGTATTTACATCTAGAGTTGTACAATAGGAGAGATAATTTTTGTGATTTCTCATACTTACCAGACTCAGAATTGACAATAAATTGGTGAGGCAAAAAATGTGCAAGAAAATATAAACTTCCATAATAAGCAAGCATGGTTTAAGGCCTAGTAGCTAACCCACATTTCAGATATTCCAGTATGGGATGATGACTACCTCAAGTGGTTGAGTCAGAAATCAAACAGGGTAGTAAAGCTGCCTCTGAATATGATACAAAGAATGCCATCTCCTTCTGTCAGCAATGCAAGGGAAAGTTCCAACTATGACGAACAATCCAAACAATATATTCTAAGGGGAATCCAGAGATTTCTATACCATGAAGATACGATATCCCCATAATAAATACCAGAATTACATTTGGGGAAAGGATTCCTTGCAAAAGGTAAACACCATCTTTTGGCCATTAACCCATCAAAAAATTTTGACGGCTAAGAATCTAAATAAAATAGGGATCCATCGATCATAAGAAAATGTAAATAGGAAGTTACTTTGGACTTAGCATCCTTAGAAACCTCACAAAAACTCAAAATATATCAAAAAGAGTGAAAAATCAAGCTACAGGTTATTTTCTAGTGCTTTCACAAATTTCTATGTGATAGGATCTACAGAATTTCATAATTTCCTATAGTGTTCTTGTTACTTGTAACTTGCAGCCAAACTTGTGCTACTTTTTTAGTAACTTTTTAGCTTCAAAATAATACAAACTTGTTGTAGAAACATGTTTTGTATCCAAATTTGGGAACATTCATGAAATGGATTCTTGAAACCCTTCTATACCTTGATCATCAAAATATGTATTGTGCTCTGTCAAACCTATGACACTGCTCCTGTAAGTTGTTCTAACCTATTACTTGTTTGGCGTCTGTGCTTTTCTTGGATCCATTTCACATTCCAACATCTTCCCTGTCTATATATATTCTTATTATCTTTCATAAGTTTATGAGACAAATCAAAAAGTTTAATATGATTTGTTACAAATCTGTGCATTCTTCTTTTGATATCAACATCCCCCCTATGTACTTTTTCATTCTCCAATCTTAGATGCTTAATAACCTCCTAGGAATTCTTGAGATTCCTTTGGATTTCGTTTTTGGTCTTGGTATTCTTATCTTTTGACTGGTGTAATAGGGAAACCCAAAAAATCTGAAAACTAAAAACTAAAGCAACCCAAAATCTGAAACTAACAAGCCAATAACTACAATGATATTCAACAGTTAATAACACCAACGATTTTGATGGTAGAAGTGGTGGAAAGAGTAGATATGGGTACATTTTGGCAATCATGGGCTCATGAAAAACCCTAGATCAAATGCCTAGGCACATGTAAGGTAAGTTCTAGGCACATAACATAGTTAAAGAGGCATATATCATGTTCGATTTTGCCACATAACAGAGTTAAATTTTGAGGAACAACAACATATAACCACCTGTTGAGAGTGAGCAGGAATTCTAGGCAAGTTTAGCCTAGTTTGGCCACCAAAACAACAACAAAGAATCCCCAACACCTAAGGAGAACATTTTAGGGTAAGAACATTCAAAAGAAACCTTAAAACCTCGTCTTTGTACCCTATAATAGCAACAAACAATGGTGAAACTTCACTAGTTTAAGCATTCTCAGCATCAAGAATGATTCTCCTGTAGCAACTAATGGTTATTTGTAATGGCAGCATGTAACAGAATTCTATGAAGAGTAGTGTCATACCCTCTTGGAGTTTCTTCCCTAAATGTTCAAAATGTACCCTAATTTAGGACTAGAGTTTTTTTGATATTTCTTTTAAATCTCTTATAGGTTTCATTGGTGAGATGTTTCATCTAAAGGAGTATCATTGCATAAAAGAATCCCTTGCTTATACTTTATTGAAGGTGTGCCCTATCATGGGGTATTTCTTTTGTACCTTTTCCGTTGTTGGGTTTTTCTTTATGAAGACAAAAGCATGTGACTATCATTTGGAGGTAAACTAACATGGATATTTCATGTTACTTGGAAGTTACTTCTATATCCACATTTGAGGCCATTCCCTTGGATGTTTGGCTCTTGGTAGCTTCTAGAACTTGATTGGATTACTTTGTGGATGTCTCTTGATTGCATGTGGGTTTCCAACTTCTTTGTGGACATTACTTATTGAGGAATTTTCCTTTAAAACAATCCTTTAGACGCTAGTACATGGACTCACTTAATCTGTTGCGCTTCTGCCTAGACATCACTCTATTGGTTCAATTTCCTTATGGACATAGCTTGTTGAAGAAGTCTTATTTGAAGGGGCCTTTGGAGGTTGGTTCAAATTCCTTGTGGACATAAGAGTAAGGATGAGTTAAAACTCAGTCAATAGCAAAGCAAACTATTGAAAACACTAGACACCAAGTTTCCTTCACTTCACCAATCATATATAGGTTCAATCCCTAGAGTTCAAAATCAATCAATAGCA
Source organism: Pseudotsuga menziesii (assembly GCA_001517045.1). Lineage (NCBI taxonomy): Eukaryota > Viridiplantae > Streptophyta > Pinopsida > Pinales > Pinaceae > Pseudotsuga > Pseudotsuga menziesii. Next base: position 152,786 of record LPNX010750535.1, read on the forward strand.
AATAAAAATGGAGAAATCCCTAGACACCAAGTTTCCTTCACTTCATCAATCATATATAGGTTCAGTCCCTAGTTCTGTGGACTAGGCACCAAGTCTCATTTAGTCTCAATAAGTTGCATTGAGTTCAATATCAGTCAATAACATACCAAATTGGACAAAGGACTAGAAACTAAGTTTTCTTCTCTTCACTAATCATATGTGGTTTGATTCCCTACTCCTGTGGATGGAGAAACGTACCAATTGTTTTTTTCATATATTTCTACTCCTTTTACCCATGAATTTACCTCACCTTAGCGAAAAAATCAGAGCTCACTTTTCACTAGCTTGAAAGACTTTGACTCTCTCAAACCTCAGGAATATGGACTCGTCAGAAATCAGATAAGAAACTTCTAAAAAAATAGCTGATGTAGCTCACCCAAAAAATAAGTGTAATGTACTGTTTTAATCAACTTGTTGCCCCCTACATTCAATGCACGTTGCTGCTGAATATACCCAAAAAACAGACCTCAAATAAGTGTAAATTTGTTGCTTTTGGAGAGGGAAAGCAATTAGATTGACTAGGTCGAGTCTAAAATTTTTTAATTTGCTTTCTCTTGTGGAATGACTTTGACAATTGGTATTATTTGGTGTTTTAAATTTGGTTGGAAGCATTAGGAAATGGGCATATTAAAAGTTGCAATTAGTTGGCACAATTGGGAATACTTCAATCAGTTGGCACCATTAGGCATACTATAGCCTAGGTTTCAATCAGTTGGAAACTTGGCATCGCTGAGAAGATTATATGTTTCAATTAATAGGAACCATTTAGCAGCCTATTTCCTTCCTAGGTTTCAAACATTAGAATGCCCCAGTTCCCAATTCAAGGGGTGGAGGAAGGGGTACAAGGGTCTATTGTGCAGATATGTTAAGATGGTAAAAAATTGTTGAAGTGTGTTGAAAGCTTAAAATGTACCATATTTTTTTATGTTCTCCATGTGAATTTGATGGGTTGATTCCATCACTAGACATCCTGAAATGGGGGTCCTACATTAAATTTTAAGGTTAAAATTTAAGATAATGTTACTACATTAACTTCAAGAATTTATATTGAAAGATCAATACAATTCCAATCGGGAGGTCAACTAGATGACATGGCTGGGATTAAAGTGTTTATAAAGTTGTATCTATGGTTTTAGGAGGGTTTGCAGGTTTTTTTTTCTTTTTTTTCTTTAGGTTGATTGGGCTTCTTCCCAACAAGTCTTATGGGGATGGCGAACTCAATTCTTGAACCGATCGACTGACTAGTTCTGTCAGGAACCAATCTTGAACTTGTCCATTCAGGACAAATTGGGTCAACTAGCCAGTTCATCTCCCATCATTTTGGATCAATTTCGGCCAAAACCGGCTTATAACTAGTCGGTTTGGAACTTTTGTTTGAATTGGATGGCTCCAAACTTATAATAGTCACTCTAACAACCTGCTGCACAGAGTCACACTGCAAAAAGGAGGTCCACTGTCAAGCACTGACACTCATTTGTTTCAAAATAACGCTCAACTTACCTCAACCACAAAGCAAATTATGATATATCCCTCTAAGAAAAAACATGTTTGTGTTTCCCCTCAACTCAAGGATATGTAGGTGTCAACCCTTCTACATAAGTGTGTGAATAACACACAACTAGTTTTGTTCTTCAGTAGAACCTGTAAAAGATCTGCACCGAGACCAATGGTGCAACATACAAGGGCAGGTGAGGAGATGCAGTTTCAAGAGCTATCAACTATCAGTTAGCTCATTTGCCACTTTTAAATGAGATCAACATGACACAAAAAGGATGTCGTTCATCCAATTTTTGCATTGAAGGGACAAATGATCCTACCCATCTACCTGTCTAACACAATGTCCTTCACCATCAATAATAGAAACTACACCTGACATGTGATATTTGGACACATAATCAAGTCCTTATGATGGGTAGAACCAGGTGCACTTACACAATGATGGGATTTCCAAACTAGAATTCATTTTCTTTACCCCTAAGAGGCATAACTATGAATCAAATGATTTGTAAACCAATGATCTACTAATGTCGACATTAAGAAGATTAATTTTTTGACAAAAAATTCGCAAGTGACAGATTAGTGACAGGATCTCTGTAACTTCATCCATAAAGTTCACATGCCAATCTATCATCTCTTTCCTAAGATGTATTTACTGTAAACACACGTACTTGAAAACCATAAGAAATTGTATTGTATGCCAATAAAGCCTTCGGAGTCCATACAATGTACATAGGCAAGCCATCCACAACTGATAGTGTAATTGAAATAGGAAATCTAAAAACAGACATTATCCCTTATTTTACTTAGTATTCACACATTTACAAAACTTGAACTTCCTATGTTTTTAGATGCCCCACAATATGGGGGATTTTTCAAACGTATAGATAGGAAATAGGGAACCCCCAAGGCCCATACCAACTAATCGAACTGAAGAGGAAGAGCAATACGATGCTAATCAGAATATATAGAGGTCACGATTACACAGTCTAGCTACCAGGCCTGCCAGAGTGATAGTTCCCTATGCTGAAATGATCAAAAGGATCAAAGCATACCGATGTTTAAAAGAAAAGGTAATAAACAATAAGGGTAGATGTTATAGCTTCATTTGAAACTAGACTAACACCCTAGAACCATAATACAAATTCCATCTCAAATCCTAGATCATAGATCAAAGTGCAATACCCCATATTTCTCTTCCCTTCATGTAATTCCTCATTCTGAAGAAAAAGAGGATTCTGGAGAGAGTGGCACCCGTGGGTAGACAACTAGTCCTATAAGATGTATAAAGAGGGGGTTAACACATAAGGTTGGTTCCCTTTTAAAATATGTAAGCTTCAATAGGAAAATCCATGGCATAGTGATTAGATCCACATCCAGAGTAGCGATCAAACAATTATCACAATCGAGATTAGCAAGTAGGAATGGATAGTTGTGTTTGAAACCAATTAGAACTAGAGAACGTGAAGGAAACCCTCTTGCAATGTGATTTTGTGCCTCACTTGACACTAGATGGTCTATCAATATAGCTAGAAAGATGCTTATCATGATCCAGGGCTAGATCTAGAGGAAGGCACTCGAGGCAGATGAAGGTACTCGAGGAAGAGCAATATGATGCTAATCAGAATATATAGAGGTCATGATTACACAGTCTAGCTACCAGGCCTACCATAGTGATAGTTCCCAATGCTAAAATGATCAAACCATACTAACGTTGAAAAGAAAAGGTAATAAACAATAAGGGTAGATCCAAACAATTATCACAATCAAGATTAGCAAGTAGGAATGGATAGTTGTGTTTACAACCAATTAGAACTAGAGAACGTGAAGAAAACCCTCTTGCGATGTGATTTTGTGCCTCACTTGATGCTAGACGGTCTATCAATATAGCTAGAAAGATGCCTATCATGATCCAGGGCTAGATCTAGAGGAAGGCACTCAAGGCATACGAAGGTACTTGAGGAAGAGCAATATGATGCTAATCAGAATATATAGAGGTCACGATTACACCGTCTAGCTACCAGGCTTGCCATAGTGATAGTTCCCTATGCTAAAATCATCAAAAGGATCAAACCATACTGACGTTGAAAAGAAAAGGTAATAAAAAATAAGGGTAGATCCATCTCCAATCAAAGTGCAACCCTGATATAAAATTCAACCAAATAAACCACCACTTCCTCAGTAGAAGACAAAAATATCGAAATATAAAACAGAAAATTAGAAAGACGTAAACGTTAAATAATGTATCTGCATTGAAAAGTCTACAGATAGAAGAAGAAATTAACCTGTAAATTCTACAGATAGAAATAACCTTGAACAAATGCAAAGATCTTCCACTCAGGAGTCAGTCGCTGTGAAACTGTTCTCCATGAATCCACTGTAAAAACACAATTTGCATGAAATCAAGCTTGATGTTGAGCCCTTACTCTTGCATCATTATATAGGTAAAAAACATACCCAAATATGGAATCTCGACCAAATCGAGTACAAAAACGACTAAATCTCTACATTTTTCTCAAATGTGGACCAAATCGACAGACGCAAGATGTTTTGGTAAAATATGGGAAGGTAAAATTGCTCCACAAACCCATTTTGAGGATGAACTAAGTCCATTTTACCCAAATTGAGGACAGAATTTGACCAGTTTACCCAAAGATCCATAAATCAGGGGTGAAATACCAAAATTTTTAACCTATCAACCATAAATCTAGGCGAACCATATCCGTTTCTCCTCCAAAACTGGAAATTTATGGATATTTGACCTCCATTACCGAAGAAATCCAGGCAAATGTCAAGATTTTCCCCATCGACGGGTGGGCTAAATTCCATTTTATGAATTTTCACACTTTCACCGCGCAGGCTATTTAATTTGGGGAAATTATATATATAATAAAAAATGGGCTAATTTATTAAATTAAAAAAAACCGTTTTAATATTAAAAATTCGTGCACCTTTTTTTGGCCACCCCTTAAAATTCGCCTATGGGTTGTAATTCACCCCTAAAATCATCCCTGCTGGGAAGTGTCTTGTGGTAAATCTTTAAAGATACTTGGGATCTAAGAGGCACATACAACATGAGAAATTAAGAAGTCCTCAAATATAGATCAATTTTAGGACCTCTAGATACCCCAAGCCACAACAACTAAGAGAGCCTCTAAATCCTTTGTTTGTTGATTGGATTCCCAAGGTTTGAATCCTTCTTCGATTGTGATACTATCCCAAGCATGATTGATGTTAATAAACTTTTTAATTTCAACCCATACTTTCCTAGCAAAGTCACTCTATAATAATTGATCATTTGGCTCATCACATATGCATCTTAGAGCACATCTTCCTAGTATATAGCAATTCCTCTTATGTAGATTATCCCACATCAACGCCTTGTTATTTAATAAGTGCCACATATTTTTTTCCCCTTTAAAGGACATTTGAACTCCCATAGTGGTTTCCACCATCGTCAGATCTCTCTGTGATCTAAATCAAGACATAAAATTTTATACCCACACTTGGGAGAATACGTACCTCAATGATAAATTGCCCAAATGATCTGAAAATGATAGGATATACTAACACTTGAATTTGAATGTGAATTCTTAAACTAGTTAACTTGTAAAAAATGCTTGAAATAACAGGCTTATCAAAGGCTTAAAAATAACCGAAAACAAATATAAATGAACAAATAATGCAAACCATAAGAATGTGGACATCGTATGATAACATAGTTTGTCCTTGATGGATTATGTCTCCAGGTCCATCTCCAATGAGGGCAAATCTTATTAGTCTTCAAAAATATTTAAGCAGGTACAAAATGCCTTCATCCTTCAAGCTGCTTCGAAAGGAGACTTAGGATTCAACAATGAAGTACTCTCACTCTCCAAATACTCTCAAGAGTGACTAAAAATCCTCTTACAAAATTAAGCAAAGCTTACAAATCCTTTACAAAGGCATAATGGTATCATACCATTCTCTCCTCAAAAGCTTCAATCCTTTCCTGCCTCTTACAAAACAAATTACTTTAGGATACTATCTCTAAGAGTGTGATTTTGAGTTATAACATGGTTCATTCTTCTTAAAATGAAGCCTTGGTGAAATGAGGATGATGGGGAATAGGTATAGTTGATCTCATCGAAGCTTAAGGGTTGGGGAATAGGTACTTGATCACATCGAAGCTTAAGGGTTGTCACTCAAAGCATTTTCTGAGGTCAATGTCTCACCTCAAAACAATTCGACTAGGAACCTATAAAGGGTCAATGTCCTACTTCAAAACAATTCGACTATAAACCTACAAAGGCTCTAATGGTGTTCCAAAATCAACAGATTCAAGTTTAAAATTCTCCCAATTTGAAAAGCTTCAAATAAATCCATGGAACCATGGATTCAACTCGGTCCTTGCCCCCTTACTTCAATTAATCACCTTTCATTCCCCAACACAATCAAGAAGACCTAGGTCATCCAATCATGCAAGGAAATCCAGCCACCTTATTAACTCAAATACAATTGAAATTTATTTCTCAGAATCATTTATTTCCCTTGAGCAGGGTGACCAAGATTGGCTACACACTCTGTTTCCTTGATATGCTTTTCTATAAATATATATTGCCTTCATGCAAGTGTATTCTACCAAAACACGTTATTGATCATATAAAATCATCTCACACAAACCAGTGTTTCTTGGGCTTCTCGCCAAGATAACCCAATTCCCCATCGCCATGACACCTTAATTGAATTATTTTTCTCTTACCTTCTCGCATAATAATTCAATTATCTGCATGTGTTTCTTTTATAGGATTTGTCTAACTATGAGACATTTTTACTTGCCAACGATCGGATGTCTCTCACCTTGTGTATTTGTATTAATACTTTTTAGGTAATAATAAGTTTAATTTTTTTCCTTGGAAAAAGTATAATTTTATTTATTAAAAAAAACATTATGTAAAATACATGGATCTCATGTATTTCAAAAATAACATAACTCAATGGCTTGGTCCAAAAAGATTGTTATATAACCAGTTATATGCTACATATAATCATTGTTATCTGAGATCCAAATGGAGCTCTTTTTATCAACATGCATTTTCCCTATAGATAAAATATACATTGTCAACTTATCATCACATATTTTGTCTCGGCCCAACCCCTCCATAAAAGGTTGATGATAGAATTCAAAAAAATCCCCATTTTGAAATTCATAGATCAACCACTTCCCATGATCTAATTGAACTAAAATATCGCAAAGGTATACAAAGCAGAGCATAGAGGCTCGCTCACACACAAATGAACGGTTCAAACCAATTCAATTAATTGAACTAAAATATCACAAAGGTAGACAAAGCAGAGCACAGAGGCTCGCTCACACACAAATGAATGGTCCAAACCAATTCGATTAACTCATAAAAAACTATTACAATAAATAGTTGAACAAACCAAAATCTTAGATCCAATAATTATGGATCTCAAACTTCTCGCTTCCAAACCTAGTAAGTGCACAACAACCCAATCACAACTATCTAGCCTATGATTTTGACATTACATCCAAAAATTGAGTGTCTCATCCTTATTTCAGTCCCTGTAGATGTGACAACAATTACAATAATTAAAAGTCTCCATGATATGAGATACCTCTTAAAAAAGAGCAAGCAAAATCATGTTGTGATACTCTTGAACATGATTGATCCACTTTATGACATTACTAGAATCAGCGAAGGTTTGAAGAGAGAAGTAGTCTTTTTCCCCACAAAGGGTAACAATAATGAGAGATCCATAAGTTTGTCCGTAGTTATTTGTCCCAAGCCCTAAACCCGTTTTAATCTTGAAGAAAATATTTTTTGAGAGATAGAGAATAACCCCTCTCCCACAAATTGGATTTTTAAAAAAGCCCGAGTTTTTGTTTTGTCCACTTGTTCTTCTTTATTAATTTGAATATGATAGCATATTGAGGCCTTGAGGTGCAATCAAATCTAGAGCTTTTCTTGAAAGATTAACGTTAGATTCAAGCCATATGCCCTCACAAACAAATAGTGAAAGTGATTTTATTTTCCTCAAGATCACATTTGCATTCCAACTCTTCCCATCATCCTTAATTGTGATTTATAATGGTGAAAATTGTAAAATACGACGATTGCGATTATAATGGTGAAATATATAATAATGTTTGTTTAATATTTTTAATTTACTTTAAACTTTGTTACTATATTTGATTAACTTAAAATATATACTTCGCATTTAATTTTAAAAAATACCATACAAAATTGTGTTTATGTATTTGGGACTTTTTCAAATCAAGAAACACCTTACAATATTGAAAACATTGTAAAATATAATTATAACTATTTGTAAAATCACATATTTTCAATATTAAAAACATTGTGAAATATTTAATTTTTTTGAAATACGATTATAGGTATGTGAAAGCATATATTCTCAAATATTACATACTATGTAAACAATATCCAACTCTTCATGGAATAATAATACCAAACTCATTATGTATAACCTACTTGGTATATAAATTTTTTTTTTAATATTTAATTATTAAAAAAAATAAAATATATATTAAATTATTAAATTTTATATTAATTATTTTTAATATTGTATATATTATGTTTTTTTTTAAATATATTTGTTTATTATTTTTTATTAAAAAGTCAATTAAATATTCTTAAATATTTTTGTAAATAAATTTCACAATTCCATAACTTTTATTTACTATTCCAACTATTTAACCAATTTTCAATTCAAAATAATTGAAAAAACAAAAAATATCAAATCATAAATTATTTAAAATACTCTAATAGTTATAAAACCATCCATTTCATAATTTTTAAATTAATTAAATATATTGTTTATTTATATAAATTAAAAATTTACCCATTAAATCTATTAATAGAACCCCCATCTAACACGTTGTTCCATTAAAAGAAAATTAAAAACTGGTCAGATTATTTAACTCTTAGTAAAATAAAAAGGCTCACATCTAAATAAGAACGTGGTCCATTTTAATTTGTATTCCGAGTGATGTTAATAGATATTCAAAGGATGTATATGAAATCCATAAGCGTGGACAGGAGGAGAAGAGTCCTCCTTGCAGCTAAATGCTTAGGTATCATCATGATAAAGGGAGTTAGCTTTCTACTCGACTATTTGCATCGATTGGACGACTTGGCTCGCGTGAGCTGGCACATCACGTATTGCTGGTCGTCCAATCGATATAAATAATCGGGTAAAAAGTTAACTCCATAATAAAGTGTAATAATATTTAATAACTCTGATTGCTTACCAACTATACCAACTACCACTACCACAACCACAATAGAATTACATATTCAACATTATACAATATAGAAAACACATGAGTTCTCTTGATCGTGACTTATGGCCTGATCTCGTATTAGGGATTCCCCACTAACATGCCGAGACTTATGGCCTAATCTCTTATTAGGGATTCCACTAACGTGCAGACTCCCTAAAATAGTTGGGAAATATTTTCCAATCTCACTTTATAAAAGGTGTTACTCCAATAAAAGTAAACCAATAGAATAATCAGAATTAAGCTTATCTAGTGGAGCACGCTTATTCAATAGTCACTTTCTTTGGCCCTCATCCATCTAATCCAAGGCAGCATGCTCATTCCACTTAGACAAATGGATCCTTTTCTTTTGTGGGGTTATGAAGAAAGCCCTTCTCTCATCTGTTTTTCTCGTTTGGGAAAGGAAATGAGGGAGAGGAAAATGATGTTTTGTTGGTACAAAATGGAGTCACTTTCGAAGAGAAAATGATGTATTGTTTTTACATTTATATTTGTCTATGTAATGAATTGTTAAGAATTTAACCATATACTCAAAAGGGTGTCACTCTTCTTGTTTTATTTGATAAAAAAAAGGGAAAAACACTTTCTTCTTTTAAATTGTAATCTTTGATCCAGGTTGATCCCAACACAAAAGGGTTCACTATGTACTCAATTTCATATGCGAACACCAACACCCCCCATAGTGAAATGCAGTGAGGAAAAAAAAGAAAACAAATATGGGTCTTGATAATAAGGCCTGATAAGATACACATGTACAAAGTCTCATAACCAAAGAAAATGAGAAAAACTTGTAGGATAAAACTCGTCTCTAAAAGAGAGAATAATGCCATTCTTGAAAGAGGCATTGGAGTTGAAGTTGATGAAGATCTCACAATTATGCAATGGGTGGCAAGAGCATGAGACACCTGAAGGATAAAATTTCCAATGAAAACTTTGAAGAAGACTCGAGCTAAATAACCTCAAAGAGCATGGTTGAAGTTTGAAGAAGTTGGCAGGTTGTAGAGGCACAAAAAAGGAAAACTCTAGCAACCACCACACGAATGCTCCAAAGAAATAGGCATTGGTTAGGAACTAGAACAAGGATTTGGACATAAGCGAACACCATCAACTATAAAATAAGTAATGATGCATATGGACACTAAAGGATCCAAATAGGAAGGATGGTTAAAAACTCCAAACAGGGCCAAGAAATCCCATGTTGTTAATGCCTTCAAAGATACATCTAAAAATCTAAGTAGAAAATTTAGAACTCTCAGGTCTTGAATGCACACTCCAAACTATTGAGGCAACAAGAGCTAGATGCACATGCCCAAAATAAATTGATCCTTAGGAATGAGTCCTGGCACAAAAGCGCTGATGAGGTACTCATCACAATAGAGAAAGAATCAAATGATACGTTCCCTGTGGATTACAATCCATCTTACTAGACTGCATGGGTTGTTAGCTACTACAACTATCAAGTCAATATAGGAATCACTGTCGTGTACAAGTCTCACTTCAAACATGCTTGATCATGATTGAACATGGTGAATAAAAAATAAACTAAGCAAGGATTGTATACCACCCCACACAATATTGAACTGAGAGGAAAAGATAATAGCAATGGATATCACAACTAATGATGAAAGTATGGAGTATGAGCTAGAGGTTGCAAAGATGCAAAACAACCTAAGAAAGAAACACTCCAAAGTGTTAAATCCAAGAAACTACAAAACAAAACAATATAGAGTGACAAATACCTAGTTACCCTCCTAAGACTATCTTAAAAGTTCATTACTTAAAGGTGCAAAATGAGAGGCACCATAAAAATTCATCATAGACAGCAATCCTCGATATAGGCCTTGGTAAACAAGGCCATGTTAAATACCCATTTATAATAGAGGAATCAATAGACATTCATTGAGATCATGAGAAAAATAATCTCAAATAGGAAAATCAATGTGGTGTGAAACCACTCGTTGGAAAGAGAGTTGAATTCTCTTTGCAAGCCCTCAAATGATATGGAAAATAGAGACTTTGGTGCAAATTTATGGAAAAAACACCATTGTCAATAACCTCTTTATAATGAACTAGCAAAAAACAAATATGCCTTAAATGTATCCAAAATTATTTCTTTCTTGTGAATTATGGTAGCTATGGGATTAGATCCCTAGTCACATCTATCATATACAACATGCTTACTAGTTATACTACAATAAGACATGTGCACATTGTATGCTAAAAGACTAATAAAGTTGTTTGAGTTGAATTTGAAGAGAATCACCACACCATCAATGACTGGTCGACAATTGGGATTTTTGTGATTGGAGCACATTATGGTGGCCAAGTATTCCAAAATATCTCAAATTATTGAACTCTATACATTCAAACATTTTGTTGACCAACAAAATTGAACCGTGGTCTCCTCCATATCACACAAAAGCGCAAACCAGTGTTCCATGTACACAATGACTCAAATAGTGGGTTCCAACCACATTGTCTCATAAACTACCTCCTATGGATGGGTGAGCTAAGATGGAAACCTAAGGCTAGATCATAAGCAAGGCACGATCTTGGGGAAGTGGCATGCCCATTTACAAAGGAAGTAGGGGAAATCCATAATGGATATGAGGTTCTGCTCTGCAATCACATTAAATTAAATGGTAGCTTGCAGATGAGGACTCCAACTTAATGGATATCCCATTCAACAATGAGAAGTGATCTGTTGAAGGAGAGACTAGATCTATGGCACGTTCCAACTACAAAAAATGAGGATATGGAGTTGAAAAATCACACCACAAATCTAAGAGATATTTTTGTGACAATCTGTCATGATCTAACAAATGGAAAGACTACTCCATAGAGTAAAACAACTGTTTAAGTATTGGACAATACTGAGAGGGGGGGTGAATCAGTACTGTAACTTTTCACAATTTAAAACCACTTTTATAATTTACTTATTAAAACACATAATTATCAAGAACACACAAAAGAAAAATTTATCGTGGAAGCTCAATTTGGGTAAACCACCAATACTTCCTATTACTGCAAAATTGTTGTTTACAAATTGTTTTTTCCTATTACTACAGACAAGGATGGTATTACACCCTATTTACCAGCAACTACTGGAAGGAGGCTACAACCCCCTATTTTGTTAGCTACAACTAACAATATGGTACTACACCCTATTTACCAACTTCTGTTGGAAGGAGGTTACAACTCCCTGTAGGCATGTTTCCTGCCCTAGTGCCACCCTACCACCCTAATATGTTTTTAGTAATCTTCCACATTCCTTTACCCTTCAATCTTTGTCACACTCACTGGTCTCTGCTTCTTCTTCTATTATTTGGACCCCATAGACACTTTCTCTCGCTCATCCCTCTATGTATAAATACCTTTACGTTTCCTACGGACGCATCTCTTCACCATTGCGTCATTTCATTCTTCGATCATGCCTCTTCATGGAACTCAATTCTTCATTCTAGCACTGAGCTGATGAGTCATCTACCTTCATTGTGATTCTACAAAACATGTAAAACAATTCCTTGTTAATCGATTTATAGTCTATTCTTCCGGTCGTGTTCTTCTGCGATCTCTATTTCCGCAATCATCCTGATCCGTTGATCTCATTTCGGATTTTTACCTGACTGTAGATCTGAGATAAAAATCAGATAGCGGATATGTGACTTTTTCCAAATATCATTCCACGATTTCCGCTTTCTGCACTAGTCATTCCACACCATTGATCTTTTTTGAGCCTTCTGTGACCGTCGATCTGAGATGGAAATCGGATATCGGATACGTGACTTTTTCCAAATATCGTTCCATGATTTCTGCTTTCTGCACTAATCATTCCGCACCGTTAATATTTTTCGATCTCTTTGTGATTGTTGATCTGAGATGGAAATCGGATATCGGATATGTGACTTTTTCCAAATATCATTCCACGATTTCCACTTTTCGAACCAATATTTCTGAATTGTCGATCTCATTCAAGTTCTATCCTGACCATTGATCTTCCGGATTGTGGGTTTGTGACCTTTTCAACCTGCCATTTCGATATTTCCGCTTTCCACACCAATCTTTCTGCAACGTTGATCTTATGCAGATGTTTTCTAGACTGTCGATCTTTTGGATTTTAGGTAGTGGAACTATGGCATTTCCCAAAGTCTTTTCACGATTCTCCGCCTTCCTCTTTTCCTCTGAACCATCGATTTCTTTGTAGGTTAACTCCTAGCCGTCAATCTACGATCTAATGTGGATTGTGGATCCTCACTTTTCTTTGTGCGAAAATCATTTTTTGCCATCAATCTTCTCAAAATCGGCTTCTGTGTTTCTCTCAATTGATTTGGATCGTCCACGTTGTCAGTAAACTATTTTTCAATGAAATCTTGCTCCCATCCAGAACGTTAACTGGCTTACTAGTTAAATCTATGAAATTCCTTGAGGGTCATCGAATCTAGATCGGGTCGGATCAATGGTGGACTCCAAATGTATTAAACTGTATTTGATGGAAATTTTGTGCCCATCAAAATTTTCTTAGACCTCGAAACTTCTCCCAGTGAAATCGTTGTTGATTGTTGATCTGTTTTAATGATCAACCTTATCTGTCGATCTTCGTCAGATTCAATCAACGACCGAATCCAAATAGAACATCACCCATCTCAATAGTTAAATCACATGCTAGTTGAATCTGTGAAATCCATGAGGGTCATTAGATCTAGATCAATGGTGGACCCCAAATATCATAAAGCATATTTTATTCAAATTTCATGCACATCAGGATTTTATTAATCCGTGATAGTTCTGCCTACGAAATAACTGATAGTCGTTGATTTGATTCAATGATCAACCTCTTCTGTTGATCTTAATCTCTTTCGTGGCGATTACTTCCAAATTTCGTAGTCGATTCACCTTTTTATCCTCCTTTCTATTTAATCAACAAAATTCATTATGACCGCAGACCTTTAGCACTCTCGGATCTCCACCACACTATCTCCAATCGTGAGGATGATTTAATTTAGGAAATGTTTGTTTATCTCAAGCATAACTAGAACGTGCGAAATCCATCTTCAATCATGGATTCTGAAATCCATCTGTTGTGTGATCTATGGATCTTCAATTCTAATATATGGATCTTCCACTGCCTTCTTTGCAAATCTTTCTCCTGTCATCGACCTTGTTACTGATTTTCCTTTGTCACTGCTAAACTCCTTTGAAATCAAAGATAATCCATGTAATGGATCCTTTGTATTTTACTGATTTCATCCTTCTACATGTATATTTGTTATTCCTTTGTCATTTGTGAACTCTTTTGACATCAATGCCAACTATATTCTCAACAATATCTCCCTTTAGCATTGATGGCAAAATCTAGACATTCTCCCCCTTTGACAACAATTACAAAGGATAACATGTTATGCTATTAAGGATTTCATGTCTTTCTTCTTTTTGACAACCCCTCCTATCATCATATCTCCCCTTTGTTAACTAGACTTGGTACTAACCAATGTCAATTATCATGTATCTTAATATTTCCTTTCTTGCAATAGGTTCTTGAATGATAACTTGAATGATATATCCATGGAATCCCCCTGTCACTGTACTTCCTCTCCTTTGTCAACATTTTTGTGACAAACTTTACACTCAACATTACACTGTTCCTTTAAAAAAAAATGTGATATGTAACTTGCTCTTCTTAAGAATTCCTAACATAATCCTTGGTCTGAGATAACAATAGGGTTTTCTGCAAGTTTGAGAAACAAAATTAGAAAGAATTTCCTTAAACTGATAAATATATTTTTTAAAATACCCATTGTTCCTTCACAATCTTCACTATTATTTTTACTCATCCTGGCACTTTTCAATAGACTGAATTTTTTATTTTTCAGATCAGACTTAATTTTTTTTCCACTGTCAAATTTTTTATGTGTCATGACTTCAAAGTTCTAAGTGAACATAAAATATCAATCTTCTATTTGATTGTAGACATCATGGTCTTCATGAATCACACATTTTGTTGTTCTCATGTTACTTCATAGGTCTTACACTTTCTCTATGTCAACCACACACCAATCTTATCATTTAACCTTGATCATCTATTGTCTTTGATGAAGATAGCTTTCACCATACTTCAACATTAGATACCAATTGAAATTTTCTGACTTTAACTCCCCCTAAGTATATGATGCCTCCGAATGTTATTTTTAGGGTTCTCTTTAAATCATGAGAGATCTTTTAGAAAATAATCCCACAATCATCAATATATACTTCTTCATCACCTTCCTCTTCATCTTCATCAATGTATTATTTTAAATCTCCATCTTTCTTTTCCTTATAATGGATTGCATTCTTATTTATGGCACTATTATGCTCATCATCATCTTTGGAGACCTCACTGATGTTTGAAATTTGTGTTTCTTTTGAGTTCTCATAATTTGACTTTTTCCTCCATATATTCCCATGAGGTATCCTGCTTAATTGTCCTTTATCATCTTCTGTGTTTGTGTTTTGTTTTCTTTTCAATCTTTGATCTTTTCCCTTGGTTCTGCAGTCATCAACCTTATGACCAAACTTATGACAACAATGACAGTATCCATAGAATTTCCCTTTATGTTTGAGGAAACTTTGATCTTCTTGCTTCACAACTTCCATCTTCTTCCACGGTGCTTCTACTGAAACACTCTTCCTTAGTTTACATCCTCTAGCCATATGTCCAAATTTATTACAATTGTAACACTCTATGTCATATATTTGAAGCTGATATCCAAACCGGTTATGATTTATTCCTTTTGGTTTACTAGACGTATCCTTCTTATATTCATAAACCTTTCCATAAGCTATGTATTTCAAAGATTTATGACCAAAATTATTACAAGAGTAACAATGACCCAAAAAGATCTGTTGATATATATTGGTCATTGGTCTCGTATACACCTCATTAGTTCTGTCTTTGTCATGAAAGGATGAGACATATTTCTTTATTTCTTCCCTTTTAACAGGACTCTTTAGTGCATCATAGCTTCTTTCATTTCCACCTTGGTTTGTGACAAATGAATATTCTAGCTCCTTTACTTTTTCATATCCTACACCAATATTATCATTTTATGGTCTTTGTCTACTTAGGATATCATCTAAGATCCTTGAGCTCTTCTCAAACTTTGATTTGATATATTTTTCATCAACCCCTTTTCTAAGTTGAATAATCTCTTTTTCAAGTTTTTCAGAATCTTGGATTCTCTCCTTAAGGAGAGCTACTAGATCTTCTTCGGTCTTCTTGGCCTCTTGAAGTTGGTTCTTCAATTCCATAATAATTTGATTTTTTTCTTCTTGGTACTTTGACAGTTTCTCTTTCAAAACTTTGTTTCTTTTCCTACATTTTTCAATTTCATCAATAACGGCCATGTATTGAGCTTCTGTGTCCACTTATGATTCCTCATCCTAATTTGTTGTCCCTATAAATAGGATTTCTACATATTCACTTTCATCGTCACTATATTCTTTGGAATAGAATTTCATTTTATTACCCATGGTCTTATCCTTATGACAACAAGATTCTTCATGATCACTCTCCTCTTGTTTTGGGTAAGGACACATATTGGAAAATTGTCTAATTCTTCCACAGTTAAAACATTTTAAGGGTAGATTTCCTTTGTATTTCCTAGTAACTCTCTCAATTTTACTGATGAAACAAGCTTCTTCATCATCTAGTTTCTCTAATTGGTTCTTGGATAGGGATTTAAGTGCTGTTTCTTTTATTGAGGGTTCATTATGTCCCGTGCTCATCTCATATGCAGTGAAGATCCCATGTATTTCATCTAATGTCATGTCATCAAGGTCATCCCGTTCTTCTAGAGTGGATGCTTTTGATTCATACTTCATTGGAAATGTTCTTAGTACCTTTATCACCACTTCTCTTTCTTCTAATTTTCCTCCAAGACCTCTAATAACATTGACAACCTCATCTACTCTTAGAAGGTATTCCCCAATATTTTCTTCTTCTTTCATTTTAAGGCTCTCAAACTGCCCTTTTTATGTGTGAAGCTTGGATTCTTTGACTTTATATGCTCCTTCATAGACAATTTTTAACTTATCCCATACTTGTTTGGCAGTCTTGCATCGCATAACTTTTGTAAATATAGAGTTTGTCAACGCACTTAGGATTGCATTTAGGGATTTGGAAACACCTTCATATTGGACTAGTTCCTCTAGGTCTATAGGCTCTTGGTCATCTATTTTATACTTTTCTCAGTTGTTTCCCAAACCTTCCATCCAAGGGACATCAGATGGAACTTCATTCTCACACTCCAATATGCATATTTTTCTCCTATGAACAATGGAGGTATGTTGGCGGCTAAACCTTCTTGTTTATCCATAATGGTTTTAAATAGGATCTACCTTCTAGTGGTTAAACTATGTTGAAGGAACCTGGATCTGATACCAATTGTTGAAATATTGGACAATACTGAGAGGGGGGGTGAATCAGTATTGTAACTTTTCACAATTTAAAACCACTTTTATAATTTATTTATTAAAACACATAATCAACAAGAACACACAAAAACAAATTTATCATGGAATCCCAATTGGGTAAATCAACAATACTTCCTATTACTGCAAAATTTTTATTTACAAATAGTTTTTTCTTGCTACTACAGACAAGGATGGTATTACATTCTATTTACCAACAACTACTGGAAGGAGGATACAACCCCCTATTTTTTTAGCTACAGCCGACAGGACGCTACTACACCCTATTTACCAGCTTCTACTAGAAGGAGGATACAACCCCCTACATGCTTGTTTCATGCCCTAGCGCCACCCTACCACCCTAATATGTTTTTAATAATCTTCCACATTCCTTTACCCTTCATTCTCTGTCACACTCACTAGTCTCTGCTTCTTCTTCTATGATATGGACCTTGTAGACACTTTCTCTCACTCATCCCTCTATGTAGAAATACCTTTACGTTTCCTGTGGATGCATCTCTTCACCATTGCATCATTTCATTCTTCGATCATGCCTCTTCATGAGAACTCAATTCCTCGTTCTAGCACTGAGCCGATGAGTCATCTACCTCCGTTGTGATTCTACAAAACAACTAAAACAATTCCTTGTTAATTGATTTACAGTTTATTCTTCCAGTCGTGTTCTTCCACAATCTCTATTTCAGCAATCATCCTGAGTCATTGATCTCATTTCGGGACTTTTCCTAACCGTGATCTGAGATAAAAGTCGGATAGCGAATATTTGACTTTTTCCAAATATCATTCCGTGATTTCCACTTTCCACACAAATAATTCCACAACGTTGATCTTTTTTGAGATCTTCATGACCGTTGACCTCAAATGGAAATCAGATATCGGATATGTGACTTTTTCCAAATATCATTCCACTATTTCCACTTTTCGTATCAATCATTCCACACCGTTGATCTTTTTCGAGCTCTCTGTGACCGTTGATATGAGATGGAAATCGTATATCGGATATGTGACTTTTTCCAAATATCATGCCACGATTTCTGCTTTCTGAACCAATATTTTTACATCATCGATCTCATTCAAGTGCTATCTTGACCATCGATCTTTCATATTGTGGATTGAGGGTTTGTGACCTTTTGAACATGTCATTTCGAGATTTCTTCTTTCCGCACCAATATTTCCACACCGTCGATCTTAACTGGATGTTTTCCGGACCGTCAATCTTCTAGATTTTGGGTAGCAAAACTGTGACATTTCCCAAAGTCTTTTCGTGATTCTTTGCCTTTTGCTTTCTGCCTTTTGATTTTCTTCTAAACCGTTGATTTCTTTGTGGGTTCACTCCTAACCATAGATCTATGATCTAGTGTGGATTATGGATCCTCACTTTTATTTGTGCGGAAATCATTCACTAGCGTAGATTTCCTTGCATATTAAATCCTAACCGCTGATCTACGATCAAATGCATATTTGTGGATATTCCCTTTTCTTTGTGCAGAAATCTTTCTTCGCCATCGATCTTCTCAAAATCATTTTCCCTATTTCTCTCGAATGATATGGACTGTCCACGTTGTAAGTAAACTATTTCTCAATGAAATTTCTCTCCCATCCAGAACGTTAACTAGCTTACTAGTTAAATCTGTGAAATCCCTTGAGGGTTGTTGGATCTAGATCTAGTAAGATCAATGGTGGAATCCAAATGTATTAAATTGTATTTGATGGAAATTTTGTGCCCATCAAAATATTTTATACATTGCAACTTCTCTGAGTGAAATCGTTGACGACCGTTGATCTGTTTCAATGATCAACCTTATCCGTCGATCTCTAGCAGCTTCAATCAACAGTGGACTCCAAATAGAACAACACCCATCTCAGTAGTTAACTCACCTGCTAGTTGAATTTTTGAAACACATGGGGACTGTCAGATCTATATCGACGATGGACCGCAAATATCATACGGCATATTTTATTCAAATTTTGTGCACATCAGGATTTTATTAATCCACGCTAGTTCTCCCTATGAAATAACTCGAATTCGTTGATTTGATTCAATGATCTACCTCTTCCGTTGATGTTAATAAATGTCATGGCGATTAATTCCAAATTTTGTACTCGATTAACCTTTTTATCCTCCCCTCTATTTAATCAATGGAATTCATCCTGACGATATATATTTATAATTCTCTGATATCCACCACACAATCTCCAATCATGAGGATGATTTAATTTAGGAAATGTTGGGTTATCTCAGGTATAACTCCTACTTGCAAAATCCATCTTCAGCCATGGATTGTGAAATCCATCTGCTGTATGATCTATGGATCTTAAATTCTTATTTATGGATCTTCCACTACTTGCTTTGCAGATATTTATCCTATCAATGACCCTATTACTAATTTTCCTTTGTCATTGTTGAACTCCTTTGACATCAAAGATAATCTGTGTAATGGATCCTTTGTATTTTACTGATTTCCTCATGCTACATGTCTAATTGTTATTCCTTTGTCATTTGTGAACTCCTTCGACATCAATCACAACTATATTCTCAACAACAACATCTCTGAGGAAGATTCTCATATCATAGGCTCTCTTATTTGTATCCAGAAAAACAAGGGGCTGCTTATAAGGATTAACACTGATTAATGAGATAAACGATCTGCAAAATGAAGACAACTACACCCATGCATATACCACATACCAATGGTTTTGTTTTTTGATGTAGGATTAGAATAATACATTTCCTCATTTACATGTAGGAAAACAATGCTCGAGACCCACTCATGTCCACACACATGAGAGCCAACGATCCTTCACAGAATCAAAGAAAAAAAATGTTTGAATCAATATCTAGGATCAACCAAATATTTTCCCAGGTCATTCTAGAAACCTTGGATACACCAAATATTTTCTGAAATCAAAATGTTTCATAAGTGGCCACCTCTTAAAGCCACAATTCCTCTACAAACAAAAATCCCAGGAACAACAACTCTACAAAACAACAGTATTCCACGTGAGAGAAGAGATTTGTAGAGATTTCTCTACACATATTTGCAACGTAATAAAATAAGATAACTCTATTAATTGGATTAATGTGATTACAAGAGATATCCTCAATTGATGGGATTTAGTAGGCCCAATAAATCCCCAAGAATAGTTGGGTGATTGAGAGCTTATGTGATCTAACGACTGACCTAAGTTGGAGGCTTTGGAAAATACCAACACCAACACCCCCCATAAGCTAAATGTAGGGAGGAAAAAAAAGAAAAAAATTATGGGTCCTAACAACAAGCCCTAATAAGGTACCCATGTACAAACTCTTCTAACTGGAGAAAATGAGTAAAAATTGTAGGATAAAAACTCTTCTACAAAAGAGAGAATAACGCCATTACTGAAAAAGGAATTGAAGATGAAGTTGATGAAGATATCACAATGGTGCAATGAATGAAAAGAAGAGATTCATAGAGGCTAAAATATCCAACCAAAACCATGAAGAATATTCAATCCAAATAACCTCAAAGAACATGGTTAAAGTTTGAAGAAGTGGATAGGTTGCATAGGCATGAAAAAGACAAACACTAACAACCACCATGTGAATGCTCCAAAGAAATAGGTGATGGTTAGAAACTAGAGCAAGGATTTAAACATAATCGAACACCATAAACCATCAAGCAAGTAATGACACACGTGGACACAAAATATCCAAATAGGAAGTATGGTCGAAAAATCCAAAGAGGGCCAGGAAACCCCACATTGTCAACACCATCCAAGATACATGTAGAAATCTAAGTAGAAAATTTCACACTCCTGAGTAGTGAATGCACACTACTCAAGAATGAGTACCGACACAAAAGCAATAATGTGGTACTCATTTACAACTGAGAAAACATCATATGCTAAGTGTCTTTATGGACACCAATCCATCTCACCAGACTACATGGACGACTCGCTAGTACAATTGTTGAGTGGAAAAGATGATAGAAATGGATGTCAAAATTGATGGTGAAAGTATGGAGTATGAGATAGAGGTACAAAGATGTGAAACAAGCTAAGTAAGAAACACTCCAAAGTTGTGATCTCCAAGACATTGCAAAATAAGGTAGTATAGGGAGACAAATTCCTGGTGACACTGCCAGTGCTATCTACACGAGTGGCATGGAATCCACTATTCAAATGCACAAAACGAGAGGTACCATAAATCTTACAAAATAAGATCGAAGAACAATAACAATAAAACAATATGTAAAAATAAATCACAGTAACGCATTACAAAAGAGACACCAATATAACGTGGTTCACCCATGATGGGATACATCCACACAAAAATTTCCATTCCTTTATTATTATACCATCTATCTAAATGAAGGGATACAACCTGCAACAACCCCTATTGCACTTCCTCTTCACTCTCTCACACTCTCTCTCACATAATCACAAATATCGTTTTACAATGCTACAATACAATTGCACAACCGTATTACAATGCTTTCCTTTTATAGGGAATGAAAAGGGGAAAATAACATGGGTCACTCAGTACCATTGGCCCATAAAATGTTGGCCAACAAACATCACAAAAAATTATTTTGGGGGCCCGTTGGCCCCCAAAGCCTCGTCAGGGGACCACTAGCCCTCAGACCCCCCAGCTGGGGAGGTCATTCCCCCCCAGCACCCCCCTATTGGGGCGAGTGTACAATAAAACTAGGGTACAAGCACAACTGAACAATAACATCTCTGAATCAATAAGATTAGGATCTATAACCAACAATAAAAAACCACCATGGACAACAATTCTCATCATCGATCCTACAAACATGGCCATGTTAGGTACCCTTTTATAATACAAGAATCAACATAAATTTATTGAGCTTAGGAGATAAAAAAATCTGAAAGAGCCAAAATAAGATTGTTGTGCAACAACTCACTGGAACTCAAGTGAAGTTCTCTTTGCAATGCCACAAACGGTATGGAAAACTGACACTTTGATGCAAAGTTATGGAAAAAGCAACATTGCCGATAACTTTGAAATAAAATTGAAAAAAAAATCTAATCTGGGTCCAAAAATCAAACAATGATTTAGCTAAAAACAATACGGTAAGCCTCAAAGATGAAACCCGAGTCTCATTCATAACAACAAAATCCACAATCCACCTTTCCACAATTTTGATTGACATACACAAATATATAAATATATGAAACTTTGAAGTCCCATCACAAAATGTTTGGTTATGTACTCAAACAAGAAAACATCATATGTTGAGTACCATTATGGACACTAATCCATCTCATTGAACTACATGGTAACTAGTAGCTTCAACTGCTTAGTCAATACAGGAGTTGATGTTGTGTATAAGGTTCTCTCTAAAGATGATTGATCTCGATCACAGATGGTGAGTAAAAAATCACCTGAGGAAGCATTGCATACCAGCCCCCACCCAACGCCACCAAGTTATTGGACGAGAACAAGTTATACAACTTGACGAGAACCTAACATTATTCTCATTTTTGGGGGGTTCAATTTTAGTAGTTGTTTTTACCTCTGTTTCAAAAAGTGCGCATATTAGTAGCACCATTTTTCATTTCGACCAATTTTTTTGCGATTTTGAAATTTCTTGGTCATAAAAAGCTATAATTTTTATTTACAAATGCGTTTTTGCAAATTTTATAAAAAAATATACATTTAGTAACTAGTTATAATGAAAAAAATTATACATTTTTAAATCTTTTTTAACATTTAGAAACTAGTTAGAATGAAAACTATATACATTTTGGAATTTTTTTCTTTAAATGTTTCTTTTAAATAAGTCATTGTTTGGACAAATTTGTAAAAAAAAATGAAAAAATTAAGACACTTCAAACCATTTTTCACATATTTTTAGTTATTTATGTACAAAAATGATACTATTCAACATTATTTTCCATAAAGTGATGATTCACATAAACTCAACAAAAAATATACCATATATTTGTAAATAACATTTTAAAAACATAATATTTATTTTTAAAATAAAATATTAAAGTCAAAACATTACAAAAATATCTTATACAAATTTTGTAAGTTTGACATTTTCGGCAGCTCATGATTTGGGTGTCCAAAAGAGGCCTAGGGGAGGAGTGGAGACCCAAAGAGTCATGGCCAACAAATTAAAAAAAAAAATAAAAACAAATAAAAAAAAAAAAGAAAAAACACAAATATTAAAACAAATTAAAAAATAAAATAAAAACTTTAAAAACTTTAAAAACTTTAAAAACTTTAAAAACTTTAAAAACTTTAAAAACTTTAAAAACTTTAAAAACTTTAAAAACTTTAAAAACTTTAAAAACTTTAAAAACTTTAAAAACTTTAAAAACTTTAAAAACTTTAAAAACTTTAAAAACTTTAAAAACTTTAAAAACTTTAAAAACTTTAAAAACTTTAAAAACTTTAAAAACTTTAAAAACTTTAAAAACTTTAAAAACTTTAAAAACTTTAAAAACTTTAAAAACTTTAAAAACTTTAAAAACTTTAAAAACTTTAAAAACTTTAAAAACTTTAAAAACTTTAAAAACTTTAAAAACTTTAAAAACTTTAAAAACTTTAAAAACTTTAAAAACTTTAAAAACTTTAAAAACTTTAAAAACTTTAAAAACTTTAAAAACTTTAAAAACTTTAAAAACTTTAAAAACTTTAAAAACTTTAAAAACTTTAAAAACTTTAAAAACTTTAAAAACTTTAAAAACTTTAAAAACTTTAAAAACTTTAAAAACTTTAAAAACTTTAAAAACTTTAAAAACTTTAAAAACTTTAAAAACTTTAAAAACTTTAAAAACTTTAAAAACTTTAAAAACTTTAAAAACTTTAAAAACTTTAAAAAAAAAAAATTAAAAAAAAAAAAAAAGAAAAAACACAAATATTAAAACAAATTAAAAAATAAAATAAAAACTTTAAAAACTTTAAAAAAATATAATTTAAGAAAAACAAAAACTACCCAAACAACAATACCCCACGCCCTTTCCCCTCCCTCTCTCTCTTCACTTTCCCTCCTCCTCCCCCTTCCCCTCCATGTGCCCTTCCTCCTCCCCCTCCCTGTCTACCATCCCATGTCCCTCCTCCTCCCCATTCGCCACCCCCTCCACACTCTCCCTGTAAGCGTCCCCCTCAGCTAACCCATGGGGAACCCTTTGGGCAGTGGAGGGGTGGAAACACCGCTCCCTCATGCGCCCAAAGGGACACCCAAGGGGGCGGCTCGATTCATCATCACTCCCTCGTGCTCTTAAAGGGCTGCCTAACGAGACACCTTGATTCTGTCGCCACTCCCTTGTGTGAGCAAAGGGATTCCCATGGGTTGGCTAAGGGGGAAGGGTATGGGGACAACATAGAGGGAGGCGGAGGGGGAGAGGAGAGGGAGGAGGACGGAGAAATGAGAGGGGGAAAGGGGTGAGGTTATGAGGTTAGGGTAGTTTTTTTTAGTTTTTTTAATATTTTTAATTTTTTTAAGAAGTTTCTTAATTTTTTTCTTTTATTTTAAATATTTTTATAATTATATATATATATATAATTTCAAATGGTTTGTTTTTCAAAAGTTTTTATATATCTTTTAAATAAATGTTTAAAAAAAAAAATTGAATTTTATTTTATTTTATTCTATTTTATTAAGAATATTATCATCAACTTTTGTATTTTATATGGAAATAGTGGTGAGATAGTTTAAGTTTGCTACCGGTAGCATTAGTTTTCAATTAAGGGCTTGATTTTAGGGTTTTTGCAACAATAAATATTGTGTTGGTCCATGTCTATTTTTTTAACCACAAAAAATGGTGTTACTGATAACGCAAGTTTTTTATTCGAGATTGTTTTTTAGTGTTTTTTTAATGCAAAAATATGATTTTTTATGATTAGAGTTATCCTTTTGAGTATAAGGTTATTGTCAATTTGTATAAATTCTTTGAGGAGGATCATTTATATTGCTGTGATCTAATGGAAAGACTGCCTTTTGTTGTGGAGGCAGAAGAATATTTCTCAAGAGAGAAACAATGGTGGTTGAGTGCGGCCTAGAATATGCTTGATCCTTTGAAGGAAAATATAACTTTATGTCTATCCTTAAAAAAAAAATTGTTGACGTGGGATAACATATTAAAGCAAGGATTGAAGATTGAGTGGAATGACCAGGTGTTTTCAATGTTCTCAAGCCAATGAAATGTTGTATCATCTGTTTGTTTCATATATTGTTGTTATAGATATTTGGACCGTGATCAATAGTACCTTTAAACTAAGTAATCATTGGTTGGATTCCTCAATGGAAGTATATGTTATAGAGTAGCTTTTGGATGTGGGTGTCAAGGAATATAAAGGGTGTTTTGATGAATATACGTAACACCTTATTGCAATAAGAGTGCGTGGATTTTTTTGGAGTGTGAGCTTGATCGAGGTTTTAAATAATCTTTAATTGAGATATTGGAAAAAAAATTGTCTTAGTTAAACTCTTAATCGAGTTAATAGCTCGATTGAAGTATTTGCCAACATAACACAAATACTTATTTTACTTCTAGATAATACTAATTTTTTGTTTTGCCTGATAGAACTTTAAATGCAAACATGTATTAGGTGGGGTATTAACATTTAATTTTTGGGACGTAGAAACAAAATAATAAATATAATTTATGACATCAAATACCTTCGTCCTCTCTCTTGGAACATATTTTGATGCATGGTTGTACTTTATTGCTTGGAGAAGGAGCTGACCCTTTCCTTCATGAGGTTGATTGAGTTTGGTGGGACCTTTCTATTGGATTCATGCTTCTATCTTGATTGATGTCCTTATTCCATGGATTTAGATTGTGCACACATTTTGATGAGATAGAACTAGTCTATTGAGCCATTTGGAAGTCGTCTGCCTAGAGTGCTCCCCTTTTATGGCATGCACATGGCACATTTGCATATATTAATGAGCTTGCCTCCCTTTTTATGAGCTATTGTGATGCAGGAGCATATACAACCTAGTGAAGTCACTTATGACTTCACTAAGATAAGAGTGAACTTCTAGAAGAGACTTGGAGTCTCATTTAAAATTTCTCGTTTTCATAAAAGATTGAATAAATTGGAGAAGGATTGGATCCTTTCCAAGTGTAATAGTTAGGATAAGGTTGGTTAGTCAGCTGAGTAATTTTAGCAGTTAGTTAGTAAGTCAATAGATGAGTCATAAGTCTCGATCCTATCTCCATGCATATGAGAAATAGAATTTCAATTGTATTTAAACATAATTAGAATACTTTGTAGGATAGCTTGAACAGTTCGAATAGCTTGGATTTGAGAGAGGGATCAAGAAAGGAAGAGATCGGAATAGATTGTTTTTCCTTGAGCAGAAAAATGAGATCAGGTTGTGGCTTCTGATTCTCTGGGTGTGATTCAAGTTCTAAAGGATTTTATTGAATAAATAAAGTGATTTTGTGCAAGTATTATGTTGAGGATCTAATAGTGAATGATTGGAAAATGTCTACATTTAAATACAGCTAGTCAAAAGTTTGAAGAAATATCAATTTCTAGAACCAATCACTCCATTTTAGACATAGGTATATAAATATGAACATAATGTCATTTTTTTATAACCATTTGAAGGTTTCAAATTGCAGAATGAATTTGTTTTTAAATTGATTAGAGGGTGATAAAAAAAAATTCCAGCGAAAAATTATGGAATGACATTGCATTGGGGGATGAGGAATTAACTTGTCACAATGCATGGTTTCTTTTGGCATGCGATGAGAACCCAAACATTTTTTTTCCAGAAATGGTGATGTGTCAAACTTTGACTTGATATCGCATTCCCATGAAAAGCTTTAAAACCCAGTTTTGTATGAATGTGATGGAGGCTTAAATCAAAGGTTGTGATCACATGAGCTTAGAGTTGGGAAATTATCTCCTGAGTTTTAATATACTGGAGGTTGCTATAAAACGTGAAAATGCTAAGTTTAGTCATGGTTAAACTAGATTAGCATAATTTTGTGGAAATAAAACGAGCCGAAGTGGAAATTGTGAATGATGCTCTTTCATTGTGATATTTGATTTGATGAAGAAAGATTGGGATAGGGTGAATTGGTTCTAGGGAGACTGGGTTCCATCAATTTTGGTATCAAAGCATAGTAATTTTGTTTTTGAATTAGGAAGGGATTGTTAGTTAATAAAAGGAGTTTTATTGCATGAAAGGCATAGTTAATTTTTATGCCTACATTGCCAACTGATTCAAAACATATTGATATTGCTATTGACAAGAAGATTGTATCCAACAGTGAATTGTTGTGCTAAGGGATGGATGTCAGGGTTGAAAGAGGTTGTGGAAGGCGAGGAAGACCTACTGCTAACTCAAAGTTAAGAGAGGAGGTGAGGACTCTAAGAGAAAGGCTTGAAGCCTTAGAGACTACGAGACATCGTGAGCACACCGGGAATACAAGTGAGAAATAAATACTAGATGAGGATGAAGAGGAGATAGTTGTTGAAACTCCAGAGGTAAGATTGCTAAAACTAATCTTTGGTGCAGGTTCAAGTTCAAAGGCTGAGGTACCCATTTACAATGGAAGTTTGGATCTAGAAGAGTTGATCGAATGGATCAATGCCTTGAACAAACACTCTGACTATGATGAGGTGAAGGAGGACAAGCAAGTGAGGGTTGTTGTCACAAAGTTGAGAGGACATGTATCCTTGTGGTGGGATGGTGTGCAAGAGAAAATTATTTTGAAACACAAACCCAAGATCAATAGCTGGAGCCAAATCACACCTAAGTTAAAGGGTAAATTCCGTCCTAAATATTATTAGTTAAGTTTGTTTAGAAAAATGAAAAAACCTTAAGCAAAAGTTAATGACAGTTAGGGAGTTTACTGAGGAATTTTATAAGGTGAATATTTGATCAGATCATATAGAGGATACACCTGCGAGAGTTTCCAGGTATGTAAAGAGATTAATATTTGATATTCAAGATGAGTTGAGTTTAATGTCATTGAGATATGTGGAAGAAGCATATCAGGTTGCACTAAAAGATGAAGACAAGTTGGTAAGGAAGCAGAGTCAAAGAACAAAGTTAAGAGGCTATGGAGGAAAGGAACATCAACAGAAGGGAGAAACTAGTTGTTCAAGCCATCAAGAACATCCCGATAAACCCAATGATAACCAAGGAGGAAGAGTTTCTTCAAGAGGCACAACAGGATTTGAACCTGAAATCCGACGACAGAATTCGACGTCGTCCGACATTTCACACGGATGTGTCAGACAGCAATCAATCATCAGAATGTTGATAACAGAATATTTATAGAGCTGTCGAATATCC
Source organism: Pseudotsuga menziesii (assembly GCA_001517045.1). Lineage (NCBI taxonomy): Eukaryota > Viridiplantae > Streptophyta > Pinopsida > Pinales > Pinaceae > Pseudotsuga > Pseudotsuga menziesii. The sequence continues at coordinate 181,373 of LPNX010750535.1, forward strand.
GACACATGTGAGTCAGATTTCCGACCATGGTAGTGTCAGGGAACCGACACTACCAGGGTCGGATCGTCGAAGTCTGTGAAAGCAACACTGGCAGATATTCGACACTGACGTGTTGGATATCCGATGGGGAATCGACACTACCAGGGCGATTTGTCGACGTCTGCGAAAGAAAAACTGGCGGTTATCCGACACTGATGCGTCGGATATCCGACAGGCGGTTTATAAAAAAAATATATAATAGATAATACTATATAATAAGAAATGACTCGTTTTCATTTTGGACATTCTGTTCAAAGGTTTTTGTGAATTGGGAGTAGGTCCAGTAGATATGGTAGACAACTCTGTTGACCCGTGGTAGCAAGAGCTCAACATCTTCTCCTCATCGAAAATTACCGGTATACCGTCATCGGACACAGTGTAGAACATGCTGGAAAATTTGACAGCTGGAAGTGAGAACAGGGTTCCAGTTTCTCTGCCAGATGAAAATAACAAGGTTCTGGTTTCTCCGCTAGATGAAGAGCTACTAGGTCTATTCGCAGCACGGCCATTGAACTCGGCCTTAGGAGGAGGCCCGTACTCATTATTCCAACCTCAGAGCACAGCTGCAGCAACCGTTTTCATCTAACTTCCCCAAGCGGAACCACAAGGAACCCCAAATAGGGAAATTGATCCTTCAGTGTCACAGGGAGCATGCATAGGAGAAGCCACCGAACAATTGAACTCCAGGAAACAAAATAATCAGTGTTTAAATCCCTCTAGAAGAGATTTTAACGTAAATTGTGGAGTCTAGTGCACCATGGAAGAAGCAATGGAGATGGACAGATTAACCCTACTCGGGAAAATCAGAGGAAGAAACCCCACCCTGGGGAAAATGAAGGAATGGGCCAGGAAAAATTGGACAGGGCTTCAAGGTGAAGGATCAGTTATTAATTTGCTTGCAAAGGGATGGTTTAGCTTCCAGTTCAAATGCAGAGAGGATGCATACCTCATACGCAGCAGATTCTGGACATATGGGAAACCCCGTTTCAGATAAAGCAGTGGACCTCCTTGTTTGATGCGAAAACAGAGCAACTAGATACAATACCAGTCTGGGTTCGCCTGCCAGGACTACCATTGGAATTCTGGAACCCGGCCTAGCTTAGTGAAATCGGGAATGAGCTGGGGACTTTCATTGAAGCGGACCTCTTATTTCAGCAGACAAAAATCAAAAAGGTAGCCAGGATCCTAGTCTCTTTGAACATCAGAACCAGTATTCCTAAATCCTTTAGATTTGTATGGAAAAACAATAAAAAAAGACAGTTGTTGGACTATGAAGGGCTCCCGTTTCGATGCCACAAATGTCATGAAACAAGACATTTGGAAAGAAATTGCCCAAACTTTGTTCCCTCAACAACTGGAAGAAGGAAATGGGTTAGGAGAACAGAGGCCTCGAGCTCCAAAGAAACCGATCCAAACACAGCTTCAGACGAAAATCCTCTCAGGTTGGAGGGAAAAAAACAACCATTGGATCAACTAGAAAGAGCGAGAGCAATAGCAGTAGAAGGGCCTCCTCAACAGACGGAACAACGTCCGATCGCGTCTCCCCCACCGGGTATGAACACTTCTTCCCTTAGCAATCAATTGAATGATTTATCTTTGAATGACTGGCCCACCCCTTCCACCATAACAAATGACTCACCCACATAGTCCTCCTCTATCCATTTCCACCTTCGTTCAAGGGACATTCCAATCCCTCAAAAACCAAAAATCCCTACAAAAGGACTAGGGGTAAATGTGAGGTTCACATCCAAAGGGAAAGGGAGAGGAAGACCATCTCACCTCTCTACAGCCTAGAGCATGGCGCTCAGGGATTAGACAAGTGGCAGACAAACAACGATTTTCGCGGCACTTAGAGCAGTACAAACCCTAGATGGGGTGCCCAAATGAAATTTGTCTCCCTAAACTGCAGGGGTCTGGCAAGCACCCGAGAAAAGCTTGCCCTAAAAAGGATGATGGAGGCTCTATCACCAGAAGTCATCCTTCCCCAAGAAACAATGGGTCCAGAGCTGGAAGTTGAAGCTAGTTTAACATCACTTCTTCTGCAATACTCTTTCACAGCGCAAAGTGCCATCGACCACTCTGGAGGTCTAGCAATTGGATGGAAGAAAACAAGCATTCGGTGCACAAACTTAGGAGGTGCATGCTTATATATAAATCAAAGTCATTTTTTTCAAATTTCTTTGGGCCTAGGAACTGGAACCAATAGCTATGCAGAACTCATGACATTGAAATTACTTCTCTGTTTTGCCAATGAAAGAAATTGCAGACAGTTACAAGTATATGGTGACTCAATGGTGGTTATAAACTGGATGAATAAGATACAAAAATGTAGAACTGCTTCTCTAGATGCATTATTTGAAGAGACAACTCATTCTCTCTCATTCTTTGAATCAATCTCTTTCACTCATGTTCATAGGGAGCAAAATAAGGAGGCAGACAATCTCTCAAAGAAGGGTCTAACATTGCAATAGGGTGAATGGAAAATTTTGGAAACACAGGTCTCGAAGGACATAGAATATCCGCACAGGCCTTTTATAAATCCATCACTCTAAAAATTTTTGTAAATTTGAAATATATTTTTGAAAGCATAGCACAATATCAGTATTTTATGAATGGATGCTTTACTGAATTGTTTACTGATTTTTTTTTCTGCCATTGACTAAATTAATGTTTTAATGAATGGTTTTTTCAGCTGTTGAATGATTGAATGGTTTAATGAATGTTTTAAAGAATGATTTAATGAAAGAATTTTTCAACTATTGAGTGAAATAATTTGCATCGTAGGTGCATTGTTATTTTCTTTGTGAAATAGTGAAATAAATTGTTATTTGCAAGTATAGGCATTGGGTTTGGGGAGTTGAGAGTGATGTGAGGGTGGGGAGGGGCCATAAGAGCTTCCACCTTAACGTGGTTGGTCCTGTTTAGTAGATAATATTAAATTATTCTCAAAACAGAGAGGAGCTCAATGAATGGTAAGGAAGAATACATTAAAAAACATCTATTTCTATATTTTTACTATGTAATTTTCACTATTGCTATTTGACTCCTCCATTGGAACTTGTTACAGATAGCGTTGAGAAACATTTCCATAGTTAAGAGGCAAGAAATGGATTTTTGATTAGTTCGATGGCCTTATATACATAGTATTTTTGGTTATCCATGTTTTATCAGGTGATATATTCTTAACAATTAATTTACTTGAATAGTTGAATAGTATTTTAATTTACATTGTAATAGAATTGTATTTATTTAGATTGTTTTTGTTATTTTCATAAACAAACATAAATATATTTGATGGGTCCTAACATGAAACTATTGCAACAGGACAAAAAATGAAGTATGTTGAATGATGTTTTGAAAGGTAAAGCATAAGAAGATAGTGTGAAGATCCAGAAATCAAGGTATAAATATGTTTCCTTTTGTTTGATTGAGCTATGTATTGGGTATTTATGCATGTGCACACACATACATTTAGTTGATGGTGATGATTACCATACATAGAGGTGAAAAGCAATCACTACAGGCAAGAATATAGACTATGTAAACGTTCTACAAGTTAGGCAGGGGTCTTTTGACATCCTTGACATTTCTACATTGTTAGGTTCATCATTAAACCAAAAAGTTTGGAGTTGTTCCAAAACAAGAAAATTCTGCTTTGAAAAATCTATCTGTTGAAACAACTTGACAAGTGTTTATGAAGTGCACGGAGGCACTCGAAACACATTCCTGGTGAGAAAGAAGGTCATAGGGATTTAGTATTTCACATTGTGTGCCTCTCCACATATTTGGATTTTTTTCTCTAGTTTCTCTTGAAAGATAAATGCTTTCCAAAATGGATTCAAACCCATTTTTCAATTTTCAACCACCCTTACCAAATTGCATCCCTAGCTACAAATATTTTTCCAGATCAATGTTGCAATTTTCATCTTGGGATATATCACTGACGGCCCAGATATACACATATTGGAAATATTAGGGAAAATGTCAAGGAAAATATTAGTAGGCATAATCTTGGACCTAAAAAACTCAGAAAATATCAGCAAGCATAATTTTGGAACTGAAAAACACAGAAAATACCAAAAACATCAGGAACAATAGAAAACTTTAAAGCTCAATAAAGTTTGGGAAATATTGGGAGAAATTGGAGATATTTGCAACATTGTTCTAGATATTGATCTAATGCATCGGCGTGAAATATTTTTCATTGTAGACCTGTGTACATTCTTGGGTGTTAGGTTCAATCCCAATAATACCCACTCTCACAAACTAACAAAAACTTTCATTTAAACTCTACTTCTTGAACCAACTTAACTTAGAAACTACACTCCATGATTTCCTTGCTCCTATGTTTTGAGGTGGAATGTTGGATTCCCAAAAAATTTACTTTGAATAACCTTAAAAAAAATTCCATTACATTTTAGGTTATGGGATAACGGTGGTATCACATTGGGATAACACCTCTTGTGGGATGCATGAGAACCTCAAAATCCTCCAACAAATCCGTGCAACTGAAAAGTGTAACATTTTTCTTCCTCAATATCTTTTCTACCAAGTGACTTGTCTTCATTTTTCTATACTTTCATATGATACATACCGATGAATCTCAAGTGAGTTGACCCCTAAAATTTGAACGTGGGAACCTAAATTCATTCATACTATTTTTTTGTCATTACAAATTGACATTGAGAACTAGACATGACTTAGAGAAGTGATGGACTAAATACTGGCCTTGGGATGGAAAACTTGAACTCTAGGATTAAGACTCAGAAAATCAAAACAATAAACAATTATTGTCACAAGAATTTAGTTGCATATGCATCCATTTATTTAAATATGAGCTCAAAAATTTAAAATATTGGCATGAGTAAAAAATGTCAAAGGAACCTCTTTTTGTCAGCTCAATACTAAGTATGTTGCTAGATTTAGGCGTTTTTGGATTCTACACAAAAGAACTTTAGGTATATGAGAGAAACCTTATATTTAGTATCCATAATCTTCTCCATGACAGTCACAGATCTAAAATATTTTCATAAATCCCGAGGATTAGATTCCTCTTCAAGAACCTAACCATGCATTCATCAAATGCTTATTCATTTTGCGTTGTTAAATTGCCATGGTTTGTTGGATTATGGACTCTAATCTAATCCACAGAGTCCTACATTTCCTTATTTTCCTATGTTGAATTTTGTCATGTTTGATCCAATTTTATAAGCAAAGTCCTAACATTTTTTCCATGAGTCACTTCATGTACAGGTGAGATCCACTCATTAACTTTTAAATCAATCTTTTCCAACAAGACCATACCCATCATCTATTGTTTCCCTAGATCCTTCACACATTTATTAAGAATGAAAAGCTCATGATCAAACTGGAACTTGTAGAAATATTATTTCAACAGTCTCTATGCCACCGTCCCTGTAATGCATATGATTCAATAGCATATTGTAGCTAAGATGGAAGGAACTATTCAAAGGATCAACATTTCCTTTAACCACTAGTTTTGTAATGGATGTCTCCATTTATTGGATTGGTGAGGTATTCTTCATAGGACAAACTTCATTACTTTCAGCAGGTGATGATAGCATGGTCAAGTGGTGGGATGTCATAATCCAGGTATTGGAGTAATTATGTTTTGTTGATTTTCTTTTGAAATAATTTCTAAATTTTCAACACTGTAGAGCATATTGCCCACTATTATTCACAGGTCAATTGATTCCTTTTTTGTGTTTATACATGAAGAGTTACTAAATATAGAAGGGATTAAAGACTATGTTCGTTGTGGTGCAGCAAGTCTATAGAGTTTGATTTATGGTGTGATTGGGATTTATGGTCATATGCATCTAGCTGGAGTCATTATTTGATTTAGTTTACTTTCTTTACATTTTTACAAATGGATAGGAATACATGTTCATATGACCAAACAATACAACTATGCGACATGTGCAACTCAAAGACTGCATTGTAATTGAAGGTTTTTTTGCCACATAGATGTTTGTTTTTTAATACAAATGATGATTTTTCATTAGCATAAAAAGAAACATTATATAAGATTTGTTTGGTATATACCTCGCTAGTTTATTTAAGTCGTTTTTTTTTTTAAATTGAGAAAATTAAGCCTTAAATATTTGATACACACACTTTATATGAAATGTATGCAATGTAGTCATGGAATGCTCTTGGACTATTAGCTTGGACTTCATCCCTTTGAGGCTGCTAAACCTTAGTTGTGACTGTGTAAGAACTATCCTAGTGGGTTGTGACTGTGTATCCTTGTGGGTTGTGACTATGTAAGACCTATCCTAATGTCTTGTGACTGTGTAAGAACTATCCTAGTGGGATGTGAATGTGTATCCTAGTGGTATGTGATTGTGTAAGACCTATCCTAGTGATATGTGACCATGTAAGAACAATCCTAGTGGCTTGTAACTGTGTATCCTAGAGGGCTATGATATCCTAGTGGGTTGTGACTGTCTTGATCTCTCCTAGCTGGGATATGGACTATGATGTTCCCCCTCAACCTTAATATGAATTGTGGTAACCTCTTATAAGTAGGTCAGGGATGATTTGACCTTACCTCTCTGGAAGTGACTTGTTTGCATCCCATCTTAAGCTGAGTTGTGGTTGTGTTAAGCCCTAAATGAAAAGGGTCTTCACACTTGGTGACTGAGAGATATTAAATGAATCTAAAATAAGTGAACTAAATACATTTAGTGTGTCCCTCGATAGGGTCATTTTAGCTCTCAAATTCCACATATCCTAATTGGATGTGTCTTTGACTAAAACAAATATCACTTGTTGAAAACAATATAGAATAGGAATTGAACACAGGAGCTACCTTTGGCCAATGGGTTGTTGTACCATTAAGCTTCACCCCTTTAAATACTAGGAATCCATAATGGTTTGTTTACAAGGTGTGGATTTCTATCTTAACAATTCACCTTCAAATAACACCCTGGCTCAGGTCTCCTTTCCATCCCCAACCATTTGCCTGTGTTACCTTGTTGAAAATTGGACATGCTAGGAATCAAAGCTATGATCCACCATCGGTTGATAAACTACTTTACAACTGAGTTTATTTCTCTTTTTGTGATGGGAATCCATGCTGGTTGCATATAAAGGTGTGGATTGCTATCTCCAACACTATTGTCCTAAAAAATGTCTTAGAGTGAGATATCATGGTAGTAATGTTTGGGAGAAATGGGGAAATGCAGAATTTGAAATAGGGTTAAATGTGAATCATATAAATAATAAAAAGAGAAAAAAGGGGGATAATCCCATCGCAGACCCAGCCACTAAACACCTATCCTACACCCCACCAACTTCATATGTGAGATCAGATTCCACGAGGGATATGGGGATAGAAATGACCCCTATTGCAAGCCAAGAGCCTTCAAGAATAGGAACCCCTCTCAGAGCTACAACACCTTCAACTAGGAGCCCTGTTAATTCATGACCATCTACTCTAGGAAGATGTGTAGCACTAGTGGAGGCAGTAAAAAATTCTCAACTAGGCCTGAAAAACCATCACGAATTATCAGAGAAGCAAGTGCATGAGAGCACTAGAAGGGAAATTATGGCTCTAGGTGCACAATTTGGGAAAGTCAAATATCATGGGATGGGCTAGTAAAGAAGTTTAAGAGTCAGATGCTTCTAAATAACTCGACACTAATGATATGGAACATGCTAAATTGAATGTCCTAGAGGCTCGGGTTGCAGCATGGGAGGAGGCAGAGTAGGCTAAATACATGGCCATGTGATTCTCTTGTAAGCTTGAGAAAGTAATCAAAAAATAAAAGCAGAAGCTGAAATGAAGAGAATATAGGTATACTCTCCCTGCCTCCTAACTTTCATGCATCAGCTTATGAAAACCTTAGTTATTTCGCAGTTATAATCGAACATTGTGAATGGTGGAATATTTCATCCAATATGTAAGAATGGTCTTAGTATTAAATCTAGACAGGCTCAATCGATGGCTTCCTTTGCAACATGATAGTAGGGTAAGAGAATACTACCAATAAATGACCATAATCTAAAAAATACCAATAATCTGGCTAGCTGATTTTCCTTACTTATAGTCTCGTCACTTGTGTAGATACCTGGACTTGAGCATAATTTCATCCAATAATAATATTATATAGGGTGCATTGCCTACTTTATCCCACTAAATCATACATATGCTTCAGAGTAAATTCATAGATGGATTCTTTTGTAACGTAATGGTAGGGTAAGAGAATACTATCAACAAATAACCATGATCCCAAAAGTTATCAATAACTTGAGTTGTTTATTTTTCTCACTTCTAATCCATATTTCGAAGTTGTGCATATTGAGGCCCGTGTCACAATAAATAGAGGCAGTGGTAGGTCTACTAGACACACCTAAACTTATGCACTTTTTTACCCAATGGTGTTACCATATATACATACAACGTAAGACAAAAAAAGGACAAATCTACTTATTTCCCTTTGGGTTCATGATGCAAATCTTGACCTAGCCACTTGGAGATCTATTCTCATAGTCGATGGATAGATACTCATAATTCTTAATAAAAATTTTCATGTGGATAACCTTTTTACTTGTTGGAGGCTATTAACACCTGTTTTGACATCTAGTGATATCATTTATTTCCTTGTTCTATGTGCATTCACTCTTTGTTAGCTTACTTTGGTTTTTTTTTACATTCAATTCGTGGTTGATTTCCATCAAATTGGATTATAGTTGTTTTGTGTAAAACTAAGGTTTCATTTGAAGGTTTTGTATTTTTCACTTTTACTTTTCTCTTTATTTGGCATAATCGATTAGTCTTAGAATCTTGGAATAGAGATAAGATTATGACGATGAGAGTAATTTAAAGTCACAGCCTAGCAAGATGAACCAAAACAAACAATAGGCCTATGGCCTGTCAGTGTCATCAACATTGAGGCCAAAATAATTTTTTACTCTTTGCCATTATCCTGTAAATGCTGGGTTCAAAGCTTCATGTTCCCTACTTCCTATTCACCAAAAGGGATGAATGATTGGCTCCACTCTAATTGGTTTCAAGCTTGGCTAGATGGATTCGCAATGCCTTCCACTGGATGGATGCTCAACCAAGGAATGGTCTTATATCCTTGCAATGCTTCTCAAATAAACAAAACTATTTACACCAATTCAAAACCAATAGCCCAAGATTGTTTCTCAACTGAGTTCCAACTCTGTTTATTGCATTATAATAGTTATAACTCTGCCCATTCTAAAAACTAGTGGCTAATAAGATGCATGGCATTCTGCAATTCAAAAATAGGCTGACAGTTAAACATTACACAAGCATTATATATGGCTGGAGCTAATTGCAAAGACTTGATCACTC
>LPNX010750535.1:198999-234250 GCA_001517045.1 Pseudotsuga menziesii
ATGTGTTTCTCCCTCCCTTCTTAACTCGGCTTCTCTATCTCGTCAGATCTCCCTAACCCACACTTTCTCTCTTCCTCTATAGAGAGTGGATGAGATAGAGAGAGTGAGTTAGGGAGGAAGAGAAAGACAAAGACACATAAACAAATTTCCCTGACCCTCTCTCTTCCTTTCCCTAACCCCACTTGTATCCCTCCCTCTCTCCTTAATCTCCCTCCCTTCTTAACCCACCTTCTTTATCTTTTCCGCTCTCCCTAACCGACACTTTGTCTCTTCCTCTTCATAGAATGTATGGGATAGAGAGAGTGATTCAAGGAGGAAGGGAGAGACGGAGACACATAAACACAATTCCCTAACCCCACCATCTCTCTTACTTTCCCTAACCCTACTTGTATCTCTCCCTCTCTCCTTAATCTCCCTATCGCTTCCTCTCTCTAACTCCCATTATGTAACATTATAATGCAAATGCGTTATAACAACACCATTTGTCACCTAGTCTAGATCACTCACTCAGTCAAACCCAAGGCAACAAAACAACATAAAAGAAGATTGAATCTACTAGATAAAAAAAAACCAAAGATAGAGGAAGACACATAACCAAGTATGGGCTTGTTGATGGCTCGCCAAAGGGAAATCTATATCGACTTTGGAAGAGCCTAATTTTTAGAGAGATTGGGCATAGCAAATTCTAAAGTCGATAACATATTGGATAATATCCTTTCTTCCGCTTCCCACATTTCAATTAATTACCTGTCATCCCCAAACATAATCGAGAAGACCTAGGTCATGCAATCAACATTCAAAATTGAACCCTTCCGAGGCCTTCCAAAGGGTTTTATCCCTTCTGAGAAGTGTAAAGTTAAAATTTCCCTTCAAAAAAAATTTAAAATCTGAATTTTACCCTTCCAATTAAGAAGGCCATAATTTATATTGACATTTCAAAAGAAGGGAAGTTCATTTGAGATTACCCATTGATATAAATTTCTCAAGATGTTGAAATTCCTATGCTATAAAGTTCAACTCATCAATCAAAATATTAGAAATATGATAAATTATAATCACTCACTCACTCATGTCAAGCACTCACTACTTAGTTGTGCAAGATAACCAATAATCATTGATGACTACGAGGAAATAGCCATTGAGATGTGACTTTGACTCCCAAGTCACTTGGGGCTGCAATCTAAAGTGTGACAATGTGTCAAAAACTATGGCTATAACAAAAAAGAACAACTACTAGTCTACTACTAGGCCCAAAATGAGCTCAAAACTTTGTTCCTACTACCTATGTGAACCTCGCTACCAATGCCCACTCGTTTTTTGTCAAAATGAAATTCAAAAGGCCGGTTTGATGAGTCCTCCTCTACAAGAATTCATTTCTTGCATGAATATCATGGAGTCACGACAACTATAAACAACACTCAATGTCATGCAAATACAAATAATGGCATAAAGCTAGTATCACAAACTATGTAGAGGTCGATTTATGCATTGCTATAGACAGGTGTCACTGGGAACATGATATGGAGAAACCATGGTTATTAATAAAATAAAATAAAACAATTGTTGTCTCAAGAATAGTCTTCAATTTGATGGGTGGCATGATCGTGATGTAACTCACTCTGTCCTTCCAAACATTTGTGGTTTCTCACAACATTTGTCCTTGACGCCACCAAAATACATGTAAAAATTACTTGGCTTTCCATCACCTTCTCTTGAAATCCTCATCTCATAGTCATAAATAAGGATTATTATGCATGCACGTCCTCACCTTACAACATGAATTGGGTCAAGGCGCAGAGACAACCATAAAATATTAAATGTGTCAAGACACAAAGATTAAGAGACAACTATAAGTAAGTTTTATATTAAATTTACCATATAAGTCTTTACTTAACACTATCAACTGAGATTTGACATGTTGGATTGTTGTGATCTTCTTATCTCTCCTTACCAATGTGATTGCAAGGCATTCTTTGAAGGAAAAGTCCAAAATTTTAGGTCTTCTTCCTCATTATCATGCCTTTTGGTAAGACAATAAAGAGGGTAGTGACCTGCATCAGGATGGAAAACAATTTCGACATAGCGGTATACACATTAATTGTTTTCATTAAATAACTTAATTTCCTACCCGTCACGGTCAATTCAGTGAATCATGGACTAGTACAAAACACACAAAAAATTAGAACCTGAGCCCTTAATTACTCACACCTAGAACTTTCTCAAATCTAGCCATTAATAGACTTCTTTTGGTATTTTGGTTCAATTTAAAAGCCAGATTGTTGAGACTCATACATGCACTGAGTTGCAAGGATTCAATTGACTTAGGCTTGATTCCATCTCCCCTCCATCCCATACACGTATGCTTTCATGACAAGTGTTGAACACAAAAATTTGCTGTCGGGGCCTCAGTTATGCTAGCTTTGCTAACTTGCTTGGTATGTAGGATTTTTTTTTAATGTTTTTTGAGTTGTGTATTATTTTTTCTTAGGTGCCCAATCCTTAACATTCTTACATCTGCCCCAATATGGTTATGGCATAGTCAAAGTAATTTTTTTATAATGAAGTTTGCTCCAAGTGGAAAAAAATATAATAGAATAGTCGTTCTGTTACTGAATTGTAAAATTAATGATAGACATATGACAACTTAATGTGCAAACTAAGTTTTATTGAAAATATATCATTTTTTCATATAGATATTAAGGATTTCCAATTGTTTAAATTATAAAAATGTAAAAAAACAATATTTATATTTTGCATTTTTTAATAAAAAATTTAATTAATTTACACTAGTCAATTAAAATACAAAATAAAAATTACCCTTCACCCCACTTCAAATTTTATGAGTGCATGCAATCAGCGTTCAAAATTGAACCCTTCACATCCCTTCCAAAGGGTTCTAGCCCTTCACAGAAGTGTAAAGTTAAAATTCTCCTTCAAAAAAAAATTTAAAATTTGAATTTTACCCTTCCAATAAACAAGGGCATAATTTATATCAACATTTCAAAAGAAGTGCAACATTTGAAATTCTCCATCCATATAAATTTCTCACGATGTTGAAATTCCTATGCTATAAAGTTCAACTCATCATTCAAAATATTGGAAATATGATAAATTATAATCACTTACTCACTCATGCCATGCACTCACTGCTTAGTTGTACAACATGGCCAGTAATCATTGATGACTATGAGGAACTAGCCATCGAGATGTGACTCTGACTCCCGAGTCACTTGGGGTTGCAATCTAAAATGTGACAATGTGTCAACAACTACGACTATAACAAAAAATAACAACTACTAGTCTACTACTAGGCCTGAAACTAGCTCAAAATTGTGTGCCTACTACCTATGTGAACCTCTCTACCACTGTCCACTCTTTTTTTGTCAAAATGAAATTCAAAAGGTCAGTTTGATAAGTCGTCCTCTACAAAACTTAATTTCTTGCATGAATATCATGGACTCACAACAACTATAAAGAACACTCGATGTCATGCAAATACAAATAATGGCATGTAGCTAGGATCACAAACTATGCAGAAGTCAATTTATGCATTGCTATAGAGAGGTGTCATTGGGCACACAATATGGAGAAACAATGGTTATTAATTAAATTTAAAAAAAAATTGCTGGCTCAAGAATAGTCTTCAATTTGATGGGTGCCATGATTGTGATGTAATCTCGCTCAGTCCTTCCAAACATTTGTGGTTTCTCACAGCATTTGTCCTCAACACTACAAAAATACATATAAAAATTACTTGTCTTTACATCCTCTTCTCTGTAAATCCTCATCTAATAGTCATAACTAAGGATTATTATGCCCGCACATCCTCACCTTATAATATGAATTGGATCAAGGCCCAAAGACAACCATAAAATATTAAATGTGTTAAGACGCAAATAGTAAGATACAATTATAAGTCTTATATTGAATTTACCTTACAAGTCTTTAATTAACACTATCAACTGAGATTTGACAAGTTGGAGGGTTCTGATCTTCTTATCACTCCTTACTAAAGTGATTGCAAGGCATTCTTTGAAGGTGAAGTCCATAATTTTAGGTCTTCTTCCTCATTATCATGCCTTTTGGTAAGACAATAAAGAGGGTAGTGGCATAGAGGTTATACACATTAATTGTTTTCATTAAATAATTTAAATTTCTACCGATGACTATCAATTCAGTGAACCGTGGACTGGTACAAAACATAACAAATTTTACATCCCCAAGCACTTAATTACACACACCTATAACTTTCTCAAATCTAGCCATTAATAAACTTCTTTCCGTATTTTGGTTCAATTTAAAAGGTGTGTTGAGACTGAGACGTACAATGAGTTGCAAGGATTCAATTGACTTAGGCTCCGCCATCAGATACATGTATTCTTTCACAACAAGCACTGAAAAAACAATATATTTTTTTTACATTTTTTTCGGTGAAAAGATTTAGTTAATTTATACTTATTGTCAATTAAAGGACAATTATTTATATTGCCCTTCGTCTCTGAAGGGCTGAAAGAATAAATGCCCTTCCAACTGAAATTAAGACCCACCCTTCAAATTTGATCACTCCATGCAATCATGGAATGAAATATAGGTGATATGTATTTGCGATTTATCTTCATAATTTACCTATTTCCCAGCATTGCTGCCAATACTGACTGCGCACTCTGTTGCCTTGGTCTGCTTTTATATAAATATATGTTGCCTTCACACAGATCTATTCTACCAGAACACGTTATTGATCTTATAAAATTTTCACGTTATCGATCTTATAAGTTATAAAATCATATCTCCCACAGACCAGTGTTGCTTGGGCTTCTAGCTAAGATAACCCAATTCCCCGTTGCCATGAAACCTTAATTGAATTCTTTTCTCTTAAGTGCTCACATAATCATTCAATTATTTGCTCGTGTGGCAACCTTGTTATGGGCCTGGCCTTACCCAAGAGCTATCCATTGAGCTGCAGAGCATTTAATGTGGCTGCAGCAGGCTTGATGACCGTTGGATCTCGAACAACTCAAGATCCAACCATCTTCAAACTTACTGCAATGGCCAAACAGATCCAGATCCAAACTTCATCAAACCTGCTAGACAACCACATTAAATGCTTTGCAGCTCAATAAATAACTTTTACCCTTGTTTTGAGTCTCTGGCAATGTTTAACCGTTTCATGAAAATTTATAAACGTACTATTTTCTTTCAAAATGTTTTAGTTAGTCTCACAGTCTCATACGCCACTAAATATATTAATAGAACCGTGCCTCATAAAACTCAGAAGACAGCTCACATCATTTAAGTCTTAATACATTAAAGCACTGACCTCTAAATAAAATGTCAAATACGAAGCCCCAATCCCAAGACAGAATCAATGAATTAGCTCTGAAGCGTCCATTTTAATTTCTATTTCAAGTGATGTTAACATAAGATATTAGAAGGATACATGAAATCCATATTGACCTATGGACGCGGACAGGAGAAGAAGGGTATTGCAGCTAAATGCTTGGGCAGCAACATCATAAAGTCCCACAATGTTTAAAGCCTAATCAGAAGGGCTTCCCAGCTCTTCTTAATCCCACAAAATTAAGGGAACGAAGACAACTTACAGGCAGACTTCCTAAAATAGTTGGGAAACATTGTCCAATCTCACTTTATAAAAGGTGTTACTCCAATAAAAATAAACCAAGAACATAATGAAAATTAAGCTTATCTTATTCCAATTCATGCCAATCCAGTGCAGCACGCTTATTAAATTGAGACCACTGAGTCACTTTCTTTGGCCCTCATCAATCTAATCCAAGGCAGCATGCTCATTCCACTGAGACAAATGTGGGGTTACTAAGAAAGTACTCCTTCCATCCTTTTTCTTATTTCAGTAAAGAAAATGAGGAAGACGAAACGATGTTTTGTTGGTAAGGAGATGAAGTCAAGATCGAAGAGAAAATGATATATAGTTTTTTATTTATTTTTTTGTATCGAGTTTAGTCAAGTATTTACAATTTAGTATGAGGAGATGTTATCATGTTTGTCATGTTATTTAATGTAATGTTTTCATATAACTCACAACTATAAAAAAATTTAAAAAATCAATGTCTAGTGTATAAAATAAAAATGAAACTACCATAAATCCATTTAAATAGAAATCATTAATAAAAATCCAAATTCTCGGCCTGTAATTTTTTCTTAATGGATAAAAAATTTAAGATAAAAAAATTTACACCTAAAAAAGTTGGATCCTTCTAAATGCTTAATAATTTCGAATTTAACATAAATCTATACTAATAAATAATCAATAAAAATTTAGTAAATGGTGTCACAAAGACATGATTCTTAAATTTGAATACAAAATATGTTATTCTTTTCAATTTTGTATCGACTTAATGATTTTGTAAATTTTACCTTTGATCTATATCTTATTGATTGATTTTAATGAATATGTATGGTTGATGGATTGATTTTAATTAGATGTAAAATGTTGTTTTTTATGTTTTATATAGATTGATTGATTTTAATGAGACGTGATAAGTGCATTTTAATGTGTCATTCATTGATTTTAATGAATGTGTGATTGATGGATTAATTTTAATTAGATGTAAAATGTTGTTTTTTTATGTCTTATATAGATTAATTTAATTTAAATTAAATTTGAAATTTTAATTTTAGTATGTATTATAAGTAATGTTACATATTTTAGAAATTTATGACAAATTATGTATTAAACATCAAATAATTATGTCTCTATTGTGATAAATCACAAATTTAGGTTTGATAAAAAGTAAATGAATTACTTGAATTATTTTAAATTTTATGTTTTTATGTTTAAGATTTATAAAAAAAAATCATTATTATTTTAATAAGTTAATTACTAATATTTTAATGGGTTAGAAAGTTTAAGAAATCAAAGATTAAAAAGAAATTAAAATTAATTTTTTATATAATAGTATATAAAACATTTCGAGAGAAAATGATGAAATTATTAAGCACTCATTTTTATTATAAATTTGATATAAGAGTTTATTTTTTTTTAATCATAGGTATTTTCTTGGTAAAATATGGAGATATTTTTTACTTTCTAAATTAGAGTTGATCACCTTTTTATATTATCTTAATTTTTATCTTTTAATTCTTTATCCCACAACAATTATTCCTTAAATTTAGACTTAGTATTATTTTTACTATTGTCATGCTGATTTTGCATTTCTATGGCTAGAGCATAAACACAAAGGAAACCTCTTTTCTTCATGTTGTTTTTCTTGTTTTTGTATCTAATCGTTTTTGTATCTAGCCATGCAATTCTTAATGAGGAAGACTAGCTTTTATGAAGAAGAGAAGTCTATATATTGTATTGCTTTTAATTTCAAGATTATAAGTTCTAATATTGTATTGTTTGATAGAGTTTTCTCACTATTCTATAAAAATATTCTAAACTTCGCAACCATATAAAATTAAATGAGTAATTAAAGTTTAAAAAAAAATTTGATATCAGAATCAAAATGTTTATTAATTTATAATTATTTTCAAAATCTTAAAATAACTTTCAACCCTTATTTATCATTTTCTTAATCTTTATTTTTATTACCATTATGTAAACTTAAAACTTAAAAGAAATATTGTTTAATTTAAATTAAAACAATTATTTAATAAATAAATTATAAAAATTATTTAATAAATAAATTATAAAATTTTAATAACAAATCTTGTTGAATGAAAAATAAATCTCCAGCAATACACGAGAGAGAGAAAAATTAAACAATTCAACAATTATTTTTGCTCAACTAATATAACCGAACATAATCATGATACTTTAAATCTACATAGATCATAGATATAAACTTCATGTACTTTTCTATATCTTTGTATTAAAATAAAAATAATAAAAATGAATAAAAGATTTTTATTTATTAAAAAAATTAAATTTTTTTTATAAACATCCAAAAAAGATTGATAGCAAATATTTTAATTTATATGCTATTGTGCCACAGCCAATGAAAATATAATTATTAAAAAAAAAAATTATCGGAATTTCTGAGTGATGCCATCATCTGCCTTGAAATATATCCCATTTCTAATTGAAATATATCCCTGTTTCTGAGTGATGCCATCATTTGCCTAATCCATCATCTGCCTTGAAATATATCCCATTTCTGATTGAAATATATCCCTGTTTCTGAGTGATGCCATCATTTGCTTAATCTTGCAAGGTTTTTTTGGATATTGACTAGATTGTGCAGTGTTTTAACTGCTAAAGTTTATAAAGGTATACATACACTATCCTTATGGATTTGAATCTATAACCTCTTAAAATAAAACATATACTCTTAACCATTAGACCCTTTCATACTGTACATAAAGCATGTCCCTAAAACAGATATCTTTAAAACGGATATCTGTAAAACGGATATCCAGAATGTTGTAAAAACTTGAAAAGAGTTTTGAGTCTACAAAGCGGCAGCACAGTTGTAGTTGCTCAGCCAACAAAGGATTCATATGGCAGATACATGTTTTTACGATTTCCGCGCCTCGATTTTCTCAGTGAAACTGCTCTCCGGACTGCGCTGAAGAAAGCCCTCTGCAGTCAAAGAAAAATATCCATTCCATCAATCCTATTGGCTATTTGATCCGTTACAGTGATCCAATGCAAAAACGTAAAACAAAAAAGCTTACAAAGAACTGTGCAGGTCGTCTAAGCTTTCTCATAAGCCATTTCCTTCTCGGCCTCTTCTCTACGAGCCTCAATCCGTTCCTGTAGTATTCAGAGTCCGGAATAGGCCTGGGATCCTTTGCCTCCCACAGGCACATCATCGTTTTATTTGAGAAGCCCCCATCATCAACACCCCCCATAGCGGCTGCGATTCTTGCATTGAGAGAATGATTTGTTTGAGTACTCTCATTCACCTCCATCCACAAGGCTTCTCGGTCCATCAGTACCTTCGCTCTGCCGCAGGACGAAACAGGAGGAACCGAATTAGGTTTCGGCTTGCGCTTTCTAGGGTTAGACTTCCGCCAAATCCTTCTCAAGGTCGAAGTTGCCTTAGTTCGCAGTCTCTGAATTGCATCGTCAGGCGGACCGAGGTCTCTGAAGGGCGAACAAGCCGGCTTAACGTCCCCATTCCATGGCGATGGAAGCTTGTAGTAGAGTCCTGGACTCTCTTCAACTCTTTTCATCTCGACGGAGATAACTCTGTTCTCGTCACTGCTGCAGCATTCCGAGCTGGACCTGCTGTGCTGAGCGACCGATTGAGACTGCAGCACCGGCAACTTCTTTGTTGCAGCTGAGGGCGGCCTGAGAAGCCGAGGAGGCGGATGAAGAACGGGGAACGAATTAATCTTAGGCGTCAATCGGTTGGCTTCATGCAGAATTTTAGGTTTTCCAGGGACTTCTTCCCATTTGAAGGGGACCGCGGCGGGCGGGAAGGGAGTCAAAGGAGAAGGCTGTAGCTCCCACGGCATGGCTTGCATAAGGAACTTGGAAGCATGCGAGGATTTCAGGTCAATACCGAGCTTAATCCTCGTGATATCCCCGGCTGATTCTGTCTGCTCCTCCTCTGCGGCGGCCTGGCTAGTGTTGATGGGCAAAGGCGGACGCCGTAGCCTGTCGTGCACGGCAGAGTCGTCCTGGGCTTTCTTGATCTTCTTCGTCTCGGCTGCTCCTCGGCTTTCGAAACGATTGCGATCATGCGTTTCATCCATGGGCTCCGATTTCTGACGCCCACCTTTATTTCTTCTGGTCCGTTCCATCATGAATTTCTCAGCATCCATGACGCTTCTGCCCTTCAAAACCTGCACAAGCACGGGTAAGCCTGACGCCGTAGAAACCCTAATTTCTTCGGCCGAGAAAGAATCCTGCAGCGTAAGAGATAATGGATCGACTTCCTTTTGGTGGTCGTTTAAACCATTTTCATTTTGAGTGGAATCTACATTCGCCTGGAAGATCTGTATGTTAGACAGATCAAGGTGGACAACATGATTGAGAATATATTTTCTTCCATGAATAGCACCATGGATTCAACACCCCCGCTGCTGGATTCAATTAATAGCCTCAAAATTCAAAAACATAAAGCCGAGGGCATAGGGAGATAATCCTACCTCTCTGGCTTTAACTCAGCTATGTTTGCAATTTTTTTCACGCTTCCCTGCACGGCGGCCAAGACTCGCTTCACACGCTGTCTGCTTTTATATAAATACTTCTTGCAAATCTATTCAAACTCAACACGTTACTAGTGTCAGCAAATCTTTTATAAAATTATATATATTTTCAACATACAATCGTTTCTTCCGAATCTCATCGTTTCTTCCGAATCTCGCACACCCAGCTAATCGAATTCTTGTTTTTCACCTACCCAAACTAATAAATCAATTACCTTCAAAGTTTCAATTTGAACTTTCGTACACCTAAAAGCTTATGTGCACGTGATATTATCGTCACTCTGTACGAAAAGCTTATCTGATATTATCGTCACTTATAGAGCTTCCATTATTTCGCTCAGACTTTCCCTCGGGAGGGGAGCCTGTCCAATGCACAGCATCGGATTTCTCATCAAACGGTGTGCATTGGACAGGCTCCCCTCCCGAGGGAAAGTCTGTCCAGTATCTGGAATTTGACGTTTCACAGAACTTTTTTTTCATTTTTACCCATATTTGACTAGTGCAAATTTTTTTAACCCTTCAATGCTGACGTCCTCCTAATTTTAGAACCGTCAAACTGACATCCAGTCGTATTAAGGACACGTCAAAATCTATGGTAGTAGGCTGTAGCCTGTAGCCTGTAGGGTGTAGATACTTGCAAGTTGCAGTTGCAGTCTCACTCCTGAGTCGTAAGGGCCATCACTGTTCAATCTCACGGTGCAACTTGCAAGCCATGGAATTGAATTTGCCTGTCCCTCTGTCTTTCCAGCCTTTAAATTCAAACTCACATCTGATCTTCTACTAAATGTCGATTAAAAAATGACAGATAGACATATGGTATGGTCAGTGGTTTTGTACAGAAAATAACGTCAGCCGAATCGCCGATGATTCTAATTGAACTGAACTTCGGACAGTTCAACTGATTTTATCTATTGTAACTGTGATTATGATGTCAAATTCCATTTTATATAGTAACTTCAATCAAGATTGGAATTTGACGGCAAAATGCCTTTCACAGCCCATTATGGAACCGTTTTGTTAGAGACTTTTGCCTAAAAGTATTTTGCTTGTGAGTGTAGTTTCAAACTGTTACTCAATTTTCATTTGAAGTATTAATATGTGTCAATTGAAAGATGGTTGGTGTATTTTCAAAATTAAATATTAATATGAATTAAGAATATAAATATAAATACTTGTACATCAAAATTTAATTTGGAAAAGTACCCGTAACAGGACAAAAAATAATTTACCAAATTTTGAAGTTACATTTTACAACTCTCCATTACCCGTTAAAACTAAAACCAAATTTCAAAACTGTTAAAATCATTTACAATCCATTTGGCAGTTAAAAGTTTGACTCATCTTAATCAGGTGATGAATTAAGCTTATTACTAGTCTTAAGGTTAACTTTGTAAATGTGTCATCTTTATATATATAGTGTTATTTTGTGTTATTAAATTTAATAATACTGCATATTTTTTATATTTTTCCTTTTGTTATTATGGAAAATAGTTTGAACCAGGTAATGCATGGATAAGTTGTAAGCTGCACCTCTTCGGAATCTAACAAGGAAGGGGGCTTAAGCTGCGGTCTCCTACCAACATCGAACCTGTATGTGTAGTGGCAACTTGGGATTGATATTAAAACTTATCAACGAGCCACAGAAAGGCAAATTTGCATCTCTGGCCGCTAGTCCTGGTTCTTACATTTCATGAGGATTGCGAAAAGATTTGGAGGAGGAGCTGGAGCAGAAATTTTGAAAGAACAGTAGTGCAGATGAGCAGAACTAATGTAGTGCAGCGACTTTACGAGCTTTGCAAGGAGACCTTCACTCCAGTAGAAGCTGATAATGAATTTGTACCTCCACCAGAGGCCATTCAGAGATTAACCTCTCTTTTGGGTAAATCCTACCTTCTAAGTTTTCTGGCTTGAATCTGTATATATGTTTTCCAGATCAGAAAAGTTATTACATGCGCCATCTCAAATTGTTGTGTTTTATGGGTGTCGATTCAGATGTCTTTAATTGTTTGAGAAGAATATAAAATCTTCTCTCTTGGATGAGTTCTGGGCTTTGGGAATTAAAACAGATCTGTGATAATTTATTAGTATTCTCTTTGAACTATTCAAACTGGGTAATCACATAATTTAACTATGTGATATGTGGTTGAAAGTATTTCTAATATATATATATATAAGTTAGATGCTCTTATATAGTCTGGGAGAGATTTCTGTGTATATACATGTCAGTGATGCTCATACACTAAATTAATATCAATAAGTTTGCATTTGTGTTTGTTTTGATTCTAAACTCAAACTCAATTAGCATAAGTGAATTTGCATTTGGGTTTGCACTTTGTTTTGATGCTTCTCAATAACTAAATTAGCATCAATGATTTTGCATTTGGGTTTGTTTTGATTATGAACTCAAACTGAAATTAACATCAACAAACTGAAAGTTTGTTTTGAAATGAACCCAAACTGAAAGGTTGCATTTGTTTTTGTTTCAATTTTTTTGGTAAACTAAATTAGCAACAACAAGTTTGCATTTGGGTTTGTTTTGATTCTGAACTCAAACGAAATAAGCATTTGTGTTTGTACTTTGTTTTGATTCTTCTCAAAACTAAATTAGCTTCAATGATTTTGCATTTGGGTTTGTTTTGATTACGAACTCATAAACTGAGTTGGTATCAATCAGGTTGCATTTGGGTTCTTTTCAATTCTTCTGGTAAACTAAATTAGCATCAACAAGTTTGCATTTGGGTAAACTAAATTAGCATTCTTTATAAGGTTCCTTAACACACATATTTGTATGTAGAACACCTGTCTCATGCACATAGCCATTATCATTAACTACACATAGTTCGGGGTATGGGGTTTTCATGCCTAGAGCTTTTCTTTCACGTATTTGCTCCCGGAGTGAGGCAAGCAAGCTAAGTGAGGAGACTAAGGGTGGTGTTTTCCTTTCTGAAAAAAAAGTTTACACAAACACAAAAAAAAAAATTGACACTCACAAATTTATGTAAAACGTAAAATGAAGGGCATGAAAAACGCAAGAATGTCAACAAAAATCCATTTAACAGGCAGAGGGAATTTGAAATTCCAGGCCTGATAATAAGACGCTCATTACTCTATCACGACGCTGTGATCCCTCTCTGGTGAACTGTTATCCAAAAAAATCTACCTCACAGCACCGTGACAAAATAGTCTAACTCAGAGCAAAATCCTCGAAGCGTTAGACTACTCCCCACCGTCACTTATATATATGTCTCATTGTCTCACAAACGGAAAAACCTTTTTGAGTTTCAGAGTCACACGAGCACGAAATAACCGCTTAAGACAATATAGGTCATGCACAGTAATAAATTTAAATTATTTAAAACGGCATATATATAAAATTAAACAAATAGGTTTGCATTTGAAAAAATTGGATTCTTTTAGCTGCTTGGTAAATCCCTTTTTAAGATGGATCTATGTTAATAATTAATAATTTAGTTTGAATATAAACAAATGAGGTACAAACTTTTTGACCATTCAACTTGGAATATGTGAGACTGGTAGTTGAACCTTAAATTTCTTAATCCTATATCTAGGATATCAACATATAAAGCAATCTAATTCTTAAATATATATTTAAAACAAAAGCTACCAATGACAATGTTGGCCCAACATTGTCATTAACTATTGTTATAAAAGTGAAGCCCTAAAAAAGGAATCCAAATAGAAACACATTAAAAAAAACCATGTAGATAATTGTTTAAATTTATATTACTTAATAAATTTAGATTAGAATTATTTTCTATTTATTTATTTTATATAAGTTTGATATTTATAATATTATATATAAATTAGCCAAAATAATGCTTCTCTATAAATAAATAAAAATAGATTTAAAATGAGAATATCTATTACATAAAGTTTCTCCATCTCAATGCTAGTGTTCTCCATCATAGTGTTATTCTATTAAATTTTGCATTCTTATTAAAGTGTGAAGTGAGAATGATTCATGAATGTATAAGTATGATATATGGATGAGTTTAATAAGTTAAATTATAAATCTTAAAAACAATAAACATTTCCTATCTAATGTTCTTGAAGATTACAAATTGGGCTCCATTTATGGATGAGCAATAAGTTAAATTATAAATCTTAAAAACAATAAACATTTCCTATCTAGTGTCCTTGAAGATTAGAACGGCTCCATAAAATGAGGCTCCATCTGCATAATTATAGAAATTAGAGAATCATTGCTTTAATTTAAATGTTTGTTGTAGCAAAGATGCCAAAGATAAAGGGTTATATTCCATGTCAACAATTCAAGGAAAAACAAATTATGAGGCCATACTTGGTGGATTAGGATTCTTTTGTTGGAACTTCCACAAAATCAACACTATGTGATGCAGAAGGGAACCCCAAAATGCCATGTACCAATTGCTTTCATGAGGATATCATTTTTTCTACATTTAGCAAACCTCAAAATTTTTCTTCTCGGCCAAATATTTCTATAAATGCATGTCTAAATCAGCGTCCACCAACTCGGTCCGCAACCTCTATTCCGCAAACTAGCTTTCTGCAAACTTGCTTCCGCAACCTTAGTCTTTCTACAACTCAATATTTCCTCAATTGAGTTTCCGCAACAACTTTTCCACAATTACATTTCCTTCCTCTATTGCCTTTCCACGAGAACCTTTCCGCAATTGCGGATTGCAGGGTGCGGGTATGCAATTCCCAATTTTCCAAAAACTTACTTCCACAATCATGCGGCCGTAACGGTCCTTTCCGTAATCAGATTGTGGATCCACCTTCCCACTTTTCCCAAAAGTGGGCTTCCGCAAATTTCCTCCCGCGGGTCGCTTTCTGCAATTCCCAAGAACCGTTGATCTCTTGTGGAATGTTTCCTAGTCGTTGATCTCTGATCAACTGCGTAATTTCATTTTAATTTGCGGATCACTTATCTCCCATGTAGGTTCACTTCGTTTCACTATTTTCCTGTCGTCGATCCATGTTTTCTTTTTCAACTTGGATCGTCCAATCTCTCTCGAATGAATTGAATGTACTCTTTGCAACTCTATGCTTATTAATCAAAGAATAGATCGATCGATCTCTTTCCAACTTCACTGAGGTTGTCTTAGTACAATTTAGAACTTCACTTTTGCGGAATGTATACAAAGTAAGATTGATCCTGTTAGTGATCGATGGCATATGATTTATTCATGCATTTCATGCACAAAGATACATCAAACAGTATCTGTAACCTTCCACTCTCAAAATCCCTAAATTCAGAATACGACACACACAAATCTATCAACCATTAACAAAGGTTAATTAAGCATTCAACTCATAAAATCGTACACTCAAACAAAGTTGCAATTACACATATATATGACAAAATAGGCTTTCCTTTACTCAATATAAGGAATTTGTACATTCACAATTATCTTAGAACATGCGTTCTATTCCTCTTAGGTTTGGTACAACCCTGACCAGCTATCTTTCCTTGGCCCGATTTCTCCTTGATTGACCACTCTTAGCCAGATTTACATTGTTTAGTTACTCCTAGCCTCCCTTTATTCTCCTTTTGGACTCTTATGGCTATCTCTATGCCTCTTAAGCTCACATACATATATACAATCGAATTCATGAACTAATTCTGGTTCAGATCCTCAAGACACTCAACCATGCTCCTAGTTCATAGTAACTGAAACCTAATTTTAACATAATCAACCCTATCTCAATGACTCGCTCATGAGAGCCTTGACCTTTATCTAATGCTACCATTTGACATGGGCTTAGTTACATAAATCATTTAATGAGTCATCACTCACTTAGTAACTCATCACCTATCTAGAAGAACACTTGTAAATCAACACATATTTACAATATTACATTAAAGAACCATTTATTCACAAAAATGAAGACCCCTTTTAGGTATGGTCCAAACATTGAACTTACATACTAGGATGGAAAGTAGGATGCTCCTACATCAAACTCCCCAGGTGTTATAGATCAAAATGACACGTCTCTTCCTATGACCACTTTCCCATGATTTCGTTGCATGTCGACACTTCCATGACAACACTTCATGAAAGTCACTGAAAAAACACCTAACTTAAAGGACCCATATCCGAAGTTATGTAATTTTGTTTAACCTGTTGTATGCACCGTTGGAAAGGTATTTGAGTCAACTAAACTTTCCACAAGACACCAAAGTTTGAAAATCCTCAAAACTACACTAAAAATGAGATTTTTTTTATGTACATGTGAGTTTCCTTAAGCAAACCCAAGTGTTCCACTTTTTACACGCGACTTGTTCTATATAATACTCATGTATTCCCTAAATACATGACTATTTGCATTAAAACCCGCGTGTCATACACAACTATTTGCATTGCAACCCACGTTTATCCCCTAAACACTCGTCTAATGTCTCAGAAACCCGCATGTTCGTCCTATAGATGTAAAAAAAAAAGTTTCTTGGAGTTTGGGTAGTTTGGGTGGTTATGCAACTCACTTCTTCAGTTGTAACTAGTTTTCATTTGACCCTATCTCTTCAAAAGGATATAAATAGAGGTAGGGAGGTCCATGAGAAGAGACTTGAACTTTTGCATTGTCATGGTGTAGGAATTGGGACTCTCTTTGCCCCCAACTTTTCCGTAGGCTTTCTCCTTGTGTTTCAGAGCTTGGAGGCTAAGTTCCTTGGAGAAGAGAAGTAGCATGACCAGATCAAGGTTTCGTGAGGTGCCCAAATTGAAGAGAAGGTATATTTGTACTTGTTTTCATGATTAATAAATATGTGATGTCCTTCTTCTTCCCAAATTATTGTTCAATGTGTGATTGAATCTCTACTTATGATTAGATGTTTATGTTAATTAGATTATTATTTCATATTGCTTTGATTATCATTACTGTATATGTGGTCATATTGGTTTGAGGAAGGTATAATTCATTTTGTAGGTCTCTTGGAGCAAGAGGAGCAAGAAGAGGATTGAAGGGCTACTTGGATCAGCCTTTGTTTTGATAAGGTATCAACCATTCTGATCTCTGAACTTGATTTTATATACTTGCATATCTATATGCATATCTCTTTCAAACCCAGTGCGTTGATGGCCTCTTAAACCCTAGCCATAGGAAACTTTCCTCTTGAACAGCAGGTAGAAAGAAATATGACCTCCTAGTCATAATATTCCAACTTTAGTATGCTTGGATCCCAAACTTTGTGTTGAAGCTTTCCATTTTCTCCATGGTTGTTCTATTGTCTTCTTACTGACTGTAATTCTAGTGGTTTCCATACTTTTTGTTGCAATACTACACTATATTTTCTTTCACATTCTTCTTATGTCATCTGTCTTCTATTGTTGTTTTGTTTCTTTTCTCTACAGATGAAAATATCCATTCTATATTTATGCCTCCTCTGAGACACCTTCACCATCATCATGCTTAGTTCCTCAATCTCCATGTCCAGAATGCCTTTTGGCTGGTATGCCTGCATCTTCTTGTTCTGGAATTTTTGTTGTTCCTTTGAATCACTTGCATCAGGCACTCTTATACAGTAACTTGTACTTGACTGCTCCAACAAAATCATATCATTCCAAGACAATTTATTGCCTTGATCTTCCTTCTTTTCCTCTCCAATGTTGTGACTAAGAATTTATATGCTTGCACCTATTAAGCAGTCATATTCATCAATCCTTGGATTGATACACCAATCTTCCAACATTTCTATCTCTTCATCATACTTTTTGAGGTTAGAAATTTTCTCTTTGTCTTCATTAGCCAACTCTGCAACAACAAGTTCTTCTAGGTATTGATCACCCTTTTGAGACAATGTGGTCTCTTCCTTTGTGATGACATATTTCTTTCTCTGTTTGTCTTCATTTTTTTCAATACCTGCAAACACACACCAAAAATCAGTTTAAAAAACATGAGACTTTGATGTCCCTATTGATATTTTCTCTGCCATCATCCCTTTGTATTGGTATAACATCAAAATTTCATCGACATTTATTTCTTCAGCAATCTGAGCTACAGGTTGCGTACAATATTCATAGGATACCGTTTCATCTCTTACTACGACAGAATTATATTTTGTTGTCATGCTTCTGGAAAGCACATCTTCTTTTCCTTCAGACTTGATGACAGTCCAAGGTGACTGTTCAACTTTTTCCTTTATCAGAATGCACTTCTTATTCTACCCTATAAAAATGTCTTTGTACATTTATTCCTTAATCTTCGAATCAGCCCCAATTAATTGTGTTCCTCCATCAAGCAACTCATCAAGGAGTTCCTTTTGCTACAATACTTCATACCTTTCCTCATTTGAGATATTTTCTTCATCATATTAGATAGTTTCAAAAGATTGTCTGTCATCTGCAACAAAACTTGTAATCACAAACAAATCATTAGTCTCAAAAATATAAGACCTCTTGGTCTCATTTGGCCTCACATTCATCTCCTCCATAAGTTGATCTGTACTTTTTAAAAAATCCATGAGACTTTCAATTAGTCTCTCCTTTTCTACATCATCACTCACATCTTTTCCCAACAATGGGCCATGTTCTAGCTCACATACCAAAACATCCATCTCAAACTCAACTATCTTGAGTCCTTCCTTCAATCTAGAAGACATATTTTTCTTTAGCTTCACCTATAGTGAATGCCATCTCACTTTCTTATTTCTCACTATCCAACCATACCTCTAGTTCTCTTTCTATTGCAGCATCTCCAAATGAATAAGTTGAAATCCTATTTCAACTAATTATTTGTCATACTCCTCTCGACTCATCTTGTCGATGTCTTCTGCTTTGACATATTTTATTTTATTATGGCTTATATTTGAACCTTAGCAATGACTTCCTGTAGTCATCATATCCATCTTCTTTTCTTCTACGAACTTCATCTTGTTCACCTGTGGACTACTCCCAAGCCTCCACTCATTAAGTCATCATACCTACTACTATACATCAACAAGCTATCTCTCCTTGAGCTTGTTCTTTTGGTATCTCTAGTTCTTCTCCTCTCAAACCTTTTGAGCATCTTCCTTTGCTCCTCTTGGCTTCTATAGATCCACTTCTCCTCTGAGAACATTCAAGTTGGTCCCTTTCTTCTCCAACCTGTGTTGGCTCTTTAGGTTCTACCACTGCTTTCTATTTTCTCAAAGAGTTCACAAACTCTTCCTCAAGAATACCATTATCCTTGATATATCTCCTCTAGTTTCCATTGCTATTGTCAAATCTTTCATGTTTGTTTCAAACAAATTCTTATAACTAGAGTTAAATAAAACATTAATTACTCCATACCTTTAAGACTTTTCCACTTGTATAGTTGGCTAAAAACATTCCTCTATCTGCAATTTAAATCAATTATGAATCAATATCTAGGATCGACCAAATATTTTCCTAGGTCATTCTAGAAACCTTGGATACACCAAAGATTTTCTAAAATCAGAATGTTTCATAAGTGGCCACCTCTTAAAGCCACAATTCCTCTAAAAACAAAAATCCCAGGAACAACAACTCTACAAAACAACAGTATTCCACGTGAGAGAAGAGATTTGTAGAGATTTCTCTACACATATTTGCAACGTAATACAATCAGATAAATCTATTAATTGGATTAATGTGATTACAAGAGATATCCTCAATTGATGGGATTGAGTACGCCCAATAAATACCCAAGAATAGTTGGGTGATTGAAAGCTTATGTGATCTAACAACTGACCTAAGTTGGAGGCTTTGGAAAATACCAAAACCAACACCCCCCATAAGCTAAATGTAGGGAGGAAAAAAAAAGAAAAAAATTATGGGTCCTAACAATAAGGCCTAATAAGGTACCCATGTACAAACTCTTCTAACTAGAGAAAATGAGTAAAAATTGTAGGATAAAAACTCTTCTGCAAAAGAGAGAATAACGCCATTACTAAAAAAGGAATTGGAGATGAAGTTGATGAAGATATCACAATGGTGCAATGAATGAAAAGAAGAGATTCATAGAGGCTAAAATATCCAACCAAAACCATGCAGAATATTCAAGCCAAATAACCTCAAAGAACATGGTTAAAGTTTGCAGAAGTGGATAGGTTGCATAGGCATGAAAAATACAAACACTGATAACCACCATATGAATTCTCCAAAGAAATAGACGATGGTTAGAAACTAGAGCAAGGCTTTGAAAATAAGCGAACACCATAAACCATCAAGCAAGTAATGACACATGTGGACACAAAATATCCAAATAGGAAGTATGGTCGAAAAATCCAAGAGGGCCAGGAAACCCCACACTGTCAACGCCATCCAAGATACATGTAGAAATATAAGTAGCAAATTTCAAACTCCTAAGTATTGAATGCACACTACTCAAGAATGAGTACCAACACAAAAGCAATAATGTGGTACTCATTTACAACTAAGAAAATATCATATGCTGAGTGTCTTTATGGACACCAAACCATCTCACCAGACTACATGGACGACTTGCCAGTACAATTGTTGAGTCAATATAGGAATTACTATTTTGTACAATGATCACTTCAAATATGCTTGATCACAATCGAACATGGTGAGTAAAAAATCACCCGAGAAAGCATTGCATACTACGCCCCCCCATAATGCCGATTTGAGTGGAAAAGATGATAGCAATGGATGTCAAAATTGATGGTGAAAGTATGGAGTATGAGATAGAGGTACAAAGATGTGAAACAAGCTAAGCAAGAAATACTCCAAAGTGGTGATCTCTAAGACATTGCAAAATAAGGTAGTATAGGGAGACAAATTCTTGGTGACACTACAAGCGCTATCTACACGAGTGGCATGGAATCCACTATTCAAATGCAAAAAACGAGAGGTACCATAAATATTAGAAAATAAGATCGAAGAGAAATAACAATAACAATAAAACAAGATGTAAAAATAAAACATAGTAACACATTAGAAAAGAGACACCAATATAACGTGGTTCACCCATGATGGGATATATCCACACAAAAATTTCCATTCCTTTATTATTATACCATCTATCTAAATGAAGGGATACAACCTGCAACAACCCCTATTGCACTTCCTCTTCACTCTCTCACTCTCTCTCACACAATCACAAATATCTGTTTACAATTCTACAATACAATTGCACAACCGTATTACAATGCTTTCCTTTTATAGGGAATGACAAGGGGAAAATAACACGGGTCACTCAGTACCATTGGCCCGTAAACTATTGGCCAACAAACATCGCAAAAAAATCTTTTGGGGGCCCGTTGGCCCCCAAAGCCTCATCAATGGACTACTAGCCCTAAGACCCCCCAGCTAGGGAGGTCATTACCCCCCTGTCACCCACTTGGTTGGGCGAGTGTACAATAAAACTAGGGTACAAACACAACTGAACAATAACATCTTTGAATCAATAAGATTAGGATCCATAACCAACAATAAAAAACCATCATGGACAACCATTCTCATCATCGATCCTACAAACATGGCCATGTTAGGTACCCTTCTATAATACAAGAATCAACATAAATTTATTGAGCTTAGGAGATAAAAAATCTGAAAGAGCCAAAATAAGATTGTTGTGCAACAACTCACTGGAACTCAAGTGAAGTTCTCTTTGCAATGCCTCAAACGGTATGGAAAACTGACACTTTGATGCAAAGTTATGGAAAAAGCAACATTGCCAATAACTTTGAAATAAAATTGAAAAAAAAAATCTAATCTAGGTCCAAAAATCAAATAATGATTTAGCTAAAAACAATATGGTAAGCCTCAAAGATGAAACCCGAGTCTCATTCATAACATGAAAATCCACAATCAACCTTTCCACAATTTTGATTGACATACACAAATATATAAATGTATGAAACTTTTAAGTCCAATCACAAAATGTTTGGTTATGTACTCAAACAAGAAAACATCATATGTTGAGTACCGCTATGGACTCTAATCCATCTCATTGAACTACATGGTAACTAGTAGCTTCATCTGCTTAGTCAATACAGGAGTTGATGTTGTGTATAAGGTTCTCTCTAAAGATGATTGATCTCGATCACACATGGTGAGTAAAAAATCACCTGAGGAAGCATTGCATACCAGCCCCCACCCAATGCCACCCACAATGTTGAATTGAGTGGAAAAGATGATGATTCCATTGTACAAGAAGGATTGCATATGATAAATATGGAGAAGAAAGAGACATTATTGAAGATTGATCTAGAAAAAAGAATATGATAAGGTCAGGTGGATCTAGATAAGATTATTTTTAATTTATATGGGGATGAATGTCAACACCATTATTTTGATTATGGGTTGCATTCAGTTTGCGTCATTTGTGGTATCAATTAAGGGCTCACCTTTTGAAATTTTCATAGCTTAACATGGACTCAGATAAGGGTGTTATTTATCTCCTCTCTAGTTACTTTTAGTGGCCAAAGGTATTAGTTTGTTGATTAACGAGGCTAAGGAAAGAAGAGAACTGCTTAAGGAATTAGATTCTCCATCAATGGTGATTACATATCTTATGTGTGTAGATGACGTATTGATCTTTGGTCATGGGGAAGCACAGTATTTGGTTAACATAAAAGACATTTTGCAAATATATTGTCGAGCAATAGGTATGGAGGTAAACCTATCAAAATCTTCAATTTATACCAATGGGATTTTAAAATAAATGTCAAATTTCATTGGAGACATGTTATCCCTCTCATTTAAGGAAATTGATCAAGTGTTAAAATATCTTGGTTTTAATTTAAACCCAACCAACTATGATTTCGAGGATTGAATCTAGATGTTTAAAAAAATTGAGGCAATATTTTTGGTATAGGTCAATAGGTGTCTTTCTAGAGGTGGTAAGATGGTCCTGATTAAGTTAGTACCATAAAGTATCCCAGTTGATTGGGTTGTCATTGTTAAGGTTCCTAAAGGAATCTTAGCTAAAAAAAAAAAAAAAATACTTTTGTTTTTAATGGACCAATAAAAGATTCCTAGAAGGTATTCCGCTATTATAATGGTCATAGGTGGAAGCTCCCAAAAAGTATGGGGGTTGGGAACTCAAAAATGTATGTCAATTCAGTCAATTACTAATAAAAATAAGCCTATGGAACTTAATTTACAATGAGTATATGTGGGGTAAAGTCATGAAGATTGGTTCAAAGATAGAAGAAAAAGTTTGAAAGGTGGGAAGAGTCTCAATGGAAGATTGGTTCAAACATAGAAGAAAAATTTTGAAAAGTGGTTCAATAGTGTGGAAGGATCTCATCAAATCTTTTCCATTTGTAGGTTGTTGGGTAGCATGGAAAATTGGTAATGGTAGGGGATTCGGGTTTGGTGAAGACCTATGTATTGGTGTAGAAGAACCTCTTTTGTTCGCACAAGATCCAACGGATATGTTGCATGAGAAAGTATTTTACCATTTGAGAGATGTAGGGGAGTTCCAAGAGCCAGCTCATTAATTTGAGAAATGAAAGTAAACAACAAATATCAGGATGGAAGGCAACATAGCAGCTAAATGGGAAAGTTGTATAATTTTTTTTCCCTGGGGAACACCAAGTTGCTAGACGAGAACAAGTTATACAACTTGACGAGAACCCAACATTATTCTCATTTTTTGGGGGCTCAATTTTAGTAGTTGTTTTTACCTCTGTTTCAAAAAGTGAGCATACTATTAGCACCATTTTTCATTTCAATCAATTTTTTTGCGATTTTGAAATTTCTTTAAATGCGTTTTTGCAAATTTTATAAAAATATATACATTTAGTAACTAGTTATAATTAAAAAAAATATACATTTTTAAATCTTTTTTAACATTTAGAAACTAGTTAGAATGAAAACTATATACATTTTGGAAGTTATTTTTTTAAATGTTTCTCTTAAATAAGTCATTGTTTAGACAAATTTGTAAAAAAAATGAAAAAATTAAGACATTTCAAACCATTCTTCACATATTCTCAGCTATTTATGTACAAAAATTATACTATTTAACATTATTTTCCATAAAGTGATGATTCACATAAACTCAACAAAAAATATACCATATATTTGTAAATAACATTTTAAAAAAATAATATTTATTTTTAAAATAAAATATTAAAGTCAAAACATTACGAAAATATCTTATACAAATTTTGTAAGTTTGACATTTTCAGCAGCTCATGATTTGGGTGTCCAAAAGAGGCCTAGGTGAAGAGTGGAGACCCAAAGAGGCATGGCACAACAAATTTAAAAAAAAAAATAGAAAATATATATTTTTTTTTTCAAAAAGTTAAAAAATATATATATAATTTTAAATTTTGTTTTTATAAAATTTATTAAAAATCAATTTCAAAACTAATATATATTCTAAATAAAAGACATACCAAAAAAATTAAAATAAAAGTAATCTTTCAAAAACATTTCAAATTTATAAACAAAATATAAAAAAATAAAAAATAAAAACAAAAACACAAATATTAAAACAAATTAAAAAAATAAAATAAAAAATTTAAAAACTTTTAAAAAATATAATTTAAAAAAAAAACGAAAACTACCCAAACAATAATACCCCACGCCCTTTCCCCTCCCTCTCCCTCTTCACTTTCCCTCCTCCTCCCCCTTCCCCTCCATGTGCCCCTCCTCCTCCCCCTCCTTGTCTACCATCCCATGTCCCTCCTCCTCCATGTTCGCCTCCCCCTCCACACTCTCCCTGGAAGCGTCCCCCTCGGCTAACCCATGGGGAGCCCTTTGGGCAGTGGAGGGGTGGAAACACCGCTCCCTCATGGGCCCAAAAGGACACCCAAGGGGGCTGCTCGATTCATCATCACTCCCTCATGCGCTCAAAGCACTGCCTAACGGGACAACTCGATTATGTTGCCACTCCCTTGTGCGACCAAAGGGATTCCCATGGGTTGGCTAAGGGGGAAGGGTACGGGGAGAGCATAGAGGGAGGCACAGGGGGAGGGGTAGGGGAAGGGGAGAGGGAGGAGGACGGGGAAATGAGAGGGGGAAAGGGGCGAGGTGTTGAGGTTAGGGTATTTTTTTTAATATTTTTACTTCTTTTTTAAGAAGTTTCTTAATTTTTTTTCTTTTATTTTAAATATTTTACTTTTTTTTTAAAGAAGAATCTTAATTTTTTTTCTTTTCTTTTAAATATTTTATAATTTAATATATATATATATAAATGGTTTGTTTTTCAAAAGTTTATATATATATATATATATATATATTTTTAATAAATGTTTTAAAAAATTTATTTTTTTTGAAAAACAAATTTATTTTATTCTATTTTATTAAGAATATTATCATCAACTCTTGTATTTTATATGGAAATAGTGGTGAGAGAGTTTAAGTTTGCTATCAGTAGCATTAGTTTTCAATTAAGGGCTTGATTTTAGGGTTTTTGTAAACAACAATAAATATTGCGTTGGTCCATGTCTATTTTTTTAACCACAAAAAATGGTGTTACTAATAACGCAAGTTTGTTATTCAAAATTGTTTTTTGGTGTTTTTTTATATGCAAAAATATGATTTTTTATGGTTAGAGTTATCCTTTTGAGTATAAGGTTATCATCAATTTGTATAAATTCTTTGAGGAGGATCATTTATATTGCTAGTGATCTAATGGAAAGACTACCTTTTGTTGTGGAGGCGGAAGAATATTTCTTAAGAGAGAAACAATGGTGGTTGAGTGCGGCCTGGAATATGCTTGATCCTTTGAAGGAAAATATAACTTTATTTCTATCCTTAAAAAAACAAATTGTTGACGTGGGATAACATATTAAAGCAAGGATTGAAGATTGAGTGGAACGACCAGGTGCTTTCAATGTTCTCAAGCCAATGAAACGTTGTATCATCTATTTGTTTCATATATTGTTGTTAGAGATATTTGGACTGTGATCAATAGTACCTTTAAACTAAGTAATCATTGGTTGGATTCCTCAATGGAAGTATATGTTATAGAGTAGCTTTTGGATGTGGGCATCAAGGAATATAAAGGGTGTTCCGATGAATATATGTAACACCTTCGATTGAGGTTTAGCTGTGGATTTTTTGGGAGTGTGAGTTCGATTGAGGTTTAGCTAAGTTTTCGATTGAGATTTTTCCAATAGCTTCATTGAGGTTTTAAATAACCTTTAATTGAGATATTGGAAAAAAACTTGTCTTAGTTAAACTCTTAATTGAGTTAATAGCTCGATTGAAGTATTTGCCAACATATACAAAATATAACTTATAACACAAATACTTATTTTACTTCTAGATAATACTAATTTTTTGTTTTGCTTGATAGAACTTTAAATGCAAACATGTATTAGGTGGGGTATTAACATTTAATTTTTGGGACGTAGAAATAATAAATATAATTCATGACATCAAATACCTTCGTCCTCTCTCTTGGAACATATTTTGATGCATGGTTGTACTTTATTGCTTGGAGAAGGCACTGACTCTTTCCTTCATGAGGTTGATTGACTTTGGTGGGACCTTTCTATTGGATTCATGCTTCTATCTTGATTGATATGAGAAATAGAATTTCAATTGTATTTTAACATAATTAGAATACTTTGTAGCATAGCTTGAACAGTTCAAATAGCTTGTAGAATTTGAGAGAGGGATCAAGAAAGGAAGAGATCGGAACAAATTGTTTTTCCTTGAGCATAAAAATGAGATCAGGTTGTGGCTTCTGATTCTCTGTGTAAATTGATCTTTGGGTGTGATTCATTTTCTAAAGACTTTTATTGAATAAATAAAGTGATTTTGTGCAAGTATTATGTTGAGGATCTAATAGTGAATGATTGGAAAATGTCTACGTTGAAATACAGCTGGTCAAAAGTTTGAAGAAATATCAATTTCTATACCAATCACTCCACTTTAGACAGAGGTGTATAAACATGAACAAAGTGTCATTTTTTTATAACCATTTGAAGGTTTCAAATTGCAAAATGAATTTGTTTTTAAATTGATTAGAGGGTGATAATAAAAAAATTCCTAGCGAATAATTATGGAATGACATTGCATTGGGGGATGAGGAATTAACTTGTCACAATGCATGGTTTCTTTTGGCATGCGATGAGAACCCATACATTTTTTTTCCTTAAATGGTGATGTGTCAAACTTTGACTTGATATCACACTCCCATGAAAAGATTTAAAACCCAGTTTTGTATGAATGCGATGGAGGCTTAAATCGAAGGTTGTGGTCACATGAGCTTAGAGTTGGGCGATTATCTTCTGAGTTTTAATATACTAGGGGTTGCTATAAATGATGAAAATGCTAAGTTTAGTTATGGTTAAACTAGATTAGCTCTGCCTAATTTTATGGAAATAAAATGAACCAAGAGTGGAAATTGTGAATGATGCTCTTTCATTGTGATATTTGATTTGATGAAGAAAGATTGGGATAGGGTGAATTGGTTCTAGGGAGACTAGGTTACATCAATTTTGGTATGAAAGCACAGTAATTTTGTTTCTGAATTAGGAAGGGATTGTTAGTTAATAAAAGGAGTTTTATTGAAAGGCATAGTTAAGTTTTATGCCTACATTGCCAACTGATTCAAAACATATTGATATTGCTACTGACAAGAAGATTGTATCCAGTAGTGAATTGTTGTGCTAAGGGATGGATGTCAGGGTTGAAAGAGGTTTTGGAAGGCAAGGAAGACCTACTACTAACTCAGAGTTAAGAGAGGAGGTGAGGACTCTGAGAGCAAGGCTTGAAGCCTTAGAGACTATGAGACATCGTGAGCACACCGGGAATACAAGTGAGGAAGAAATACCAGATGAGGATGAAGAGGATACAATAGTTGAAACTCCAGAGGTAAGATTGCTAAAACCAATCTTTGGTGCAGTTTCAAGTTCAAGGCTGAGGTACCCATTTACAATGGAAGTTTGGATCCAGAAGAGTTGATTAACTGGACAGTGGATCAATGCCTTGAACAAATTCTCTAACTATGCTGAGGTGAAGGAGGACAAGCAAGTGAGGGTTGTTGTCAAAAATTTGATAGGACATGCATCCTTGTGGTGGGATGGTGTGTAAGAGAAAATTATTTTGAAACACAAACCCAAGATAAATAGCTGGAGCCAAATGATAGCTAAGTTAAAAGGTAAATTCCTTCCTAAATATTATCAGTTAAGTTTGTTTAGAAAAATGAAAAACCTTAAGCAAAAGTCAATGACAGTTAGGGAGTTTACTGAGAAATTTTATAAGGTAAATATTTGATGAGATCATATAGAGGATACACCTGCGAGAGTTTCTAGGTATGTAAAGAGCTTAAGATTTGATATTCAGGATGAGTCAAGTTTAATGTCATTGAGATATGTGGAAGAAGCATATCAGGTTGCACTGAAAGATGAAGACAAGTTGGTGAGGAAGCAGAGTCAAAGAACAAAGTTAAGAGGCTATGGAGGAAAGGAACATCAATAGAAGGGAAAAACTAGCAGTTCAAGGCATCAAGCACATCCTGATAAACCCAATTATAACCAAGGAGGAAGAGTTTCTTCAAGAGGAAGAGGCATGGGAAGAGGTGGACAAGTAAGGTGTTACACATGTGGACAACTTGGCAATATGTCATGGGATTGTATAGAAAACATTGTGAGGCAGAGCGGAGCACAAGTAGTGCAAGATGAAACTGAGACTCCAAAGGAAATGGAATCTATTGAGAATTTCCGAGAAGAAGGAGAGGCTTTAATATTGAGGAAGGAAGATGTGGTAGTTGATGAATCAGTCAAGAGTAGAAGCTTATTCAAGACAGTTTGCAAAGGCAAAGGTAAGTGTTGTAAGTTGATAATAGATAGTGGGAGTACTGATAACTTAATGTCTACAAAAATGGTGGGAAAACTAAATTTTAAGAGGATAGTATATCCAAACCCATATAGAGTTTCATGGCTATAGAAAGGTCATCAAGTTCTAGTGAATGAACACTACCAAGAATAGTTCCAAGTTGGGAATTATAGGGATGAGGTAAGATGTAACACAATAGAAATTGATGCTTGTCATATTTTATTAGGTAGAGCTTGGAAATTTGACAGAGATGCAGTACATGAAGGAAAGAGGAATGTGTATTCCCTTGAAATGAGTGGTAATAGACATAGTCTTCATTCATTCAAAGGTAAGCAGGAAGAAGTCATTAATTAGTTGTTGATATTGAATGATAAGAAGTTCTTGAGAGAATCAAGAAAGGATGAGACAGAGGTAAAGGTAATTTCACAAGCAAATTGAATGAATGATTTTGAGATTGTGATGACTAACAAAGTGTGCTAAGATTGCTTGAAGGAAGGAATAGATTCATAGGAAATGTCAAGTGCAAGTATGGAATTGATGGAGGAAGCACAGTGTGAAGTCATAAAGGATGATGAGAGGTATATGGTTAATGAAATTACTAAGGATAGTGATGTAACAGAAGCAATAAAAGGAGGGAAGCACCAGGGAATTCATGCAAAGAATTATTGAATAACAAGCATTTTTATGCTAATATATTTGTTCTTTGCTTTTGTAAGAGGAAAACTGATCTGTTCAAATGCAGACGAAAGTGAACCTTATGAAAGATTGTTTGCATGTCAAAATAAGGGTGGACAAAATTGTTCTATAAATTAGTATATGTACCAAAGAAACCAGTAAACCTGTTGCTAACAGAATGTTGGAAGAGATGGATGAAGGGAATATTCAAGATGAGAGAACTACCCATATTTAAACTTTGGGTGGCTGCTACAATTTTACAAAAAAACAATAGGGAGGGAACTCATGGGCTAGAGGCCATGAACAAATTTAAGCTAGGGAGTTTGATGCAGGAGCATAAAATACCTAGTGAAGTCACTTGTGACTTCACTAAGATAAGTGTGATCTTCTAAAAAGACTTGGAGTCTCATTTAAAATTTCTTGTTTTCCTAAAAGATTGAATAAATTAGAGAAGGATTCGATCCTTTCCAAGTGTAATACTTAGGATAAGGTTGTTTAGTCTGTTGAGTAATTTTAACAGTCAGTTAGTGAGTCAGTAAATGAGTCATAAGTCTCGATCCTATCTCCATGGATATGAGAAACATAATTTCAATTACATTTAAACATAATTAGAATCCTTTGTAGGATAGTTTGAACATCTCGAATAGCTTGGCGAATTTGAGAGTAGGATCAACAGAAGAAGAGATCGGAAGAGATGATTTTTTCCTTGAGCATAAAAATGAGATCAAGACGTGGCTTCTGATTCTCTGTGTAAATAGATATCTGGGTCTGATTCAAGTTCTAAAGGCTTTTATTGAATAAATAAAGTGTTTTTTTGCAAGTATTATGTTGAGGATCTAATAATGAATGCTTGGAAAATGTCTTTGTTGAAATACAACTGGTCAAAATTTTGAAGAAATATCAATTTCTTGAATCGAGCACTCCCTTTTAGTCAGAGGTATATAAATATCAATAGAGTGTCATTTTTCTTTATAGCCATTTGAAGGTTTCAAATTGCAGAATGAATTTTTTTTTAAATTGATTAGAGGGAGATAAAAAAAATCCAGTGAAGAATCCTGGAATGACATTGCATTGGGGGATGATAAATTAACTTGTTGCAATGCATAATTTCTTTTGGCATGCATTGAGAACCCAGGCAGTTTTCTGAAATGGCGATGTGCCAAACTTTGACTTGATATCACACTCCCATGAAATTATGTAAAACCCACTTTTGTATGAATGCGATGGAGGCTTAAATCAAAGGTTGTGATCACATGAGCTTAGCGTTGGGCGCTTGTCTCATGAGTTTTAATGTATTAGAGGTTTCTATAAACGGTGAAAATGTTAAGTTTAGACATGGTTAAACTAGATTAGCTCTACATAATTTTGTGGAAATAAAATGAGACAAGAGTGGAAATTGTGAATGATGCTCTTTTATTGTGATATTTGATTTGATGAAGAAATATTGGGATAGGGTGAATTGGTTCCAGGGAGATTGGGTGCCATCATATTTCATATGGATCTACTTTTTGGTTGAGGGTTTGACCCCTTGGTGCATGGATATATCCCCTTTCATACTTGTTGAGGTATATTTGACTTGATAAGGAGTTGTCCCCTCTCTTTAGGGATTTTCTTGATTTTGTTCTACCATTTAACACTCACGCATGCCATCATTTATAGAGGTCATTCCATCATCTTAGTTTTTCATATGCTCGTCCACCTTGGAGGTATCACGCAATCATTTTCATGCCTTATTAGAGGACTCATGGCATGATTTGAGGAGGTGTCATACATTAGACTACTTGTGGCATGATTTGAGGAGGACATTTTGGAATTGGAAGAGATCTAGGAGAGTTCAAGCTTTATATATAGGGTTCATTCACCATATTGCATACTTTTAGGGGCTATTCTACTGGATCTCTACACTTTGAGAGACTTTAGAGGCTAGGATTTGGGCTTACCTTTTATCTTTCCTCACTTGATAAAGGTGCCCCCCTCTTAGAGGCTTGTGGATGTGGCTTTGAACACCCTAACTTATGGATTTTTGTTTGTAGTTGGAGTAATTTACTTTCTTTATTAGGATTTTATTGATATTTTAATAAGAGGAAGATAGGCTAAAAACTATATAGTGTTCTTCTCTCTCCTTCATTTTTCATTGTGGAATGGGGAGAAATCCCTTAGAGCTTAGTTGAATATCTTTTGATCTCTAACGGGTAGTTGATCAAAGTGTTCCATAGGATGATTTGTTCTTTCTCATGTTTCATTAATGGATGAGATATTCAAGTTCTAGTGGTCTTGAAAACTCATGGAGTAAGCTATTTTTCTTTTATGGAAAGTTGGTTCCACCTTTTAGGGCCACCATATTTTTCTAAAATGTAGATGAGTTGTAGAATTTAATAGTGCAATTGTGTTATGTTTATCAAGCTCAAGGATTCTCAAGCTTGATATCTAAGCCAATGCAAAAAAAAATACATATTCATTATAAAACACATATGCATATAATGCATTTGATTTTTCTCTATCATATATTATGCCCCCCCAAAGGAAGTTTCAATGGCACTTGGATTCATTTTAAAGGATGTGAACCATAATGCATGTGTGTTATGATGCATATTCGTTTTGTAATACATAAAATTTGTATATGGAGAAATGTGTTAAGTGTTTTAAGAGATTGGAGTTGTACAGATTAGGAGTTGTCCATTCTTGCTATCTCATTCAGGTAAGGTGTGATTCTCATCAGCAAGGCGACCTAGGCTCAATCCCCTCAAGGTTGAGTTAATTAGGAGGAGACATCCAAAAATAAAGCCATGCTAAGGGTTGGTGTGGCCCAAGACAGTTGTGATCCCAAGGTGACTTTGACGAATTAGATGCTCCTAGGTTGCGGTTCTTAACCAATGGTTGAAATGAAATGGCCCTGAATGATGGGCATTTCTAACAAAAAAAAGAAGACTTAGGATATATAATGTTTAAATACTATTAGAGTTTGGGGTTAGAGGGGATGGTGATAGGGATAAAGGAAGAGAGTTAATTATATAGATTATATTTAATAGTTTATAAATTTTAAATAGAGGTTAGTTTTTATGCATTATAATGCCTAGAGAGAGGTGGGGAGAAACATTTCCCTATCCTCTCTCTCTCTCTCTCTCTCTCTCTCTCTCTCTCTCTCTCCCCAACCCCATCTATATCTCTCTTCCCATTTCCATAACACACACACTCTCTCTCTCCCCCCATGATTACTCTCCCTATCAAATAAACTCCTCCTCTATCTTTCTCTCCCTTCGACACACCTCTCCCGCTAAACTTCTTCCTCCTCCTTCTCTCTCTCTCTAACCCACCCTCTCTATCTCCTCCTCGCTCCCTAACCCATTTTGTCTTTGCCTCTTTGTTTTTTTTTGTCTATGTCTCTCCCTCCCTTACTAATCCACCCTCTCTATCTCTTCTAGTCTCTTTAAACCCCCATTTGACTCTTCCTCTA
Source organism: Pseudotsuga menziesii (assembly GCA_001517045.1). Classification (NCBI taxonomy): domain Eukaryota; kingdom Viridiplantae; phylum Streptophyta; class Pinopsida; order Pinales; family Pinaceae; genus Pseudotsuga; species Pseudotsuga menziesii. Next base: position 231,979 of record LPNX010750535.1, read on the forward strand.
TAGAGAGTAAACGAGATAGAGAGTGTGGGTTAGCAAGGGAGGGAGATGCAAAGAAACATAAATGCATTTACATAACCCCCAACTTTCCTTAACCCCCTTTTATATATCCCTCTCTCCCTAACCCCCTCTCCCTCTTCCTCTCTCGTTAACCCCCTCTCTCTTTGTCCCACCTAATCCCTAACTAGAGCTCTCTATGTATCTCTATAACTCCACCTCTCTCTCTCTCTCTTTATCCCTAACACCCCTCTCTATTACCCTAAAACTTAACTACCTTATCTCTCTCTTTCTCTCTCCACTCTCTTTATATCTCAAACCCCACTCTCTTCCTCTCCAACCAACCTCTTTCTCTCTCTCTCTAACCCAACCTTTCCCTAAACCCCCCTCTATAACCCCATGCTGCCTCTCTCCATCTCTTCCTTTCCCTAACCCTGTTCTATCTCTCCCTCACTCACTAACCCTCCTCACCTCTATATATCCCTCTCTCCATAACTCCCCCCTTCTCAAACCCCACCTTTCCCTAACCTCTCCTCCCCCTCTATAGCCCCACCCCCCCTCTCTTTATATCTTCCTCTCTCCCTAAGCCCCCCTCCCTTTGTCTCTATGTTTGTTTGTGTGTGTCTCTTTCTCCCTTCTTCCCTAACCCACCTTCTCTATCTCATCTGCTCTCCCTCTATAAAGAGCAGACAAGATAGAGAGGCAGGGAGAGATAGAGACACATAAACACATTTATCTAACCCCCACTCCCTCTCTATAACCCCACCCTTCCCCCTCTCTCTCTCCTCCTTTCTCTAAAAAACTTGTATCTATCACAACCCTTCATCTCTCTTACTCTCTCCTTAACCCACCCCCCCTCTCTCTGCTTATTTCCTTAAACCCCCATCTATCACTCCCTCTCTCCCAAACTCCCCTCTCTCCAACCCAACTTTTCCCTAACCCCCTTCCCTATCTCCCTCTATACCCCCCCAAGCCCCCCTCTCTCTCTAGTTACATGCCCTCTCTATATCTTCCTTTCTCCCTAAACCCCCCTTCTCTGTGTCTTTCTATATGTTTATGGGTGTGTGCAAGAAGTTGAGGGTCGCTTTTGGCGCGTTAGATGCAATACAAAAATGAAAAAACAGAAATCCATAAACTTGCATGGATATTTTGAGACACTTACACAATGAATCTTGCGATGAGTAAAAAACAAGAAATGTAGGAAATTGAATGACCTTTCCAAATATATAATTTTTTTCTATTGAAAATGTTGTTAACTATCTAAAGTTAGATATTTGTTAACGAGCACTTTTTATTTTTGGGACAAATTATAAGGTATATGTTTTTGTGGGTGCAACATATGAGTGTCTAAATGATGGAATAAACTTACGAAAACCAGTATACATATAGAGAACATATAGGACTAGTGCATGACTATTTTTCCAATAATAAAAATAATTTTTTAAATTTTTTTATAAATTATCTAAGAGATGAAACCTCGAAAAAAATAGTACGTCAATTGTGGGTGCAGCATTTGAATGCCTTGATGTAATTATTTGGAAATGGTTTTTTCATAGCATGTAGAGGTTGGTGTTCTTTAGTGCACCATACAATTTTTTTTTAAATGGTTGAGAAACGACAGAGATATGGATGAAACACTAACAATGTGTTTTTTGAGTTGAGGAGTGATGACAAAAGATAAATAAGAAAAAATAGAAAAAATTATGTATTCTTGTTAAAATTTACATATTTAGAATCTGCAAAAAACTTCATATATGTTTCTAAAATCTCATAAAAAAATGGAGGTCTGCAGCATAATCAGACGAACCGCTAAACATGAGCATATTGAAAATTTGGGTATATTGTTGAATTAGCCATGGTTTATCATACTCCAAGGAATAGGCATGTTGAATCTGAAGCAAAGTATGAAGCAGACACATAGGCATAAGAATTCCATGAAAGCATGGGTGGAGGCTCGACCTTATCATTTGGAGGGAATAGATTTTTGAATTTAAACAAAACATGAGCACGATTTAGTAAAGAAAAATAGAATCATGTTTTATATAAGCAAAACGCGAGCGCATTTTAGCTAATAAAAATGGGGGAGCATTTTAGTTAAGAAATACGGGAGCACAATTTTTTCAATTATACCAATACTTTTATTATTTTATGTCCCCCCCCTGATGTGCCCCTGACTCCCCTCTCCCCCCTAACTCATACTAACCCCCACTCCTCTCTCTTCCTAACACCGCACCACCCTAAACCTCCCTCCCCCCCCCTCTCTCTCTCTTCCTCTCAC
>LPNX010750535.1:239413-265813 GCA_001517045.1 Pseudotsuga menziesii
AGCAACTTCACGCCGAAGAAATCCAAAACGTATACAAATCGATGAAAGTCTCATTGGTTTGCTTGAAGGTACGTTGTCTAAACGCAGTATTGCATATCAAGCTCAATAGATACTTGTCAACTATTTTGAGACTAAATGTGATGGAGATAAATGTAGATTATTTATATTGTTGTTAAAATCTAGGTCTATGACTGTTGTTAGGAAAAACTTAAGGATAAAGATGATAAATAGTTCTGAACCAAGTTCTTATGTTGTCAGAATTTTTGTAGATGCATTTAGTAATATTGGAAAGAAATCTCATTCAAAGGATCGCAATGCATCTCATCGTGTGTTGTCACAATCAATCATGAACAAAAGCACCAGGGCCCTTCGCCTTCTTAAGCCTACATCCAAACTTGTAGGATTGGATATCAAAGCACTCTGTAGGTATTGTTCTAGAATAGAAGAACTTGACTCTAGTGAAACAGATGTCTGGACGTTCGTTGGCAAGTTGCCACGCTCCGATATGAAGCTCATTGATGTGGTAAAGGGACTGGTGCAAGAGTTTTGGTGTGACAATAGTAGACCTTCATCCAACGAAAAATATGTACTAAAATTAAGAATGGGTTCAGGGGATCGTGAGCCCCACATTAAACATTTTATTGACATGACACAAACAGAATTATATGAGAGGTTTAGGCATGAACATAATGAACTTAACTTGGGCCAAAGATCCTTCGAGAAATGCAAACCATGGTATGTTAAAATAAACACAACTTGTAACACATGTTGTTGTCAATATCACATTGAGTACGCTTATTATTATGATACATATATACATATATTGTGTGTTTTGCATAACACACTTGTGCAGGAATGCTCAACTACATTGCCACCAACATCATCTAGAGAGTTTATCCATAGCATCTTGTGTAGAAGGATAGAAGGTTGCACATTTTATCAAAGCCCTTGCATAGATGGGACATGCCCAAGGTGTGGCGGAATGGCATTTTTGGACAAATGCATACATGTCACCTATGAGCATGAACTTGGGAGACATGAAGTGAACTTGCAGTCATTCAAATATGTCATGTATGATATCGGTGGAGGGAATGAAAGGAAAAAAATACAATTGGTCACCTCTCATGTTAGCAACGAGTTCTTGAATAGTATTTTTTCCTATTGATATCTATTGCTACTTCATATATGTAACAACCTATTGATCTGTACATCTTTATTGTTGATCTACCAGGTACTGGTATGCAACTTCATGGAGGAATTATTTGAAAAGGCACAATAGTATGTAAAGCATGTACATGTGGCTCATTCGCAAGATGAGCAGTTTAGAGCATGCAGGGATACATTTCCTATTGGAACTATATTATCAGTGGTCGATTTTGAGGAAAACTACACTCTTCAACCATAAAACGAGATTCAGAGTCAATATTATCACTCAGATCAGGTCATCATAACGGTCCATATCACCTATAGACATGGGGCAGATAGTACTGAAGAGAACAGGGTTATATTGAAGGAGTATCACTTTTACATAAGTGATGACAGGTGTCATGGCTTAGCTTTTGTACAACATACAATTGTTCTACAAACACTTGGAAGATAACAATATACAAATGGAACAACATTGGATTTGGCCAGATGGTTGTGCGGGGAAATTCAAAAATTCCTGTGTCTTCCAATGGATGTGTATTCTCCACAAGAGGCACAAGGTGCCACATATTTGGAACTATTTTGAGACTGGACATGGAAAAGGGGAACATGATGGAGTGGGTGCATGCATCAAGACTGCATTACATAGGCAAGAGATGAAATTCAAAACTATTTCGCTCATCCGAGATGCAAATACCCTTGTTGCATGGTGTTCTTCAGTGATGGGGAAGGGAGCTAGAAGGCAAAAAGACCAATCATCTCAAAAAGCACATGTACATAGATATTTTTTGGAGGTGGTCGATGTAGATCGATCACACCTATATGAGTGCAAGACCGTCCAAGGAACTCGTGCATTCCATTCAGTTAGGACGTCAGACAATGCTATAGTTGAAATGTGGACAAGAAAACTCTCTTGTTTTTGTTATCCATGTAGCAGTGGTGAATGGGACAACTGTGAATCCACATATTGGGTTGACAGCTGGGATCGTGTATCACTCCCCATTGGCCGACAAATAACTTCATAATTATCCCACTTGGAGGAAGGCTAGTCGAGTATTTCACATGACTATGACCACATTTCAGATCTCATACAACTAGCTTCGACTATTATGTTGATCACTTTGAAATGTTTGACGACTAGTTGTGTTTAGTTAGCTGACTCCTAGGTATGTACATTATTTTATGCAGGGCACATATACGTAGTGGTTGCCCCAAGAGACAATGAATGGCACACTGACTACTGGCTGGCACATTGCTTGGATGAGAAGCAGACCCTCATTGTATCATTAAGCGAGTCCGAGGGAAATGATTTTCCAATTGGGTCAATGGTTAGCAAAGGGGAATATTTGACATAGGTTTCCCATGCACAAAAGAAAAAAGGTTATGTATTTGAAGATTATAGACCAGGTCAAATTGTATACCATTATACAAACTTAGTTATTGGCACAAACCTCTAGCTGCAAACAATGCCAAACAACAACTCATCAAAGTCACGATACTTGTTGCCTTACTCTGAGCATGAGAGGCTAAAGGATACCATTTCTATTAGAGGTGATCCCGATGGTCTAGTCGAATGACCATAGGTAGGTAGCAGGTATGTGGTAGTCAGATATTTTGGTTTCATGGTCTCATTGATTATTTGCAGTTTGATACATTGAGCACTTGATATATTGATAAATTCAATAGACTTCTACAATGGATTTGTTGTATTATATTGATACTTACATGACTCATGCCTTATAGCCCAAGACCATTATCTACCACTCTATCTGGGATATGTCTATTGCATTTTCCTTGAATCTCGAAGTTGATCCTATAAGGACATCTCCTTGAATCCGATAATTATCTCCTTCACTCTGATAATTTGTTTCTCCCGAGTAGGGATTCAACAGGTGTCCCTGAAAGCTTGTAGGAGGTGGGATTCAACGTGCCATAGAATCATGACCCTTAATTGGATCGACAAACCATCGGCTCCCTTGGATTCAGGACATAGGGATAGTGCTAGGGTGGCCCTCTAATCTGGTTACATGGATAAGAGATAATTTTTTGACCATTTTTGGAAACTAGTGTTTTGCTCAGTAAGTGAATGTGAAATTTTTGCACATGGGGGTCAAATTCGCATATTGCTCGACCATGAAGGTGTGGCTAGCGTTCCCACATAAGAAATTCCTAAACACACTTGCATGACCCATCCAAAGCCCTTTTTTATGCGCGGTTTCCATTCTATGCCCTGGGTAGGGATTCAATAGGTGTCCCTAAAAGCATGTAGGAGGTGGGATTCAATGTGCCATAGAATCATGACCATTTCTCAGATCAACAAACCATCAGCTCCATTGGATTCAGGACATCGAGATAGTCTTAGGGTGACCCTCTAATCTGGGTCCATGGACAAGGGATCATTTTTTCGGTCAATTTTGGAAACTAGGGTTTTGCTCAGTAAGTGAATGTCCAATTTCTGCACATAGGGGTCGGCTTTGCAAATTCCTTGACCGTGAACGTGTGGCTAGTGTTCCCACATGAAACCTGCTTAAACATGCTTGCACAACCCACTGAAAGCCATTTTTGATGCATGGTTTCCATTCTATGCCCCAGTTAGGGATACAACAGGTGTCCCTAAAAGCCTGTAGGAGGTGGGATTCAACGTTCCATAGATTGATGACCATTGCTCAGATCAATGAACCATCGGCTCCATTGGATTCAGTACATCGGGATAGTGCTAGAGTGGCCCTCTACTCTGGGTCCATGGACAAGGGATCATTTTTTTTTGTTTCTCTCGGGTAGGGATTCAACAGGTGTGCGATAGAATGATGGTCATTGCTCGGATCGATGAACCATTGACTCTATTTGATTTAGGACATTGGGATAGTGCTAGGGAGGCCCTCTAATCTGGTTCCATGGATAAGAGACCATTTTTTGGTAAATTTTGGAAACTAGGGTTTTGCTCAGTAAGTGAATGTGAAATTTTTGCACATGGGGGTCAAATTCGAATATTTCTCGACCGTGAAGGTGTGGCTAGCGTTCCCACATAACACATTCCTAACACGCTTGTACAACCCACCGAAAGCCCTTTTTGATGCATGGTTTCCGAAAGCCCTTTTTGATGCATGGTTTCCATTCTATGCCCCGGGTAGGAATTCAACAGGTGTTCCTGAAAGCCTGTAGGAGGTGGGATTCAACGTGCCATAGAATCATGAACATTGCTCAGATCGAAAAACTGTCAGATTCGTTGGATTCAAGACATCGGGGTAGTGCTAGGGATTCCCTCTAATCTGGTTCCATGGAGAAGAGACCATATTTTTGGTCAATTTTGGAAACTAGGGTTTTGCTCAGTAAGTGAATGTGAAATATTTGTGAATGGGGGTCAAAGTCGCATATTGCTTGACCGTGAAGGTGTGGCTAAATTTCCCACATAAAACATGCCTTAAAAATCTTGCACAACCCATTGGAAGCCCTTTTTGATGCCCTTTTTCCATTCTATGCCCCGGGTAGGGATTCAACAGGTGTCCGTGAAAGCCTATAGGAGGTGGGATTCAATGTGCCCTAGAATCATGACTATTGCTCAGATCAATGAACCGTCGACTCCATTGGATTTAGGACATCAGGATAGTGCTAGGGAAGCCCTCTAATTTGGTTCCATGGATAAGAGACCATTTTTTTGGTCAATTTTGGAAACTAGGGTTTTGCTCAGTAAGTGAATATGAAATTTTTGCACATGGGGGTCAAATTCGCATATTGCTTGACCATGAAGGTGTGGCTAGTGTACCCACATAAGACATGCCTAAACAATCTTGCATGACCCACCGAAATCCCTTTTTGATGCACAATTTCCATTCTATGCCCAGGTAGGGATTCAATAGGTGTCCATGAAAGCCTGTAGGAGGTGGGATTCAATGTGCCATAGAATCATGATTGTTGCTCGGATCGATGAACCATCAGCTCCGTTGGATTCAAGACATCAGGATAGTGATAGGGTGGCCCTCTAATCTAGTTCCCTAGATAAAAGACCATTTTTTTGGTCAATTTTGGAAACTATGGTTTTGCTCAGTAAATGAATGTGAAATATTTGCACATGGGGGTCAAAGTCACATATTGCTCGACCGTGAAGGTGTGGCTAGAGTTCCCACCTAACACATGCCTAAAAAAGATTGCACGGCCCACCGAAAGCCCTTTTTGATGCACGGTTTCTATTTTATGCCCCGGGTAGGGATTCAACAAGTGTCTGTGAAAGCCTGTAGGAGGTGGGATTCAACATGCCATAGAATCATGATCATTGCTCGGATCAACGAACCGTTGGCTCCGTTGGATTCAGGACATCATTATAGTGCTAGGGAGGCCCTCTAGTCTAGTTCCATGGATAAGAGACCATTTTTTTGGTCAATTTTGGAAACTAGGGTTTTGTTCAGTAATTGAATGTGAAATTTTTGCACATGGGGGTCAAACTCACATATTTATCGACCGTGAAGGTGTGGCTAGTGTTCCCACATAACACATGCCTAAAAAATATTACACAACCCACCGATAGCCCTTTTTATGCACGGTTTCCATTCTATGCCCTAGGTAGGGATTCAACAAGTGTCCCTGAAAGCCTGTAGGAGGTGGGATTCAACGTGCCATAGAATCATGATCATTGATCGGATCAACGAACCATCAGCTCCCTTGTATTTATGACATAGGGATAGTGCTAGGGTGGCCCTCTAATCTGGTTCCATGGATAAGATACCATTTTTTTGGTCAATTTTTGAAACTTGGGTTTTGCTTAGTAAGTGAATGTGAATTTTTTGCACATGGGGGTCAAATTCGCATATTGCTTGACCGTGAAGGTGTGACTAGCGTTCCCACATAACAAATGCCTAAACACACTTGCACGACCCACCGAAAGTCCTTTTTTATGCACGGTTTCCATTCTAAGCCCTAGGTAGGGATTCAATAGGTGTCCCTGAAAGCTTGTAGGAGGTGGGATTCAATGTGCCATAGAATCATGATCGTTACTCGGATCGACAAACCATTAGCTCCGTTGGATTCAGGACATAGGGATAGTGCTAGGGTGACCCTCTAATCTGGGTCCATGGACAAGAGATCATTTTTTTGGTCAATTTTGGAAACTAGGGTTTTTGCTCAATAAGTGAATGTCCAATTTCTGCACATAGGGGTCGGCTTTGCAAATTCCTTGACCGTGAATGTGTGGCTAGCGTTCCCACATGGAACTTGCCTAAACACACTTGCACAACCCACTGAAAGCCCTTTTTGATGCATTGTTTCCATTCTATGCCCCAGTTAGGGATTCAACAGGTGTCCTAAAAGCCTGTAGGAGGTGGGATTCAACATTCCATAGATTGATGACCATTTCTCGGATCGATGAACCATCGGCTCCGTTGGATTTAGTACATCGGGATAGTGCTAGAGTGGCCCTCTACTCTGGGTCCATGGACAAGGGATCATTTTTTTTTGTCAATTTTGGAAACTAGGGTTTTGCTTAGTAAGTGAATGTGAAACTTTTTGCACATAGAGGTCAGCTTGAAGGTGATTGTGGATATTCCCCTCATCCAAGAGATGTGAGCATTTGTACAATGAAATGCAGGAGGAGACAATGCCATTATGTCAATAACCATGTAACTGAACATGTTTATGTTTAGAAACAAGTGGCCAACCTATTACACCATTATTACAAAATATATATATCTTCACGATATGAATGCTTCGAATAATACTCCATAAACATGAATTTATAAAACAAGATTCAAAATAGTACTTCTCTAATCAATTTAAACTATAATAAAATCACACATAAATTTCAACTCTTTCAAAGTTGTTACTCGAGGCCATTCATCAAATGACATGTACATTAACAAAATGATAAAATAATATGCAGGATATAGTCATAACCATTATTTTGAGTCAACCTTATAATACTCAGATACTTTTAGGTTTGATGTGTATCCCATGTATTCGAAAGACATCATGCCAAACACTAATTTTGTTTATGTAGACCACACAGGTGCATCACTTAGGTGTGTCAACTTCGTGCTTCCTTTAAAAGTTTGTTAGGTTGTTATGTGGGTAAGGTGATTTTGTATTCCACCAAGTCGGATCAGTTGCTTAGCTGTGCTGGGTACTTATGTGTATTAGGTATGTTCCATCTTTGTGAATACAATTTGACATTGTTAATATAATATTGTATATGCAATTGGATCATGGTAAAAAAACAATTAAAATGTACATTTTTGTCATTATGTGATATTGTAATTGTGGATTGTTCTCAAATTTATAACTAATATCTCCATGCAATTGTAAAATCTATAAAAAATTGGGAACATTACACATAGAAACATTCTTGGCCACACGTGTATAATCACACTTAAAAGACTGAACCATGAAAATATCAAGAGCCTTGATATGAAATATTTTTTATATCATGAAAGTTATAATACAAAAATAGAAGGCCTATCTATGGCCTGTGAATGTAAAAACGTTTTTGATGTACATGTGCAAACAAAAGTACATCTGTCCTGGACTGCACCCCTATACTCTAACTCCAGATTGTACATAAAAATACATATTTGTCCTGGACTAACACATCAAAATCTAACTTTCTCTTGTTTTTCCCGGACCCTGATGCTTTTCATCTGTTTCTATGACCACTATGCATCTCTGGCGACCGCAAATCAATGACAATATTTCTTGATCAGGTAACTAAAGTAGTACTATCCAGCAATAACAAAGTTTGAAGATTTAAAATATGACTCAATTGTAAATAAAACAAAGACTCACAACATCTGTCAGTGGTATAGGTGCCTCTAGTGTCCTCCTCCTTGCAGAGAGCCTCTCTGCAATGCTTCTCTGTGAATAAAAAAAAATATGTCAATTATCTCAAGAATTATCAACATGTACATGAATGAGAAAGTACTAATCAATTATGTAAAAAATGATAATCTCACCGAAAAAACCATTTCTAGGGGATTACGCTAGGACTCTTCAGTAGTAAGAGGAGCCGTAGGTTTAACATCAACCTCAGTTGCGTGCACTAATGGACCAAGGTGTGGCTACATTCACCAAATGATTAAATAGTTAGACATCGTGCATGTCCATAAACAATACAAATGAAATGTACAACTACAAATATTCAATTAGATGTACCTCTATGTGATTTATCCCTATTGTAGATGCAACATTGACCGTAGCATCAACAATCCCACTAAGGTTTGGCATGAATGACTCTACATCCTAATGTTGTAAACATGCGAAAATAGCATTAAGAAAAACCACTTGTGAAGTGAATTCATAGCTAACCAACAACTTCCATTGGAAGTGTGTACATTACCGTGGGATGAGTAGGTTGATCCTCATGCACACCCACTCTATTCAAGGAAGAGGGTCATCTGGTGTAAACAACCCCCTTATCTATGTTTGGACTATGGGGAGATCCAAACCAAAGAGGCGGTGCAGGGATCTGCGATGATGTCTGTAGTCATAAAGTGTTACCATAGTTAGACATGAATTTGAATGGATGGAATAATATGTACTAAAAAAATAACATGTTGTAATATACTTACCCCTTCCTGGGACATATCTCCCCCATGGGAGTGACCGCTTCCATCAATTTCTTGCCCCTCTTCAAATGCTAATAGCATCTGCAAGTTTAAAATTATAAATATTATTGATCTATAAAGGAGTGTATAATAAGAAATTTAAATAATTTGAATAAGATTCAGTCATAACCCATGTACTTACATTCTTCAAGTAATCGTAAATTCCACTTTGGACTATGTCGTTGATATCAACGTCTCCAACATCACGTTCTAAGTGGGGTTCCTGCAACTTCAAAAATTGTAAATATTAGACAATTTAATAAATTAATCAAGACTAACACATGCATTAACAAAATTATATGTAATAACAAAATGACAAGTGTTTAAATATTACCTCAATGGTGGTTGTTTGGGCCTCGGGTACAACCACACTGGGTGCAGTACCATCCCCGTGAGAGGCATCAATATCCTGCAAGAGTAAATATTGCATATATTACGAATCTTTTAATATGTTACATATAGTATGGAAAAATTAAAAATTGAACAATAACAGAGTTTTAAAACAATCTCCTTACCTGACCACCAGTCATCGTAGTGGTACCATGTCTTGGTCCAGGACCATAACAGGGTCCCCCACATGATGTGCAGACATGTGGCTCACTCTGAGGCACATCGGATGTCAGTCTATCCCCACCAATAGATGTCCCTCCACCACCATAAGCTGGTGGTTGTACACCAGCAGAGGAAGAGGGCGCTCTCTGGTCAATAGTGGTCGTGTGTCGAGAGAGCATCTCAGCTAGAGTAAAAAATACCTCCTATGTCTTGGCAACCATGTCATGTGCAGGAGGGATGTCTGCCCTAGGTAGCTGGGCATGGGGTGCAGGTATCTATGGATTGGAATCTCTATGCCTAGCATTGGGTCAGTGTTGGGGCATCCCCCTACCAACTCCCTGAAAGCCCAACATGTCAAAATAGTTGACATGTTTCCCCATCACAAACTATGCATACAATTTTCAAAGGAAGTACATCAGTACTTCCCTATTGTTATGAGGGGGAATGTCAAAAGCCATGTACCACCTATCCATCCAATTGTCTCTGATGGGGGAAAAGGTGCACCACTCAATAGAAATATGTGTCCTGTTGATCTTCGGAATGCCATCCATCCCAGACACTCTAAACAATGAATAGATGTGTTGTTTTTTTATTTTGAGCTTTTTTACCTCATTGTAACTTAACCCATTAGCATATTGTTGTCTTTTCCTCTCCCTATAAGATGTGATGCTATACAAAGCATCATTATATCTTGCGATCGTATCAACAATAGAAAACAAAGAATCTGAAAAGGAGTGGCGGAACTCATCTCCACCCCTCCAAGCAGAACCAATCTCTCTCAAATGGGAAATAAACCTCAGTATCTCCGCATTGTTATCCATAGTAGCCACTGCAATCATAAATTCAAATAAAATATCATTATAAATATAAACACATGATATAATGACATATCTAAGCACTGAAACTTGTATAACTAATGTATGACAAATAACAACATATAAACTAAATCTATCATGTAAATTTAAAAATTGATCTTGAATTTTACAGTAAAGAATAAACATTTAACATTTTTTCATTTCATATTTATGTCCTAAATTCAAGTATTAATTCCAATTTTTAAGTATGCATGTGTACATAAAGTGTCTTGAGTACATATGTTGATTGCGAAGCTCCTATAGCTTATTTTAAGGCTTGGATTAAGAAGTTTCATCGAAATTGCGAGGTGCTGACTATTTCCTTTGTAGGACCAGCTCCTAGATTGTGGGTAGACGCAACAAATAGACTTTAGAATAGGTGGCATAATGTGTTGTTGATGAATAAAATCCCAGTATAGGCAACAATTTTGTTAGATATGTAATTATTTGTTTTAGTGTGATGTTTTTTGGACTCCAAAGTCTATTTAGCAGATCTTTATGGATTTTATGGTTGCAAGGGTTCCACTAGATTATATCATGTATGATAGTATGTGATTGGCATGTTTAATCAAATACATCAACCTACCTATGTATCTTCACGTTCATAGATTCTATTGTTGAACTTTCTTGTCTTGACCTTAACCAAAAAGTACCCTTTGTTCAAGATGAAATATTTGTTAAAAGCATGGGAAGCTTCTATACCTTATTTTAACACTTGGATTGGGAAGTTTCATCAAAACTGTAAGGTGTTTATTGATGTTCTTGGATGATCAACTTCGATATTTCGGATAGAGGAAAGGGATTTACCATGTTTGTTTATGTATTTTAGGGGAATATATGAATTCTACTTGATTTTTTTTTAGTTGTATGCAAGCTTGCAACATAATTGACAAACTTTGCATATTTGTTAATTTTGGTTTGGATTCACAATAGTGAAGTTAGTTTGTTTTTTATGAGTTAATTGGGGTTTTGGTTTACATTAGGCATGTAAATTACTTATGCAAACTTGCAATATGCTTGGCAAACTTTGCATATTTGTGAATTTTGCTATGGATTCACAAGGATCCTTGTGAATATGCATATGGAAATAGTGAAATTCATTTGTTTTTTGAGTTAATTGGGGTTTTGGTTTCCATTGGGCATGGGAATTTTGGGTATGAATTTTGGTAAATAACTAAAATTATTTATTTTTTATGATTAAATTGGGGAATTGGTTTCAATTGGCCAATTACATTGGGGTTCTTGTTTCCATTGGGGTTTTTGTTTCCATTGGCCATAATTTAATTTATTTTGGCTTAATTTTTCAATTTAGGGCAAATAAATTGATGAACAAAGAGAAAAAAACATGAAAAGAAATGAGTGAAATACCTCACAAATAGGAGGTTTATCCAAAGGTGGATATGGATGGATTTGGCACACCCAAAAATGCCGGGATTTGCTCCAAAGAAGTCCAATAGCCGTGCGATGTGACGAAAAAGATGCGCTCGACCTATTGAAAAAAAAAGCTTTCCAAAACGCGCGTGTGATTTTGTTCACTAAAACGGAGGCGCAATTTTCTTGAATAAAATAGAGGCATGATTTGCTTAAATAAAACTGAGGCGTGATTTGGTTTACTATCCTAATTGGGATGCATGTTGGTAGCCTTGGGACTAGGCTTGGCAGGTTCGGGATTGCTTGGGATGATTTCTTTTTTTTGGATTGAGAGTGATTGACTTCACTCCACCATTGCATCTAAAAGGTCCCTCAACTTCCTGCACACACCCTTATGTGTATGTGTTTCTCTCTCCCTTCTTAACCCAGCTTCTCTATCTCGTCAGATCTCCTTGACTCACACTTTGTATCTTCCTCTATAGAGAGTGGATGAGATAGAGAGAGTGAGTTAGGGAGGAAGGGAAAGACAAAGACACATAAAAAAAATTCCCTAACCCTCTCTCCTTAATCTCCCTCCCTCCTTAACCCACCTTCTTTATCTTGTCCTCTCTCCCTAACCGACACTTTGTCTCTTCCTCTATATAGAATGTATGGGATAGAGAGAGTGATTTAAGGAGGAACGGAGAGACAAAGACACATAAACACAATTCCCTAACCCCACCTCCTTCTATATAACCCCACCATCTTCCTTACTTTCCCTAACCCTACTTGTATCTCTCCCTCTCTCCTTAATCTCCCTATCTCTTCCTCTCTCTAACTCCCGTTATGTAACATTATAATGCAAATGCGTTATAACAACACCATTTGTCACCTAGTCTAGATCACTCACTCAGTCGAACCCAAGGCAACGAAACAACATAAAAAAGATTGAATCTACTAGAGAAAAAACAACCAAAGATAGAGGAAGACACATAACCAAGTATGGTCTTGTTGATGGCTTGCCAAAGGGAAATCTATATCGACTTTGGAAGAGCTTAATTTTTAGACACATAACCAAGTATGGTCTTGTTGATGGCTTGCTAAAGGGAAATCTATATCGGCTTTGGAAGAGCTTAATTTTTAGAGAGATTGGGCATAGCAAATTCTGAAGTCGATAACGTATTGGATAATATCCTTTCTTCTGCTCCCCACATTTCAATTAATTACCTGTCATCCCCAAACATAATCGAGAAGACCTAGGTCATGCAATCAACGTTCAAAATTGAACCCTTCCAAGCCCTTCCAAAGGGTTTTATCCCTTCTGAGAAGTATAAAGTTAAAATTTCCCTTCAATTAAAATTTGAATTTCACCCTTTCAATTAAGAAGGGCATAATTTATATCAACATTTCAAAAGAAGGGAAACATTTGAGATTACCCATTCATATGAATTTCTCAAGATGTTGAAATTCCTATGCTATAAACTTCAACTCATCAATCAAACTATTAAAAATATGATAAATTATAATCACTCACTCACTCATGTCATGCACTCACTGCTTAGTTGTGCAAGATAACCAATAATCATTGATGACTACAAGGAACTAGCCATCGAGATGTGACTTTGACTCCCAAGTCACTTGGGGCTGCAATCTAAAGTGTGACATGTGTCAAAAACTGCATTTATAACAAAAAAGAATAACTACTAGTCTACTACTAGGCCCAAAACGAGCTCAAAACTTTGTTCCTACTACCTATGTGAACCTCGCTACCAATTCCCACTCTTTTTTTGTCAAAATGAAATTCAAAAGGCCGGTTTGATGAGTCCTCCTCTACAAGACTTCATTTCTTGCATGAATATCATGGAGTCACGACAACTATAAACAACACTCAATGTCATGCATGCAAATACAAATAATGGCATATAGCTAGTATCACAAACTATGTAGAGGCCTATTTATGCATTGCTATAGAGAGGTGTCACTGGGAACACGATATGGAAAAACCATGTTTATTAATAAAATTAAAAAAAACAATTGTTGTCTCAAGAATAGTCTTCAATTTGATGGGTGGCATGATCGTGATGTAACTCCCTCTATCCTTCCAAACATTTGTGGTTTCTCACAACATTTGTCCTTGACGCCACCAAAATACATGTAAAAATTACTTGGCTTTCCATCACCTTCTCTTGAAGTCCTCATCTCATAGTCATAAACAAGGATTATTATGCATGCACGTCCTCGCCTTACAACATGAATTGGGTCAAGGCACAAAGACAACCATAAAATATTAAATGTTTCAAGACACAAAGATTAAGAGACAACTATAAGTAAGTCTTATATTAAATTTACCATATAAGTCTTTACTTAACACTATCAACTGAGATTTGACATGTTAGATTGTTGTGATCTTCTTATCGCTCCTTACCAATGTGATTGCAAGGCGTTCTTTGAAGGAAAAGTCCATAATTTTAGGTTTTCTTCCTCATTATCATGCCTTTTGGTAAGACAATAAAGAGGGTAGTGACATGCATCAGCATGGAAAACAATTTCGACATAGAGGTATACACATTAATTGTTTTCATTAAATAACTTAAATTCCTACCCGTCACTATCAATTCAGTGAATGATGCATGTGGGCATGAAAACCATAAACCATCAAGCAAGTAATGACACATGTGGACACAAAATATCCAAATAGGAAGTATGGTCAAAAAATCCAAAGAGGGCCAGGAAACCCCATACTATCAACGCCATCCAAGATACATGTAGAAATCTAAGTAGTAAATTTCAAACTTTTGAGTATTGAATGCACACTACTCAAGAATGAGTACCGACACAAAATCAATAATGTGGTACTCATTTACAACTAAGAAAACATCATATGCTGAGTGTCTTTATGGACACCAATCCATCTCACCAGACTACATGGACGACTCGCCAGTACAATTGTTGAGTCAATATAGGAATTACTGTTTTGTACAATGCTCACTTCAAATATGCTTGATCACAATCGAACATGGTGAGTAAAAAATCACCCGAGAAAGCATTGCATACTACGCCCCCCCATAATGCCGATTTGAGTGGAAAAGATGATAGCAATGGATGTCAAAATTGATGGTGAAAGTATGGAGTATGAGATAGAGGTACAAATATGTGAAACAAGCTAAGCAAGAAACACTCCAAAGTAGTGATCTCCAAGACATTGCAAAATAAGGTAGTATAGCGAGACAAATTCCTGGTGACACTGCAAGCGCTATCTACATGAGTGGCATGGAATCCACTATTCAAATGCACAAAATTAGAGGTACCATAAATATTAGAAAATAATATCGAAGAACAATAACAATAAAACAAGATGTAAAAATAAAACACAGTAACGCATTACAAAAGAGACACCAATATAACGTGGTTCACCCATGATGGGATACATCCACACAGAAATTTTTATTCCTTTATTATTATACCATCTATCTAAATGAAGGGATACAACCTATAACAACCCCTTGTTTCACTTCCTCTTCACTCTCTCACACTCTCTCTCACACAATCACAAATATCGTTCTACAATGCTACAATACAATTGCACAACCGTATTACAATGCTTTCCTTTTATAGGGAATGACAAGGGGAAAATAACACGGGTCATTGAGTACCATTGGCCCGTAAACTATTGGCTAACAAACATCGCAAAAATTCTTTTGGGGTCCCGTTGGCCCCCAAATCCTCGTCAGGGGACTACTATCCCTCAGACCCCCCAGCTGGGGAGGTCATTCCCCCCCGGCACCCCCCTGGTTGGGCGAGTGTACAATAAAACTAGGGTACAAACATAACTGAACAATAACATCTCTGAATTGGTAAGATTAGGATCCATAACCAACAATAAAAAACCATCATGGACAACAATTCTCATCATCGATCCTACAAACATGGCCATGTTAGGTACCCTTTTTATAATACAAGAATCAACATAAATTTATTGAGCTTAGGAGATAAAAAATCTGAAAGAACCAAAATAAGATTGTTGTGCAACAACTCACTGGAATGCAAGTGAAGTTCTCTTTGCAATGCCTCAAATGGTATGGAAAACTGACACTTTGATGCAAAGTTATGGAAAAAGAAACATTGCTGATAACTTTGAAATAAAATTGAAAAAAAATCTAATCTGGGTCCAAAAATCAAACAATGATTTAGCTAAAAACAATATGGTAAGCCTCAAAGATGAAACCCGAGTCTCATTCATAACAACAAAATGCACAATCCACCTTTCCACAATTTTGATTGACATACACAAATATATAAATATATGAAACTTTTAAGTCCCATCATAAAATGTTTGGTTATGTACTCAAACAAGAAAACATCATATGTTGAGTACCACTATGGACGCTAATCCATCTCATTGAACTGCATGGTAACTAGTAGCTTCAACTGCTTAGTCAATACAAGAGTTGATGTTGTGTATAAGGTTCTCTTTAAAGATGATTGATCTCGATCACACATGGTGAGTAAAAAATCACCTGAGGAAGCATTGCATACCAGCCCCCACCCAACGCCACCCACAATGTTGAATTGAGTGGAAAAGATGATGATTCCATTGTACATGAAGGATTGCATACGGTAAATATGGAGAAGAAAGCGACATTCTTGAAGATTGATCTAGAAAAAAGAATATGATAAGGTCAGGTGGATCTAGATAAGATTATTTTTAATTTATATGGTGATGAATGTGAACACCATTATTTTTTATTATGGGTTGCATTCAGTTTACGTCATTTGTGGTATCAATTAAGGGCTCACCTTTTGAAATTTTCATAGCTTAACATGGACTCAGATAACGGTGTTATTTATCTCCTCTCTAGTTACTTTTAGTGGCCAAAGGTATTAGTTTGTTGATTAATGAGGCTAAGGAAAGAAGAGAACTGCTTAAGGAATTAGATTCTCCATCGATGGTGATTACATATCTTATGTGTGTAGATGACGTATTGATCTTTGGTCATGGGGAAGCACAGTATTTGGTTAACATAAAGGACATTTTGCAAATATATTTTCGAGCAATAGGTATGGAGGTAAACCTACCAAAATCTTCAATTTATACCAATGGGATTTTAAAAGAAATGTCAAATTTCTTTGGAGACATGTTATCCTCTCATTTAAGGAAATTGATCAAGTGTTAAAATATATTGGTTTTAATTTACCCATTCATATAAATTTATCAAGATGTTGAAATTCCTATGCTATAAAGTTCAACTCATCAATCAAAATATTAGAAATATGATAAGTTATAATCACTCACTCACTCATGTCATGCACTCACTGCTTAGTTGTGCAAGATAACCAATAATCATTGATGACCACAAGGAACTAGCCATCGAGATGTGACTTTGACTCCCAAGTCATGTGGGGCTGCAATCTAAAGTGTGACAATGTGTCAAAAACTGCGGCTATAACAAAAAAGAACGACTACTAGTCTACTGCTAGGCCCGGAATGAGCTCAAAACTTTGTTCCTACTACCTATGTGAACCTCGCTACCAATGCCCACTCTTTTTTTGTCAAAATGAAATTCAAAAGGCCGGTTTGATGAGTCCTCCTCTACAAGACTTCATTTCTTGCATGAATATCATGGAGTCACGAAAACTATAAACAACACTCAATGTCATGCAAATACAAATAATGGCATATAGCTAGTATCACAAACTATGTAGTGGTCGATTTATGCATTGCTATAGAGAGGTGTCACTGGGAACACGATATGGAGAAATCGTGGTTATTAATAAAATTAAAAAAAAACAATTGTTGTCTCAAGAATAGTCTTCAATTTGATGGGTGGCATGATCATGATGTAACTCACTCTGTCCTTCCAAACATTTGTGGTTTCTCACAACATTTGTCCTTGATGCCACCAAAATACATGTAAAAATTACTTGGCTTTCCATCGCCTTCTCTTGAAGTCCTCATCTCATAGTCATAAATAAGGATTATTATGCATGCACGTCCTCACCTTACAACATGAATTGGGTCAAGGCATAGAGACAACCATAAAATATTAAATGTGTCAAGACACAAAGATTAAGAGACAATTATAAGTAAGTCTTATATTAAATTTACCATATAAGTCTTTACTTAACACTATCAACTGAGATTTGACATGTTGGATTGTTGTGATCTTCTTATCGCTCCTTACCAATGTGATTGCAAGGCATTCTTTAAAGGAAAAGTCCATAATTTTAGGTCTTCTTCCTCATTATCATGCCTTTTGGTAAGACAATAAAGAGGGTAGTGACCTGGCATGGAAAACAATTTCGACATAGAGGTATACACATTAATTGTTTTCATTAAATAACTTAAATTCCTACTCGTCAGTGTCAATTCAGTGAATCGTGGACTAGTACAAAACACACCAAAAATTAGAACCTTGAGCCCTTAATTACTCACACCTAGAACTTTCTCAAATCTAGCCATTAATAGACTTCTTTTGGTATTTTGGTTCAATTTAAAAGCCAGATTGTTGAGACTCATACATGCACTGAGTTGCAAGGATTCAATTGACTTAGGCTTGATTCCATCTCCCCTCCATCCCATACACGTATGCTTTCATGACAAGTGTTGAACACAAAAATTTTCTGCCCAGGCCTGGGTTGTGCTAGCTTTGCTAACTTGCTTGGTATGTAGGATTTTTTTTTATGTTTTTTGAGTTGTGTATTATTTTTTCTTAGGTACCCAATCCTTATCATTCTTACATCTACCCCAATATGGTTATGGCATAGTCAAAGTAGTTTTTTTATAATGAAGTTTGCTCCAAGTGAAAAAAAATATAATAGAATAGTTGTTTGTTACTGAATTGTAAAATTAATGATAGACATATGACAACTTAATGTGCAAAATAAGTTTTATTGAAAATATATCATTTTTTCATATAGATATTAAAGATGTTCAATTGCTTAAATTCTAAAATGTAAAAAAACAATATTTATATTTTGCATTTTTTAATAAAAAATTTAATTAATTTACATTTGTTAATTAAAATACAAAATAAAAATAAAATAAAAATACCCTTCCCCCACTCCAAATTTGATCAGTGCATGCAATCATGGAATGAAATATAGGTCATATGTATTTGCGATTTATTTTCATAATTTACCTATTTCCCAGCATTGCTTCCAATACTGACTGCGCATTCTGTTGCCTTGGTCTGCTTTTATATAAATATATGTTGCCTTCACACAGATCTATTCTACCAGAACACGTTATTGATCTTATAAGTTATAAAATCATATCTCCCACAGACAAGTGTTGCTTGGGCTTCTCGCTAAAATAACCCAATTCCCCGTCGCCATGAAACCCTAATTGAATTCTTTTCTCTTAAGTGCTTACATAATCATTCAATTATTTGCGCATGTTTCCCGTGGCAAATTTGTTATGGGCTTGGCCTTAGGTAAGAGCGAGTTGCAGAACATTTAATGCCATTGCAGTAAACTTGATAATGGTTGGATCTTGAGCTGTTTAAGATTCAACAGTCATCAAGCCTGCTACAACCACATTAAATGCTCTAGAGCTCAATGAATAGCTTTTGCTCTGACCTTATAATTTCATGAAAATTTATACACGTACTATTTTCTTTAAAATGTTTTAGTTAGTCTCACAGTCTCATACGCCACTAAATATATTAATAGAACCGTGCCTCATAAAACTCAGAAGACAGCTCACATCATTTAACTCTTAATACATTAAAGCACTGACATCTAAATAAAATGTCAAATACGAAGCCCCAATCCCAAGAAAGAATCAATTAATTAGCTCTGAAGCGTCCATTTTAATTTCTATTTCAAGTGATGTTAACATAAGATATTACAAGGATACATGAAATCCTTATTGACCTATGGACGCGGACAGGAGCAGAAGGGTATTGCAGCTAAATGCTTGGGCATCAACATCATAAAGTCCCACAATGTTTAAAGCCTGATCTCTGATTAGGGCTTCCCAGCTCTTCTTCTTCTTAATCCCACAAAATTAAGGGAATGAATACAACTTACAGGCAGACTTCCTAAAATAGTTGGGAAACATTGTCCAGTCTCACTCTATAAAAGGTGTTACTCCAATAAAAAGAAACCAAGAACATAATGAAAATCAAGCTTATCTTATTCCAGTTCATGCCAATCCAGTGCAGCACGCTTATTAAATTGAGACCACTGAGTCATTTTCTTTGGCCCTCATCAATCTAATCCAAGGCAGCACGCTCATTCGACTGAGACAAATGGATCTTTTTCTTTTGTGGGGTTACTAAGAAAGTCCCTCTCCCATCCATTTTCTTATTTCAGTAAAGAAAATGAGGAAGACAAAAAGATGTTTTGTTGTTAAGTAAATGAAGTCAGGATCAAAGAGAAAATGATCTATTGTTTTTTATTTATTTTTTGTGTCGAACTTAGTCAAGTGTTTACAACTTAGTAAGAGGAGATGTTGTCATGTTTGTCATGTTATTTAATGCAATGCTTTTATATGACTCACAACTATAAAAAGAATTTAAAATAATCATATCTAGTGCATAAAATAAAAATGAAATTACAGTAGATCCATTTAAATAAGAATTATTATTAAGGATCCAAATTCTTGGCCTGTAATTTTTTCTTAATGTGTAAAAAATTTAAGATAAAAAAATTTACAGCCAAAGAAATTGGATCCTTCCAAATACTTAATAATTTCTAATTTAACATAAATCTATACTAATAAATAATCAATAAAAATTTAGTAAATAATGTCACAAAAACATGAATTTTAAATTTTATTTATTTGAATACAAGATATATTATTCTTTTAAATTTTATATCAAATTTATGGTTATGTAAATTTTACCTTCTATTTATATCTCATTGATTGAATGAAAATGTGTGATTGATGGATTGATTTTAATTAGATCTAAAATGTTGCCCTTTTTTTAATGTCTTATATAGATTGATTGATTTTAATGAGACGTGATAAGTCCATTTTAATGTGTTATTCATTGATTTTAATAAATATGTGTGATTGATGGATTGATTTTAATTAGATGTGAAATGTTGTTTTTTATGTCAGATATTGACTGATTTGATTTAAATTAGATTTGAAATTTTAATTTTAGTATGTATTATAAGTAATGTTATATATATTTTAGAAAATTATGACAAATTATATATTAAATATCAAATAATTATGTTTGATAAATCACAAATAAGTTGGATAAAAATAAATTAACATTTTGAATTATTTTAAATTTTAAGTTTTTATGTTTAAAAGTTTTAAAAAAATAAATCATTATTATTTTAATAAGTTAATAACTAATATTTTAATGGGTTAGAAAGTTTAAGAAATTAAAGATTAAAAAGAAATTAAAATTAAATTTTTATATAAATGTATATAAAATATTTTAAGAGAAAGTGATGAAATTATTAAACACTTTTTTTTTATTATAAATTTTATATAAGAGTTTATTTTTCTTTTAGTCATAGGTATTTTCTTAGTAAAATATGGAGATATTTTTTATTTTCTAAATTAGAGTTGATCACCTTTTTATATTATCTTAATTTTTATCCTTTAATTCTTTATCCCACAACAATTATTCCTTAAATTTAGACTTAGTATTATTTTTACTATTGTCATGTTGATTTTGCATTTTTATGGCTAGAGCATAAACACAAAGGAAACCTCTTTTCTTCATGTTGTTTCTCTTGTTTTTGTATCTAATCATAGCCATGCAATTCTTAATGAGAAAGACTAGCTTTTATGAAGAAGATAAGTCCATATATTGTATTGCTTTTAATTTCAAGATTATAAGTTCTAATATTGTATTGTTTGATAGATTTTTCTCACTATTCTATATAAATATTCTAAACTTCACAACCATATAAAATTAAATGAGTGACTAAAGTTAAAAAAAAAATTGATATCAGAATCAAAATGTTTATTAATTTATAATTATTTCCAAAATATTAAAATAACTTTCCACCCTTATTTATCATTTTCTTAATCTTTATTTTTATTACCATTATGTAAACTTAAAACTTAAAAAAAATATTGTTTAATTTAAATTAAAACAATTATTTAATAAATAAATTATAATTTTTTAAATATTGTTTAATTAAAATTAAAACCATTATTTAATAAATAAATTATAAAATTTTAATGACAAATCTTGTTGAAGGAAAATTAAATCTCAGCAATACACGAGAGAGAAAAAATTAAACAATTAAACAATTATTTTTGCTCAACTAATATAACTGAACATAATCATGATACTTTAAATCTACGTAGATCATAGATAGAAACTTCATGTACTTTTCTATATCTTTGTATTCAAAAAAAATAATAATAATGAATAAAATATTTTTATTTATTAAAAAATTAAAAATATTTTATAAACATCCAAAAAAGATTGATAGCAAATATTTTAATTTATATGCTATTGTGCCACAGCCAATGAAAATATAATTATTAAAAAAAAAAAATTGTATCGGAATTTCTGAGTGATGCCATCATTTGCCTAATCCATCATCTGCCTTGAAATATATCCCATTTCTGATTGAAATATATCCATGTTTCTGAGTGATGCCATCATTTGCTTAATTTTGGAAGGCTTTCTGAGTGATGTATATCGAGAGGGATATGTAATACAGATTTCAATATTGACTAGATTGTGTAGTGTTTTAACTGCTAAAGTTTATAGAGGTATACATATATCATCCCTATGGATTTGAACCTATAAACCTCCTAAAATAAAACATATAGTCTTAACCATTAGACCCTTTCATACTGTACATGTACATAACGCATCTCCCTAAAAACAAATATCTTTAAAACGGATATCTGAATGTTGTAAAAACTGAAAAGAGTTTTGAGTCGGCAGCACAGTTGTAGTTGCTCAGCCAACAAGGGATTCATATGGCAGATAGATGTTTTTACGATTTCCGCGCCTCGATTTTCTCAGTGAAACTGCTCTCCGGACTGCGCTGAAGAAAGCACTCTGCAGTCAAAGAAAAATATCCATTCCATCAATCCTATTGGCTATTTGATCCGTTACAGTGATCCAATGCAAAAACGTAAAACAAAAAAGCTTACAAAGAACTGTGCAGGTCGTCTAAGCTTTCTCATAAGCCATTTCCTTCTCGGCCTCTTCTCTACGAGCCTCAATCCGTTCCTGTAGTATTCAGAGTCCGGAATAAGCCTGGGATCCTTTGCCTCCCACAGGCACATCATCGTTTTATTTGAGAAGCCCCCATCATCGACACCCCCCATAGCGGCTGCGATTCTTGCATTGAGAGAATGATTTGTTTGAGTACTCTCATTCACCTCCATCCACAAGGCTTCTCGGTCCATCAGTACCTTCGCTCTGCCGCAGGACGAAACAGGAGGAGCCGAATTAGGTTTCGGCTTGAGCTTTCTAGGGTTAGACTTCTGCCAAATCCTTCTCAAGGTCGAAGTTGCCTTAGTTCGCAGTCTCTGAATTGCATCGTCAGGCGGACCGAGGTCTCTGAAGGGCGAATAAGCCGGCTTAACGTCCCCATTCCATGGCGATGGAAGCTTGTAGTAGAGTCCTGGACTCTCTTCGACTCTTTTCATCTCGACGGAGATAACTCTGTTCTCGTCACTGCTGTAGCTTTCCGAGCTGGACCTGCTGTGCTGAGCGACCGATTGAGACTGCAGCACCGGCAACTTCTTTGTTGCAGCCTAGGGCGGCCTGAGAAGCCGAGGAGGCGGATGAAGAACGGGGAACGAATTAATCTTAGGCGTCAATCGGTTGGCTTCGTGCAGAATTTTAGGTTTTCCAGGGACTTCTTCCCATTTGAAGGGGACCGCGGCGGGCGTGAAGGGAGTCAAAGGAGAAGGCTGTAGCTCCCACGGCATGGCTTGCATAAGGAACTTGGAAGCATGCGAGGATTTCAGGTCAATACCGGGCTTAATCCTCGTGATATCCCCGGCTAATTCTGTCTGCTCCTCCTCTGCGGCGGCCTGGCTAGTGTTGATGGGCAAAGGCGGACGCCGTAGCCTGTCGTGCACGGCAGAGTCGTCCTGGGCTTTCTTGATCTTCTTCGTCTCGGCTGCTCCTCGGCTTTCGAAACGATTGAGATCATGCGTTTCATCCAAGGGCTCCGATTTCTGACGCCCACCTTTATTTCTTCTGGTTCGTTCCATCATGAATTTCTCAGCATCCATGACGCTTCTGCTCTTGAAAACCTGCACGGACACGGGTAAGCCTGACGCCGTGGAAACCCTAATTTCTTCGGCCGATAAAGAATCCTGCGGCGTAAGAGATAATGGATCGACTTCCTTTTGGTGGTCGTTTAAACCATTTTGAGTGGAATCTACATTCGCCTGTAAGAGCTGTATGTTAGACAGATCAAGGTGGACAACATGATTGAGAATATATTTTCTTCCATGAATGGCACCATGGATTCAACACCCCCGCTGGATTCAATTAATAGCCTCTAATTCAAAGACATAAACCCGAGGGCATAAAATCCTACCTCTCTGGCTTTAACTCAGCTATGTTCGCAATTTTTTTCATGCTTCCCTGCACGGTGGCCAAGACTCGCTTCACACGCTGTCTGCTTTTATATAAATACTTCTTGCAAATCTATTCAAACACAACACGTTACTAGTGTCCACAAATCTTTTATAAAATTATATATTTTCAAACATACAATCGTTTCTTCCGAATCTGGCACACCCAGCTAATTAAATTCTTGTTTTTCACCTACCCAAACTAATAAATCAAGTACCTTCAAAGTTTCAAAGTCCGACTTGGAGTCTGTTTTTTTTGAACTTTCGTACACCCAAAAGCTTATCTGCACGTGATATTATCGTCACTTATATGTCTCATTGTCTCACAAACGGAAAAACCTTTTCGAGTTTCAGAGTCACACAAGAACCCCAAATAAAACCCGAAAAAGACGTTGTCTTTGAATTTCACGGTCACACTAGCACGAAATAACCGCTTAAGACAATATAGGCGGTCTGTCCGTTCATGGACAGTAATAATCCCACTTCTCAAAAGTGGTGAGAAAATGGCAGTGAAGGAATCCATTAAGCTTCATTAACCTTGTTTCTTAAATTAGCAATTGCCCCAAGAAGGTGTAATAATAGGACTAAACTTTCTAAACTTTCTACCAGACCATTTGCACCCATCGGGTGACGTGAGCTTTCACATCACCCATTGCCACATCACATCACGCATTGCCGGTCATCCGATCGGTGCAAATGGTCGGGTAGAAAGTTTACTCCCTAATAATAAGCCCATAAGTAAAACTTGGTGATAGCATTAGACAATATTAAGTTGTAGTATTAGACAATATAAGTTCTAAATTTATATTAAGTTGTAGCATTAGACAATATTCTTCAAAAAAAAGCTTAAAACTTCAAAATTATATAGAGTATGCTCATTTTGAGCTACCTAGAATTCTATAGCAAGTGTGAGTTTTTGAAGTGTTCAAATATATTCAAATGCATAATGTTGTAAATCAGACAAAAAGAAAATCCATTCTTAGAAATCCAACATTAAATGTACAAATTTCAAACTAACCATTTCATTAGAATTGCACTCCAAGAGTAAGTTGGAACTCATCGAAAGAATAAGATATTGATTTAAGTTGTTGAATAGAGGTGGAAAAATGAATGGTCTATATGGATATGCTTCAACACAAAATAATAATTAACCAAAGAATCATTGATTCCTTTGAAGCACTATTAATAGTTCTAAACTAGGAACACATCATTTTTATAACTACAATAGAAAAAATATGAAGTTGTAGCATTCCTTTCAATTCTCGAGCTTCAATAATATAGCATCAACTAAAGTGTTTCATTGAAGAAAAGGACTTCTACTACCTTCTCTTCCTTTTAATTTTCCTTGGATCACTGTCACTTTCGATTTCACTCTCAGGATGAAAAAAAATATCGCTCTTTGTCCTTTTTATGTTTCTTGCATATTCGTGTTCACTTCCACTTTCACTCTCAGAAGCAGAATAAATACTAGTATTTTTCTTTCTTCTTTTTTGCTCACTTTCTCTTTTAGTCTCACTCTCATGGATTTTATATGAAATAAGAGACCTAAAGAATCTTCCTTTAGTCTTGTGGGAAAGAAGTTCTAAGTTTTTCTAGATTTCAAATTTCATTAATATTGTTTACCAAGGTCTTGTCCAAACGCTTTAATCTCATGAATTTACAAATTAGAGCAAATGTTCTTATATACAAAACATCCTATGCTAGCATAGTTGGATAAATCATGATGTTATGATTTTAATATGTTTTTAAGTCATTTATTTTCTTGGAGGGATGTGAATGTTTCTCTCTATTGGATACTGATTGTTGAGCATTGATGAATGAACTTAAGTTTATCATGTTCCTTGTAGGATTATAACAATACAACCCATAACAAAGGACTACAAGTTTGAAGGAAAAAATTATAAGTTGTTTAGAAAAGAAGTACACATTGAGGCTAAGTAGGGGATAAATTTCCAAAGATACTTGTAAAGTACTCACTAAACTACTATGTACGTAAGGGAAGATTGTAAGTAGCTAGTAAAACTTAATGAAATAAAAATCCCAAGCATCACACTATGAGGTATTATATTTTATTATTATGTTATTTATAATTCAAACAGTCATCCATGACTTCCGAGGATTGGTGGATTTGGCGTTTGCGCAGGATTCTAAAACTTGGATTGCTGTACAGTTAGCTTGAGGCCGGAAGCTTCCCTCTAGCAGATTGTTGTATGTTGACCAAACAGGAGCGTCAATATAAACTGTGCGCAGCACATAGACAGTGTGGCTGGTACTAATCAACTTCTTCACTCCAGATATCTGGATCTTCGTTGCTAGCATTTAGTTTGTTCTTTCCTGGACTGGCGGCCCGCTCTTTGGATTGCATCCTTTCCAACCTCGCTTT
>LPNX010750535.1:267803-458501 GCA_001517045.1 Pseudotsuga menziesii
TTTTTCAAATTATTAACCACACTAGATTACAATATATGCTTAGAAACTAGCATCTTAATCATTCAAAACGTTACTTTAAATTCCACTATCCTTATGTAATGGATCGATGTGGAACATCATGTGTTGAATTACAAGTTTTATAATTTTCTTTTAAATTACAATATGTTAGAGGAGAAAAGAGGTACCAATGGGTAGGATAAACTATTCTCACAACAATGATATTAATTTATAGTCTTATAAGCTATTATTTCTCATTTCCTATTTATGCTAGTCTATAAAGAAACTTGCATATGTTTATAACATAAGTCAAGAATATTACTAGAAGTATGTAAGGAAGCTTGAATATGCTTGTTTTATGCTACATTGCAATAACCTATATCGTATTTAAATGGACATTTTTTAATTCATTTTTGTTTTAATTTCTTTCAAATTGTAATTATATTTGTTTTATCATATATTTTTATAGCAAAATTATCCTATTGCTATATATTTTCAATCTCTTCTTAGGAGGTAGGTACTAAGCAACTTTGTTGCTTATTCCACTTGTTTCATATAGATATTAAGGATGTTCAATTGTTTAAATTATAAAAATGTAAAAAAACAATATTTATATTTTGCATTTTTTAATAAAAAATTTAATTAATTTACACTTTTCAATTAAAATACAAAATAAAAATAAAATAAAAATACCCTTCACCCCACTTCAAATTTGATCAGTGCATGCAACCATGGAATGAAATATAGGTCATATGTATTTGCGATTTGTTTTCATAATTTACCTATTTCCCAGCATTGCTGCCAATACTGACTGCGCACTCTGTTGCCTTGGTCTGCTTTTATATAAATATATGTTGCCTCCACACAGATCTATTCTACCAGAACACGTTATTTTATTATTATTATTTTTTTATTATTGATCTTTTAAAATTTTCACGTTATCGATCTTATAAGTTATAAAATCATATCTCCCACAGACCACTGTTGCTTGGGCTTCTCGCTAAAATAACCCAATTCCCCGTCGCCATGAAACCCTAATTGAATTCAAGAATCAACGAATTAGCTCTGAAGCGTCCATTTTAATTTCTATTTCAAGTGATGTTAACATAAGATATTAGAAGGATACATGAAATCCATATAGACCTATGGACGCGGACATTGCAGCTAAATGCTTGGGCATCAACATCATAAAGTCCCACAATGTTTAAAGCCTGATCGAAGAGAAAATGATCTATTGTTTTTTATTTATTTTTTGTGTCAAACTTAGTAAAGTGCTTACAACTTAGTAAGAGGAGATGTTGTCATGTTTGTCATATTATTTAATGCAATGCTTTTATATTACTCACAACTATAAAAAAATTTAAAAAAATCATATCTAGTGCATAAAATAAAAATGAAATTACAGTAAATCCATTTAAATATGAATTATTAATAAGGATCCAAATTCTTGGTCTGTAATTTTTTCTTAATATGTAAAAAATTTAAGATAAAAAAATTTACAGCTAAAGAAATTAGATCCTTCCAAATACTTAATAATTTCTAATTTAACATTTAAATCTATACTAATAAATAATCAATAAAAATTTAGTAAATAATGTCACAAAAACATGAATCTTAAATTTTATTTATTTGAATACAAAATATATTATTCTTTTAAATTTTATATCAAATTTATGGTTTTGTAAATTTTACCTTCTATTTATATCTTATTGATTGATTTTAATGAAAATGTGTGATTGATTGATTAATATTTATATCTCATTGATTGATTTTAATGAAAATGTGTGATTGATGGATTGATTTTAATTAGATCTAAAATGTTGCCTTTTCTTCAATGTCTTATATAGATTGATTGATTTTAATGAGACTTGATAAGTCCATATGTGTCATTCATTGATTTTAATGAATATGTGTGATTGATGGATTGATTTTAATTAGATGTGAAATGTTGTTTTTTATGTCTGATATTGACTGATTTGATTTAAATTAGATTTGAAATTTTAATTTTAGTATGTATTATAAGTAATGTTATATATATTTTAGAAAATTATGACAAATTATATATTAAATATCAAATAATTATGTTTGATAAATCACAAATAAGTTGGATAAAAAATAAATGAACTATTTGAATTATTTTAAATTTTAAGTTTTTATGTTTAAAAGTTTTAAAAAAATAAATCATTATTATTTTAATAAGTTAATAACTAATATTTTAATGGGTTAGAAAGTTTAAGAAATTAAAGATTAAAAAGAAATTAAAATAAATTTTTTATATAAATGTATATAAAACATTTTGAGAGAAAGTGACGAAATTATTAAACACTTATTTTTATTATAAATTTTATATAAGAGTTTATTTTTCTTTTAGTCATAGGTATTTTCTTAGTAAAATATGGAGATATTTTTTATTTTCTAAATTAGAGTTGATCACCTTTTTATATTATCTTAATTTTTATCCTTTAATTCTTTATCCCACAACAATTATTCCTTAAATTTAGACTTAGTATTATTTTTACTATTGTCATGTTGATTTTGCATTTTTATGGCTAGAGCATAAACACAAAGGAAACCTCTCTTCTTCATGTTGTTTCTCTTGTTTTTGTATCTAATCATAGCCATGCAATTCTTAATGAGAAAGACTAGCTTTTATGAAGAAGATAAGTCTATATATTGTATTGCTTTTAATTTCAAGATTATAAGTTCTAATATTGTATTGTTTGATAGAGTTTTCTCACTATTCTATATAAATATTCTAAACTTCACAACCATATAAAATTAAATGAGTGACTAAAGTTTAAAAAAAAAATTGATATCAGAATCAAAATGTTTATTAATTTATAATTATTTTCAAAATATTAAAATAACTTTCCACCCTTATTTATCATTTTCTTAATCTTTATTTTTATAAACATTATGTAAACTTAAAACTTAAAAAAATATTGTTTAATTTAAATTAAAACAATTATTTAATAAATAAAAAATAATTTTTTGAATATTGTTTAATTAAAATTAAAACAATTATTTAATAAATAAATTATAAAATTTTAATGACAAATCTTGTTGAAGGAAAATTAAATCTCCAGCACTACACGAGAGAGAACACATTAAACAATTCAACAATTATTTTTGCTCAACTAATATAACTGAACATAATCATGATACTTTAAATCTACGTAGATCATAGATAGAAACTTCATGTACTTTTCTATATCTTTGTATTCAAACAAATAATAAAAGATTTTTATTTATTAAAAAAATTAAAAATATTTTATAAACATCCAAAAAATAATTTGATAGCAAATATTTTAATTTATATGCTATTGTGCCACAGCCAATGAAAATATAATTATTAAAAAAAAAAAATTATCTGAATTTCTGAGTGATGCCATCATCTGATGCCATTATCTGCCTTATATCCCTGTTGCTAAGTGATGCCATTATCTGTCTTGAAATATGCAAGTAATTTTTACATATATATCAAAGGATATGTAACACAGATCCCAATATTGACTAGACTCTGCAGTGATTTAATTGCTAAAGTAGAGGGATACATACACTATCCCTATGGATTTGAATCTATAACCTTCTAAGAAGACATATGCTCTTAACCATTAAACCTTTTCATTCTGTACATAACACATCTGTAAAACAGATATCTATAAAACGGATATTGTAAAGCGGATATCCAG
The DNA here is from genome assembly GCA_001517045.1 of Pseudotsuga menziesii. Taxonomy (NCBI): domain Eukaryota; kingdom Viridiplantae; phylum Streptophyta; class Pinopsida; order Pinales; family Pinaceae; genus Pseudotsuga; species Pseudotsuga menziesii. The sequence goes on from LPNX010750535.1 coordinate 271,493, forward strand.
AATGGTGTAAAAACTTGAAAAGACTTTTGAGTCTACAAAGCGGCGGCAGCACAGTTGTAGTTGCTCAGCCAACAAGGGATTCATATGGTAGATAGAAGTTTTTACGTTTTCCGCGCCTCGATTTTCTCAGTGAAACTGCTCTCCAGACTGCGCTGAAGAAAGCCCTCTGCAGTCAAAGAAAAATATCCATTCCATCAATCCTATTAGCTATTTGATCCGTTACAGCGATCCAATGCAAAAACGTAAAACAAAAAAACTTACAAAGAACTGTGCAGGTCGTCTAAGCTTTCTCATAAGCCATTTCCTTCTCGGCCTCTTCTCTACGAGCCTCAATCCATTCCTGTAGTATTCAGAGTCCGGAATAGGCCTGGGATCCTTTGCCTCCCACAGGCACATCATCGTTTTATTTGAGAAGCCCCCATCATCGACACCCCCCATAGCGGCTGCGATTCTTGCATTGAGAGAATGATCTGTTTGAGTACTCTCATTCACCTCCATCCACAAGGCTTCTCGGTCCATCAGTACCTTCCCTCTGCCGCAGGACGAAACAGGAGGAGCCGAATTTGGTTTCGGCTTGCGCTTTCTAGGGTTAGACTTCCGCCAAATCCTGCTCAAGGTCGAAGTTGCCTTAGTTCGCAGTCTCTGAATTGCATCGTCAGGCGGACCGAGGTCTCTGAAGGGCGAATAAGCCGGCTTAACGTCCCCATTCCATGGCGATGGAAGCTTGTAGTAGAGTCCTGGACTCTCTTCGACTCTTTTCATCTCGACGGAGATAACTCTGTTCTCGTCACTGCTGCAGCATTCCGAGCTGGACCTGCTGTGCTGAGCGACCGATTGAGACTGCAGCACCGGCAACTTCTTTGTTGCAGCCGGGGGCGGCCTGAGAAGCCGAGGAGGCGGATGAAGAACGGGGAACGAATTAATCTTAGGCGTCAATCGGTTGGCTTCATGCTGAATTTTAGGTTTTCCAGGGATTTCTTCCCATTTGAAGGGGACCGCGGCGGGCGTGAAGGGAGTCAAAGGAGAAGGCTGTAGCTCCCACGGCATGGCTTGCATAAGGAACTTGGAAGCATGAGAGGATTTCAGGTCAATACCGGGCTTAATCCTCGTGATATCCCCGGCTAATTCTGTCTGCTCCTCCTCTGCTGCGGCCTGGCTAGTGTTGATGGGCAAAGGCGGACGCCGTAGACTGTCGTGCACGGCAGAGTCGTCCTGGGCTTTCTTGATCTTCTTCGTCTCGGCTGCTCCTCGGCTTTCGAAACGATTGAGATCATGCGTTTCATCCAAGGGCTCCGATTTCTGACGCCCACCTTTATTTCTTCTGGTTCGTTCCATCATGAATTTCTCAGCATCCATGACGCTTCTGCTCTTGAAAACCTGCACGGACACGGGTAAGCCTGACGCCGTAGAAACCCTAATTTCTTCGGCCGATAAAGAATCCTGCGGCGTAAGAGATAATGGATCGACTTCCTTTTGGTGGTCGTTTAAACCATTTTGAGTGGAATCTACATTCGCCTGGAAGAGCTGTATGTTAGACAGATCAAGGTGGACAACATGATTGAGAATATATTTTCTTCCATGAATGTCACCATGGATTCAACACCCCCGCTGGATTCAATTAATAGCTTCTAATTCAAAGACATAAACCCGAGGGCATAAAATCCTACCTCTCTGGCTTTAACTCAGCTATGTTCGCAATTTTTTTCATGCTTCCCTGCACGGCGGCCAAGACTCGCTTCACACGCTGTCTGCTTTTATATAAATACTTCTTTCAAATCTATTCAAACACAACACGTTACTAGTGTCCACAAATCTTTTATAAAATTATATATTTTCAAACATACAATCTTTCTTCCGAATCTCGCACACCCAGCTACTTAAATTCTTGTTTTTCACCTACCCAAACTAATAAATCAAGTACCTTCAAAGTTTCAAACTCCGACTTGGAGTCTGTTTTTTTGAACTTTCGTACACCCAAAAGCTTATCTGCACGTGATATTATCGTCACTTGTATGTCTCATTGTCTCACAAACGGAAAAACCTTTTCGAGTTTCAGAGTCACACAGGAACCCCAAATAAAACCCGAAAAAGACGTTGTCTTTGAATTTCACGGTCACACTAGCACGAAATTACTGTCCGTTCATGGACAGTAATAATCCCACTTCTCAAAAGTGGTGAGAAAATGGCAGTGAAGGAATCCATTAAGCTTCATTAACCTTGTTTCTTAAATTAGCAATTGCCCCAAGAATGTGTAATAATAGAAGTAAACTTTCTACCAGACCATTTGCACCCATCGGGTGACGTGAGCTTTCACATCACGCATTGCCGGTCATCGTGGATGCAAATGGTGGGGTAGAAAGTTTACTCCCTAATAATAAGCCCATAGGTAAAACTTGGTGATAGCATTAGACAATATTAAGTTGTAGTATTAGACAATATTAAGTTGTAGTATTAGACAATATAAGTTCTACATTTATATTAAGTTGTAGCATTAGACAATATTCTTCAAAAAAAAGCTTAAAACTTCAAAATTATACATAGTATGCTCATTTTGAGCTACCTAGAATTCTATAGCAAGTGTGAGTTTTTGAAGTGTTCAAATATATTCAAATGCATAATGTTGTAAATCCGACAAAAAGAAAATCCATTCTTAGAAATCCAACATTAAATGTACAAATTTCAAACTAACCATTTCATTAGAATTGCACTCCAAGAGTAAGTTGGAACTCATCGAAAGAATAAGATATTGATTTAAGTTGTTGAATAGAGGTGGAAAAATGAATGGTCTATATGGATATGCTTCAACACAAAATAATAATTAACCAAAGAATCATTGATTCCTTTGAAGCACTATTAATAGTTCTAAACTAGGAACACATCATTTTTATAACTACAATAGAAAAAATATGAAGTTGTAGCATTCCTTTCAATTCTCGAGCTTCAATAATATAGCCTCAACTAAAGTGTTTCATTGAAGAAAAGGACTTCTACTACCTTCTTTTCCTTTTAATTTTTCTTGGATCACTGTCACTTTCGATTTCACTCTCAGGATGAAAAGAAATATCGCTCTTTGTCCTTTTTATGTTTCTTGCATATTCGTGTTCACTTCCACTTTCACTCTCAGAAGCAGAATAAATACTAGTATTTTTCTTTCTTCTTTTTTGCTCACTTTCTCTTTTAGTCTTACTCTCATGGATTTTATATGAAATAAGAAACCTAAAGAATCTTCCTTTAGTCTTGTGGGAAAGAGAGTTCTAAGTCTTTCTAGATTTCAAATTTCATTAATATTGTTTACCAAGGTCTTGTCCAAACGCTTTAATCTCATGAATTTACAAATTAGAGCAAATGTTCTTATATACAAAACATCCTATGCTAGCATAGTTGGATAAATCATGATGTTATGATTTTAATATGTTTTTAAGTCATTTATTTTCTTGGAGGGATGTGAATGTTTTTCTCTGTTGAATACTGATTGTTGAGCATTGATGAATGAACTTAAGTTTATCATGTTCCTTGTAGGATTATAACAATACAACCCATAACAAAGGACTACAAGTTTGAAGGAAAAAATTATAAGTTGTTTAGAAAAGAAGTACACATTGGGGCTAAGTAGGGGATAAATTTCCAAAGATACTTGTAAAGTACTCACTAAACTACTATTTACGTAAGGGAAGATTGTAAGTAGCTCGTAAAACTTAATGAAATAAAAATCCCAAGCATCACAGCCACTTTTTCGATTCATAGTTGTAGAATGTGTACCAAAAGAAGCTAATTGAATCTAAATAAACATTATTATCTTAATTTGGGTAAAAAAAAAAATTTACGAACAAATATATACGGAGACCAATATTAAATATAATCTTGGTTTTAAAATGCAGCCTCAAAATTTAAAATCAACAATTTAAGGATTATGGAAATAAGATTCCCTATTTTCCATGAGAATGAAAAAAAACAATTGAATAAAAAAAGGATTTACCCTCAATGAAATTTTTGTTGGACTTTCTTCAAGTTGTAAATGGTTTGAATCATAACAACCAATCTCATATAAGTTTGACTAGATCTTACCTTACAATAGACCAACACAACATATCAACAAAGTAGGGTAAACCAAAACTTACCAATAAGAGAATTATCTTTGATGTATAGTTTCTTCTCCTCGATCTTAAACATTTGTACATACTTCTTCACCATTAAAAGTGTTTTTATGTTCCTTATCATTATTTATATCCTCTTTGGGATTTTCCTCACCTCCTAAGATGGAAACTCTTACGACATGTCTCCAAAAGTGTTTTCCTCCGCTTCAGTAACATTGTAATCCTACTCAACCACAAAAATCATTGTAGCATAGGTTTTCTTTCAAGTTCAACGGTGAGAAAGAACTAAACCTTACCATATCGTGCCTCACATTAAGTAATCTCCTTTTTATTTCCTTGAGAGGATTTCTCTATTACCATGAGGAAGACAATTCATTATGTCCAATAATATTTAAGTTCAAGATTCCATGAGGAAGAGTTCCACTATTAGACATAATGACGAGCCAATTCTGTTCATATAAGCTTAGTCTTAACACTTGCTTGAATGCCACTATTATATCATCTTTAACATAATCCAAACTTGTATTTCCTAGAATAATGACATTGCATAATGACCTACAAGTATTTAGTGAACCCATTAGGTCATCTTGGACTATCCTATACATAGATTTCATGCAACAACCATTTGGATTCAAAGTTTTCTCACTACCCTTTCTTTGTCATTTAGGAGAAAAATAACCACAAGAAAAACCCTCCAATGCTCTTGTAGTCAAAGGGAAGATGCTTGTGCTTTTCATACATACATTTTCCCTTTTTTTTAAAGGGTTGAAAAATAGCTCGTGGGCTAAATTTTGCCCCTAAATTTTTTCTTGATTATGCCCACCATTTCTCTCAAGTTAAGAGTGATTACTCTTTCATTTACCACTTTTATTATGGTTCCATTGTTACTAAGCCATTGTTTATTAAAAGATCCTTCAAGTTCATCATAGAATGATCCTCAAAGGAGGGCACACAAATATTTCTATCAATAAATTTAAAAATAGTAGAATATTTACAATTCACATATCACAAAAACTTAGAAAATTGATTGACATTTGACTTATTAAAATTTCCAAGATGACTATGTACTCACTTCACATTTGTCATGTACACTTAAAGTAGAACATGTTCTAAATAAAATCCTAGTTAATTAGTAAATCATCACAACTACTTGTATACTACTAATACTAAGTTCTAACATACTTAAAGATAAAATGTAAAAATATTATTATTTTATTCTAGTGTTGCTTTTTAAATAATATAACATTTTCTCGTAGTTAAACACTTTTTTCTACTAATACTACAAAGTAGGGTACAAAATTGTAGTGGTAAATTCGTTCCTTAAAATAGAAGAATCACAAAATTTCAAGTCTAAATACCATGAAGATACTAACCCAATATACAACAAAATTGCAAGTCTAAATACCATATAGATAGTGACTCGATACACAACAATATTTCAAGTCTAAATACCATGTAGATAGTGACCCAATACACAACAACACCACTTGGTCACCAAAATACTACAAAAATAAAGTGATAGGTACACCTAAAAAGGAATAACACTCATATAAGAGAAAAATGTAATATAATTTTAGGGGACAACTAACTTTTAATAGTGTCCCTCCTCATTCATGCCTCACAAATAGTGTACCTAACTTTTAATTCATGCCTCACAAATACAAAGCTTAAAATCCAAAATGAAGAAATTTGTTGAACCATATTGCATATTTTAAAATGATATTTTTCCATATTCATACTCGTAAAGGTATATGCATCATGTGTATCCAATTTATTAAACCATTCAATCATGCTCTTTCTACACAGTATTCTGGTTTAATTCATGCCTCACAAATACAAAGCTTAAAATCCAAAATGAAACAGAGATCTACAATGCCATCATATAAGGCAACTTCTTTTAATCTACTGCTCTAACATATCTATTAAATGGGCTATATCCCATAACTCTATAGAGCAGATGGATGTCCGAAAAATGTTGAAAGACGGTAAGAGATCTACAAGTCCATCATAGAAGGCAACTTGTTTTAGTCTACTGCTCTAACATATCTATTAAATGGACTTCACATATATATTAAATGAAATTCATATAGCGTATAGCGTATAGAAATGACAATAACCTAATGCTGACACAAATAAAAAACAAAACTGAATGTAGAAATTACCATTGCAGCCTTTTTCACTTTCATGAGAGCAACTCCATTACAAATACAAAGCAGGAAACCTCAAGACGAGTAGTGCACCTCGATAAGAATTATAAACTATGCACTCAGATAAATGGGTTAAGAATTTAACCAAGACACAATGAAAAATTGCAATTGTTACAATATTTAGTATAGTCCCAAACTCACAATTATCCCAACAATTACAATTGTTACAGTATTTAGTGTAGTCCCAAACTCACAATCAGCCCAACTTTCGATAGAGTAGATGGATGTCCAAAAAATGTTGAAAGATGATAAGAGATTACAATTCCATCATAGAAAAGAAACTTCTTTTACTCTGCACCTCTAACATTTCTATTAAATGGACTTCATATAGAGTATAGATAATATACCATAAAAGCTACAACCAAAGAAATGAGAATAACCTCAACGGTGACGCAAATAAAGAACAAACTGAATGTACCATTGTAGCCTTTTTTCACTTTCATGGGAGCAATTCCATTACAAATACAAAACAGGAAACCTCTAGACGCGTATAGATAACATACCATAAAAGCTACAACCAAAGAAACGAGAATAACCTCAACGGTGACGCAAATAAAGAACAAACTGAATGTACCATTGTAGCCCTTTTTCACTTTCATGGGAGCAATTCCATTACAAATACAAAACATGAAACCTCTAGACGAGTAGTGCACCTCCATAAGAATTATAAACTATGCACTCAAATAAATGGGTTAAGAATTTAACCAAGACGCAATCAACAATTGTAATTGTTACAGTATCTAGTATAGTCCTAAACTCACAATCAGCCCAACTGATCCACCTACCAAAACTTCAACTTTAGTGTGGACAACAAATTCCTTCAATGGAATGTCTCCAAGCTGCTAGTTGCTTCAATTGTTGAAAATCAACTTTACTAATCTTTTCACACTTGGTGAAATTTGGCTCAATTTAAACAAAGAACTCAAACATGTCCCATCAATAAATTGACTATCATCATTGCTAATCCTGATTTTGCGGGAGCTTAGACTAGATACTTTTGTTTCCCTTGGAAACCGTGTGGCTGATTTTATTGTTTCAACTCTTTCTACAACGATTTGAGATATAGGTACTGTGAGATACAAAGCTTCTACTGAATTTAGTTCTCTTTGCATTGAATCCAAGACTAGCTCACTAATATCATTTACCAAAAAAATTGCTTGTTGCCAATGTAAACAAGAACCATGTTAGATACTATCATCATGTTGATCAATTCAACCTGCTTATCAACTGCCCTTATAACCCTCTGTATAGTGTGGAAATTATGAATGAAGAAATTATGTAACACATTTAATTAAATATGTTGTACATGTTGAGACAAGTCCTTAGCATTGTATCCAACTACATACATTAGAGGAAATTTGGGGTCTAAAATGGGCCTTATAAGAAAACGCACCAACAATAAATTTTGTGAGTTGGAATTCAAGAACCAATAGAATTTCAATAAAATGAGTCAACCATAATGGTTGAATTGACATATTTGTCATAAAAGAAAACTACTTTTTTTGTTCGTATTTTCAACATATCTCCCTTTGTTTTTACTCAAATTCTGAGCAAGAGAGCTCATTGGATGTGAAATTTAATTCCACATTCAACGAGTACCCACATTGCATACTTTTGACAGACCCTGCTACCCCAAAAGCAAGAAATATGGTATTTCTTGCTTTTGGGGTAGCGGGGTCTGTCAAAAGTATGCAGTGTGGGGACTCATTGGATGCATAATTAAATTCCGCATCAAACGAGCTCTCCCACTCGAAATTTGAGTAAAAACATAAAGAGATATGTTGAAAATACGAACAAAAAAAGTAGTTTTTTCATTCTTCCTCCAAAATTAATAACTATTATTTTATTATTTTAACTATTATTTTACTATTTTCCTTAGGAGGCCCATTTTAGACCTCAAATTTTCTCTAATGATTTCCTGCAAATGCTCAAATACAATGCGAATATATTCAACAACATTTATCTTTTGTTTAAACTTTAAGGTTTAAAGATGAATAGAAGAAGAAAATTTAAAGCTTCCTTTCAGACTGGATTTTGACCATACTTTTCAAAGTCTTAGATATCAAACAAAATTGCACCATTACAAACATGTCTGAATCTGAAGTACCTTCATTCAAATCTGGTCAAAAGTGTCGATTCTAGTCACTAGTGGAAAATGAGAGATTAGTGACCAAAACAATGACCACTTTTGGTTTGGCAATCGTTGGCGGCTAATTTACGGTCTTTTATTACGCGACCAAAATTGGTCATTTATATCTTGTCCGTTGGTCATTAATTTGGTCATATATTTCATCATTAATTTGGTCATATATTTGAATAAATGACCAAATGTATGACCGCATTTATGACCAAATTAATGACCACATGACAAACTAGAATATGACCAAATTTGGTCGCGTAATAAAAGACCGTAAATTAGCCACCAAAACTACTTTTTGGTCATTGATATGGGAATTTTGGTTGTTTTTTTGGTCATTTATATCTCATTGTTTTGTTACACATCTTTCAATTTTTGATCATTTTATATGCAAATTTTGGTCATTAATCTCATTTATTGGTCACAAATATAGTCATTTTTAGTCATTTTATGTGTGGTTATTTAATTTTAGTAGTTTTGATGATGTCTATTATTAATAAATGTAAATTTTTGATATGATGTTATATTTAAATTAAAAAAAAATCATCCATTATTTATCATCATCTAATACACATTTGAATTATGCAATGTCATATTAATTAGTTACTTACAACACTTACAAATAATATAAAATACAACCATATAAGTTTTAAACCGCACAAATTATATTATATGAAATGTAAAGTATTACAATAAATATGAGTTTTCTCAAAAACTATCTCCATATAACTTTACATGAAAATCATCTAGTACATCGATGACTTTTACAAATATTACAATGGCTAAACCATCCCACTTGTACTTGGCTGCAAGCCATACTTAGCAACTTGAAACCCTCAGCAACAGGCTCTTCATACTCAATGGAAAATCCTCAACAACATGCTCTTCATACTCAATGGAAAATCCTCAGCAATAGGCTCTTCATACTCAATGGCCCACTTTCTGAGCTTTCTATCTGCACACGTGCTTCTGAGCTTTCTGAGCTTTATATATGTGCACGTGCTTTTGTATCCACACTGCAACAACCTCTGTCCTCATGTTGTTATAAATCTTGCAGGTAATGTTACCTACAAACAACACATGTTAAACAATAAATTTTACTGCTTGCTAAAAAGAGAAAACAAAAAACTGAAAAATGTGCATAGTAATTTCACAATATTTAACATGGCAAAAAGAAACAATTCCAACAAATAATAGGTGTACTAAAAATCCATAAACATTTAGAACCAGCAGACCTACAAATACATGAACATGAAATACCTCTCCATAAAGCCTAAAGATCAATGGCAACATTGCATAAAGCAAAAAATTCTTTTCAAGCAATATATGAACTAAATTTGCACTAAATAATTTTTTTTGAATTTCCCAATACCTCAATTCTTCTAACATCTACTTTAGCCATTTGACTCGCTCTAAGGAAAACCTTGGTTTTCCCTATTTGAATAGTAAAGGAAATTTTAGATTGTTTTTATTAGCATTTTAACTGAATAAAACAACCTTAGAACTTCCAACTTCTTAGGGAAGCATATAAATTATGATCTCGGGCTCATTACATCTTTGGATGTTGAGAACACCATTTTTTAAAGCACGCTCATAATAACCTACATAGGCCATTACTTTGGTCCAACAAAACAAGTGACAAGCAACCTGCACTTGGAAAAGAACAGAGGAATTAACTAATCAATAAATATGTAAATATATACACAAATAGATACAAATGTGTATGTGAGTAATGTGTTCAAATATAGGTGATAATGCTTGTCTTTAAGGCTAAATGCATTAACTTCAATATCTAGATATGGTTATCATATTTATGGTTGAACGCATATCAATATGACAAAGCTTTCAAATGATTTTAGTATGCTCGAATCAATGAAAAAATATGTTTCTTCTATGCCCTTGCAAATGATAGTGACAACAACATATACATCAATCAACAAGTTAGAGTCTTGATTTGAATTCAATGTACAAATTTGAATCACTCTAACAATGATTAGAAATTTTTTTAAGGTATATGACTATCATAAAGTGTATTGTGTAGTTTTCTCAATTTATGCCTTATATATATCAGACCTAAATATATGATTGAGATTAGCGTTTAGAACATGACATGCTTTGTGTCAATGATAATGATGTCTTTCTCATATAAAGGGCTGTCAAACAAAAATAATTTCAGCATTAGGAAATTGTGAATGTAGCTATCATAAATGTCATCTTCAGCAATCCTAAAGAGCTTAGAAGAGACTATCCCAGAAATAATGTCAATAGTGTATAACAAAATCAAGCCTTCTTTAGTAAGACGTGTGTTTTCTATTCAAATAAACAAAGAGGACTTGATCTAATTTCCATCCATGAGATATGTGTTTGAATGACTGTCCATAGGATGCTATTTTCAATCAAAAGGAGGTGAAATGTAATTTCCTAGCAGAAGGTATTTTGCAGCCAAGGGAATAGCCAGAATGACTATCCCAAACAAGGTGATTTCCATCCCTCAATTAGAAGATAACTAGGACTGTCAAACTATAATAACTTCCAGCCAAATAATCACTGTCCAAAATGACAAATTCTAGTTCCTACAGTGACTGTAATTTCCCATCACAAGGTATTTTGCAGCCAAGGGAATAGCCAGAATAACTGTCCCAAACAAGGTGATTTCCAGCCCTTAATTAGTAGACAACTAGGACTGTCGAACTATAATAATTTCTAGCCAAATAATGACTGTCCAAAATGACAAATTCCAGCTCCTACAATGACTATGCCTTGATGTTATCTTAGACTTTTAGAGGGGCTAGGAGTTTCCTTTAGGGGTGAAATGTCCACTTGAAATGTTGAAAGCTTTAAACTCATACAAAATAAAATTCCAGAAGTATCACCATAAAAATGGCATGGACCATATCATAATTTTTTTATTAAAACCCTATGACCATATGATATTTTTTACCAAATAGGTATTGTATTGTATCATCCCTTAAGAGAAATTGATTGAATGGATACCTCTAATTTATTTTCTATTAAAGTACATTTTTACTATTGGGGTAGGGTATAATGTCATTCAATATTTTTTACTATTGGGGTAGGGTATAATGTCATTCAATAAATGTTTCTAAGGATAATAAGGATAGATATTATATTGTTTTTCTTTAGATAATTGGTTCAGTATTTAGTGCTATAAAATGAAGATAAATTTTAAGCATACATGTTGGCACACCATATTGGGGGTATAATGTCATTCAATAAGTATTTCTAAGGATATATATTATATTTTTTTCTTTAGATAATTGGTTTAGTATTCAGTGATATAGAATGAAGCTAAATTTTCAGCATACATGTTGACATGCCATATTGGATTTCATTATGTTTTCATGCAGGTTCATCTCTTTAACTATGTTCAATGCCCTTAATGAGTAAACTAAATCCATGTGTATTTCTCCTCTCACTGGTGTATCCTTGATCGTTAGATGTTTTTAGTGCATACTATGTATGCATTTCTGGTTTTCATAATTTCATATTGTTTCAACTTGTGAACAATTCTCTTGAAGTTACTTTACCAAAGATTGATTTGGTAGTGTGTGCTATGGATATGTAGTTGTTTTAGTGTTTTAGTGTGCGCTACTGAATGTTTATGGTTTTAATTTGTAGTCTTATATATGTGGTTCTAATTTTTTTTTAATTCTTGCCGACATGTTATTTTTTATAACATTTTATTATATTTTATAAAGGACCCTTGTCATTTCTAGGATGAGCACATAAGGACTTACACATCTGCCCCTATTTGGATGTAGAATGCACCTCTTCCATGCAACAAGATATTTCACAAACAATTAACAGAGTTGTTAGTTTGATAGCAAGAAATATATCAGACATAATCATTTATTAAAAACTATCTTGTAGAGGAGTTCACTATGGATGAATCTAGGCTTATTTCCTTGAATTCATCACTAATTTATGCTAGATCATTGTCTCAAGGTCCATGCAAAGTAGGTGTAGTAGAAATGTGGACACATTACCAATTATCCAACTCTTCATATCAACCCAATGCAGTTTCTCAAACATAGGTCCAAAATTCACAAAAGGAGGATGGGGATTTGTAAGCACTCTTTCTCATATCCATAGCCTTTTTTCCATCAATGTTGTGACTCAAAAGGATAATGTAGGTTTTTGAATTCTTATGAAGCTGTTGGGCTATTAAAAGATTTCAAAAGTGAGAAACATTGCCTAAAGCCAAAGTATTTGTATATGGGAAAAAAGCACAAACTTTGTCTACTAAGAGACACATTACTGCCATTGCAACGAATGATGTGATATACCAAGTTCCTGGACAACATACCAACCCAGGAATCATGTGGCTCCAAAGACAATTGCAATGAAACCGCTCACACAGTGAATAACAAAGATGATCATTAGTAAGGGTATCTATGTATTTAATATCTCTCCGATCACTAAACAAAGAAAATCCAACTTTCATTTCCATGTTTAGTCTTCATTGTTTGTCCATCAACACATATTGAATTGATGTTGACCTCGATAGACCCTCTATGGTTACAAACTAGTGCTATCAGAGGAAATACCTAACAGATGATATCCCTTCGATTCCTTTGTGATTAAGGTTCCTAGTTCCCTTATCATCCAGTGATGATGCAGACTGCAAATGATCAAACTTGTATTCTTGAGAAAGAAATTATCCTTGTGATACACAAGCATAATTTAACTTTGCATTTAAATATTCTGTACAGAAAATGAAAACTTCAGAAATGGATCATATAGATGGCTAGTTTACAAGATTTATGTATCCTAAGACTTCCCCTTTTAAAGAAAAAAATTCTTACCATGTGAAGCTCTCTGAACAGGGATAGCATACCGCAGTCCAAGAACGATATGACCGTCCAAAAGAGGGTGAAGTTGAGAAATATGCCTCGCAACAACCTGTAGTGTAGTGTGCTCCGCTTTGTTTAGTTTATTATATAATGTAAGAAAGAAAAAACTAATCTTCTAGTCCACTTATTGTAAAGGAGGCAGTTCACACTCAAGTAAGCGAGCTAGTTCCAACCTGGGAAAGAAGTTTGGCCAGTATTTCTTTCTTTCCTCAAAAGGATTTTCGATCATTCAAGTGTACCAGCAACGCGAGAGGAGGCTAGAATCAATAAAGGAAGGTAGGGGATTATGCTGGCTAAGTTTGGCGGGGGTGGTAAGATTGAGCACTTTGTGTTAAATACAATCAATCAATCTTCACTGAAAGCACCTCCTCTACCCTTGCCCTAACGCTAACCTGAAGAGCACACAATTATTTGCAATCATGCCAATTCTTCATGGAAAGGAAATAATAATTTATATAAATACCAAAATCGATGGAAAGCACCCAATCCAATCCAGCAAATGCAAATACCTTTGGACGAATACCAAGACAATTGAGCACGGTGGCATGAAGGTTGATTAAAGTATTTTCTACAGCTTCGCGAATGAGCATTAAGAACACACATAATACCTGGGAAATGTTTTGCATTCTGTGAAGGTAGTAGACGAGTTCAAACCTACAACTTGCTAAATGGGTGTACGATGAATTCCAGAAATTAGAAACCCTAAAACTTGATAAATGGAGAAGGATTCCGCTATATAAGATCACATTCTATATCATTGGTTTCACATAAATCTTCTCACTTCAATATCCATCAACAAAAGCATTAAATGCACCATGTGGGTTCATATGATTTCAAATCACAAAATATGACATCAAGAATTGCCCACTTCCATCGAAAACGATTTTCCCATGTCACAAGATCCTCTAATTTTCATAATTCATTCAATTACTGCACCTATTTGTCCAAATTCCCTTCAGTCCACTTGAAATTACAACAAAACCTAGAGGAGATGGCATAACTACAACGAGAAATAATGAAGGTATATTTTATGACTAGGGTCAGAGATTGAAGGTAGATTTTTTCACTAGGGAACCAAGTTAAATCAATACATGTATGGATCCAACCACAAGAGAGAGAGGCACATGTATGGATCGAGAGATTAGCATAATTGGTCTTACAATAAAGTTTCATTTTGAAATAGTTTCACCTAATGCCTTCTTTTCCATATATTTAATATTTTCCTTTCTTTTTTTCTCAAATCTATTTTAAAATTTACTTATTTTTTCACTCATTTTCTTTTTTCTATTTTTATCTTTATTTACTTATTTTTCCTCTCTTATTCCTATTTTTTTCCAAAACTTTACCATTTACTACTAAAAAAATCTTATATTTATTTTATTGTTTATATTCTTGTTCTTTTTCCTAATTTTTTCCAAAACCTTCCCATTTACTACTATAAAAAAAGACCTCCATATTTTTTCATTGAATATATTCATTGAAATGAACCCAATGATTGGCTTGGAAATATGCCAAAATGTGTTGTGCATGAATAACATGGTAATAAGATTGTCTCCAAAGCAGCTAAATGCATAATATTTTCCTTCTAAGGTACCCTTAAGTACGGGCTCAATGAAAGACAACCAAAAATATAATATTGAAGTAAAATTCAAGGCAAAAACTTGGAAAGTTTTAACATCCTTCCATTTTAAACTCGGTGTTAAAAAATGCAAGCATTGCAGTGGAAAGAGAGGTAAGTAATTAGAGGAGTTAGCATCAGTTTTGATCATAGGTCAGTGGTTAGTAGATGACAGATGTTACTAAGGCATAATTGCATTGGTCAAAGTTGAGTATACATGACTCAAGTATTGTCGGCCATTATTGAATGAGTTTCAAACCAAATGCTAAAACATATAGTACATGTAGGAATAGAAAAAAATTTCATGTTTAATATGAAACCTGAACTTCTATCATCCTATCAATATGAATATTATTGCAGTTTAATATTGAGTAAGCTGTTCGGTGAGAAAATAGCAAAAACGGCTGTACAAAAGAGTATGAATGCATGCAGATCCTCATATATTAGAATGGTTATCTAAAAATAGTATAGCATGCAGGAATAGAAAACAAACTGCTCACCATAAGTGCCATCTCCTTCAATTTATTCATTGCAGAAAATCGGTTTAATCGGGATAATACAACTGCATCCAAAGCTTGATCTGGAGTAACACCATCTTTACAAATCCATGGATGACTTGGCATGCATCACAAGCTTGAGATATAAGTACTTGTGACATTGAAGTATGAGAACTACCAAAACCTTTTAATATTATGACACATTCTGCAAAACAAATTCATAGTTTGTTTGCTAAATAAGTGTTCAAGGTCACTGATTTTCTTGCCAATGCAATGCATCTTAAAGCATTAAATTTTTTGCCAATAAAATCAAATACAAGGGACATTTTCAGATTTATTTCATACATAGAACTTGATGTGTGGTCAAGCGCTCAGTTGGATTTGAAGTAAGCATCTTCCTGATAAGTTCCTTGGCACTCTCAGAAATTGAGGGCTAGGGTTCTGTATTGAAATCAATATGTCCTTGTAGAAAAACATAAAAAATTCCCTGTTGTGTTTCTGAAATGTAAAAGTAAACACCCAATATGAGTTGACACATCATATAAGTATTACAATTGAACTGTTTTCGTAGGGGCATATCCAGCTTCTTCCCATAAAGATGTGTTCATTACCTTCCCAAAATGGTGGAACACCGCTAAGTAAGACATATAGGATGACCCCAGCTGTCCACACATCTACCTTCGGACCATAGCATTTGCATAACACTTCTGGAGAAACATAGTATGGGATTCCAACTACATAAGCGAACATGTGACCTACAAGTAAAATTGGCCATTCATATGTTGTCATGAACTTATAAATCATGTCGAATTATAATAGTAATTATACTCCTATATGTTTTAGAGTTACTAATAAAAATGGCTTCAAAATAATCTCCAAGAAAAATGATTGGCCATTCATATGGTGTTATGAGCTTATAAATCATAATGAACGCTTAATTACACTCATCTATGTTTGAGAGTTACTAATAAAAATGGCTTCAAAGATAGCCTCCAAAAAAATGATTGGCCATTCATATGGTATCATGAACTTATAAATCATATTGAATTCTAATTATACTCCTCTAGGTTTGAAATTTATTAATAAAAATCGCTTCAAAGACGACCTCTCAAAAATAAAATTGTCAAATGGCCACAAATGCAAAATATAGAATAAAAAAGAATGTAGACAAAGGGATAGGATCATAAAGTTGGATGGAGACGTTCTTTCACAATTGCACAAGCTGTTACTGAATGCATTGATAGAATGATAGGAAACAGGGGAAGAAGTTAAGAGATAGACAGACTTAAAAAGTATGAAAAGAAGAAAGAGAAACACAGGGAAGAAAACACGAGAGATAAAAAACTAAGATTAAAGTACCTTTTAGCATGCTTGAAACAACCTATATCCCAGTGCACAAGCTAGTAGCAAGCCTCTTATAAAATTAATATGCATGTCTAAAATAGGGTACTTCTCCAATCCATTTTTTCCTTATAGGAGACAGGAGCAAGCTTTCTAGATTTGTGATTGTCATGGAAATAAAACCAATGAATTGATTCATTGGGCTGTTTCAATTACCGAAATTGAAAACTTGAAAGCAGAACTAAACAAAGCAAAAAAAAACGACCTAGCAAAAGAATTCTTACCAGGTTTGGAAAGCACATACAACCCAAATGACGAATCATCATCCTTATTAACAAGCAAAAAATTTCTCGGGCTTCAGGTCTCGGTGCATAACGCCTAATGAATGGAAAGCCTCAATGACCCCAACAATAATATGTGTCAAGTCAACCACTTTCCATTCACTAAAATGTCCTCTCTCAATAATCTAATCAAATAGTTCACCCCCAGCACAAAGTTCCATTACAATATGCACATGTAAGGAATCCTCATAAGATCCTTTGATAGTCACAACATTAGGATGCCATGAAAAATGACGCATGATCTGAATCTCTTGTCTCACATTATCTACATCCTCTTTCGAAATCATCTTCAACTTATGGATCGATTGCAAGCAGATTCCTTTCCCATTGCTATCTCAGTGCAATAATAAGTTGTCCCAAATTGACCTTGACCCAATTTTCATCCCATCGCATAGAGGTTTCTCATATTCTCGGTGCGGTGACCCAAGACATAACTGGAGACAGTGTCTCCTTCCCATCTCATGTTGTATTCTTTGGGACTCTGCAGATTGTTAACGCCTTCTTGATTCTTTGGTGGAACATTTGTCGCGACGTTGTCCTTTCCAAAATCATTTGAGATCAAATGCAATGTCACACTATTCACTAAACCATCAAATCGAGATTCGGTTGTACTAGTATTGTATTCACTAGTACAAATGTTACTATTCCTCCTAACTCTAGAACGATTAGAGGGCTCTGTGTAGCCCCTTGTATAGTTTTTTTTTAAAGAACCCGGCATGTATTTCCCATGAAAATGAAACCCCTTACAAGTAATAGTATTCCTTTACAGAAAGAAATACCCAAGGCCGCCACATCCAGGAACGAATTCTACAGACTTCTTCAACAATAAATATACTTTAATCTTCAAACTTGGATCAATATCGTGGAAAGCCAATGCAAGTAAAACCCTATAACTCAAAACGACAGTGGTTTAGAAAGCACAATGGTTGACTAAATACTAATGCTACACAAGACCAAGTGGATATCCAAATCAATTGTTCATAGCGCACAATGACAAAAACCCAGATGAAAATTAGGTACAATATTTATCCAAACCTTAGTTACCCTAAGACCAAGGGGGTATTCAAATTAACCCAACAAATCACCAAATTTCAAAAACCCTAATGAAAAATATAGTAACAGATGAAAGTCACGATTAAATCCTAATTCCTCAGATCCTTTATCCAATCCTAAAAGTACACATCATGAAATAGAACAAGAATGCAAAGATACCAAGCAAACATCCTCCATTGGAAGCGTTGAAAACCACTTTACTTCTTCTTCTTGTTCAAAAATTCAGTAGTGGCAGGGCGACGTCAAGACAGATTTAAATGCAAGCATGTTGGGTGATTCCCATATGAGGAATCCTGTGAGGCTTCTTGCATAATTACCCATCATGACAACTACTGCAATCTACTCTGATTCAGTGCCCTACGATCCATTTCCAACGGGCGAATCTTTAGATGTTTAATTTCATCCCACCCTCCTTTAATTCTACTTTTCTCATATTAGTCCCTGCCAAAGCGGGTATATACTTTTCTTTTTATCAAGGTTTCTACTACTAGACGTAGCTTTTACTTTGGCCAATCTCCATGGTAAAGTACAGACTTACTCGGCTTTATACTTTTCCTGCGGAGATCTGATTGTTTCCCAGTTGGCGTGGAGGGTATATATGCATTGTTTCGTTCAGATTCATGGTGTCTTGATAAAAATATTGAGGGGAATATTTTCAAATAAATTTGATATCTATATATGTGTGTCGGGTTTATCTTGATGAAATGCGCCATTCTGTACACGAACAATGGCGTGGATGTAATACTAAATCTTGGAAAAAGCGAAGAAAAGAAAAGCCTTAAATTCATGAGGAGAAAAAACTTGCAACCTGGGTCTAGATGTACCTGATGATTCTATTCTTGATAAAAGGTTCTTGGCAGAAGAAAATAGAGAAGTTTGCAAGAGGAGGCTCCTGCACCGTCCGATCACGATACGAGTTCATTATTGTTGAGGGATAAAGCACTGGTTTACCCACTATTGGGTTTTTCTCTTTGCTCATATTCAAGATGCTTATTACATCATCCCTATCCAACAATGGATAGAGAAATATTATTACATCATCCCTATCCAACAATGGATAGAGAAATATTGAAGCGGTACATGCCACCCAGTACATCATCCATCCAGGCCAAAATTGTTTCCCATCCTTTTCGGTTTTGGAGAATAACACGATATGTCCACTAATTTATGATATTCTAGAGTTTAAAATTGCACAGTGTCTCCCACCAAGATGTTGGATTCCTAAAATGCATAGGTAGATGCCGAGTATATGTTTGATTTGAAGGGTTTGCAACCCTCCTCACCAACTAGTATATGTTTTCTTTGAAGGGTTTCGAACCCCACGAAGAAGCTTTTCATAAAAGCTTTATCATTAATTTTTGAATAAAATATTGCAAATTAATATAGTTATTTGAGTATAATTTTCTTTTTTTAATTTTTATTAAATTTAATTGGTCTGTTTTTGGATTTCTTGATTAAAATGTTGAAAGAGTTTTTTTTAATGATTTTAATTATATTTAGTAAAAAATATATATGAATTAATATGATAAATAATTCATACTATATAAATAGATATAGTTATTATAATTATATTATAACGATAATTAGTAGTATATAATAGATATCTATTGTAATATATATTCATATTAATGTTAAATGTTATGTTATTTTTTAAATAATATGTAGGTTTTTTAATTAGGATTTAGTAAAATCTCTTAATACGACTGCTATTCAAACCCAAATGATAAAAATATCTATCAAGTAAAATACGAGGCCGCAATGAAGCCACCGTAGATATGCCCGACCACGATCATGCTCTCCAGTCCAAGACATTGGAGCATACTCTTGAGGAACTCGTCTTGGAAAATCTTAGTACGCTCAGAGCTTGTAGTTGTGGAGTCTCATTGAATACGAGGTCCATGATGAGGAGATCAAAGTGTTTTTCAAATGCACTAATTTGGTTATCCCATTCTGTCATATTGTGTGCTCCCAAACCATGAATAAGGAGAGATAGTTCCTGTATTAATATTCTATGTTTGCTTTGAATCGGGAAAGGGAAAACCAGAAAGCAAGAGGAAAACCAGAAGGCATAATTAAGCCCCCTTCCAACAAAGACAAAAATTTGGCGCTAGAAACCTAGAAATTTATGTTACAAGGAATTTATGTCATGCTTATATTAACATTTCTTATAGAAGTATAGTTTTCAAAACCCATATTGAATTAGTAGAACACTCATAGAAACTCAAATGAGTTAATAATATTGATGTGGAATCACACTCTAAGAGAAGGAATCCAACTCAATGATGATAATCTAGTATAGAAGTCCTAGGACATGTGCTAGAACATCGTGATGATAGCTGATTCGGTGTTTCTAGCTAAGCTGTGATATGTGGGGCGGTCTACATTTTACTAGATTCTAACAATAGGTGTATGAATCCATCTATAGTGTTAGAATTTAGTAAAATGTACAAATTCATTGTCAAATTTTCATTTTTTTCCATTGTCGGAGTGACACAATTAAAAATGACCAATTGTTATATGGTCATTTGTAGTCTACATATCTCGTGATCAAATTTGGTCATTTATCTTGGTCATTTTTAGTTGGTTTCTATCCCGTGACCAAAAGTGGTCATTTATCTTGGTTGTTTTTAGTTAGCTCACTTAGAATTATTAATTTTGGTCATTTGTCTTTTTCAGGAGACTATGGTGACCAAATTTTTTGGTCTCCTCGTCACTAATCTCTCGTTTTCCACTAGTGAGTGCCCAACCTTCAATTGTAGAAAAACAAACACCTTCTATGCCTTGTTTGCTAAGTTTGCATGTTCTGACAGAAAAACCCAATCCAAATCCACATTTGACAATTGACCCAGCCTAAGAGCAATATGGAATTGGAAAATGCTAAGATATATCACTAGTTTAAGGGTTGAAGTGTTATTCTTCACTTTAAGAAGATTTTTACCAAATCCATATGGTGCAGAAATGTGCAATATTAAAAATACACATGCTAAAATAGTAAACTCGAAATTGAAATTCATAAATTTGAATTTGCTCTGATAAAAAATCCACAGCAGCATGCAGATATAGTTTAGCCACAAGTGTGATTGCCTACGCTGAATATGGGAAAAAGTCCGTGTGATCTAAAATCATTCTTAAAACACTATAACATTATGCAATTCACTTTATAAAACACTTATTGTCACCCCCTTTCTATAAGAGACAAGTATGAAACAACTATACCATCACTATATCATTGATCAAGGCTAGTAGAATCTCAAAAACCGAGATGAAATTAAAATATACAAAAAAATTTAGACTCTGCATTGGTTTGCATCTAGAATTTACTTCAATAGCATACATAAATGAGCCGTATAGCACATATATATGTATTATTATGTATGGAAATAATGCACTTAGCAGAAAGACCTTTGTTTTGTTAGTCAAGTAGTATAACTTAGTGAATGTTTTTGTTACCACTACTAAACTTAAAATACAGTGAAAGAGATTGTACACCAATCCAATTGCCATATTGAATGCACCATAACACACAAGAGTTGATGAGCTATGCTAGTATCCATAATACATATTCAAGGAAGCCAATGCACCATTACTCACAAACAAAGAGTTGATTCCATATTCAAAGCAACCAATGCAACATCACCCACAAATATTTTCAATACAATACACCATTATACACTAACACATGAAAGAAAGAATCGATAGATCACCCTGCCCCAGCCAAGCTGTAGAAAACACCTTTCCTATTTGTTTGAAGGCTGAAAAAAATGAACACAGCATAAATTTCATGTACTAACATGGAATCCCAAAGTCAAATAAAGTACATGGAACATATTTTTAGTGTTGAACCTATCTTGAATTCGTTCTTGATGTACAAATAGTAGTTGAATGACACCAAAATGCCTGTTTTCCCCATTCCCGCCTTCAACCCATCTGTGCTACTTATGAAAAAGCTAAGCCACCATGAGTACTCTTACTGGAAAGTGGTGGCATGCCTAAACTCATAGGGCTTGTATAAGGTCCTGGATTCTGCATGGGAGGACCACCAAGGAGATATGCAGCAGAAGAATAAGGTGGAATTGACAAGTGAGCTTGCCAAGTTGTCCCTAAAGGTGTAGCATGTTGAGCAAGAGAGTTCATGTACATTTAATTTGGTATAGTTTCTTGAAACAATGATCCTGTTGTTTGTGATACATGTCTAGTAACGCTAGATGGTTGTGGTGATGTATAGCAGATACAAAATGATTTCCTGGATACATATATGGTGCAAATGGAGGCCATCCACCAACTCCAATTCAGCTATGGTGATGTATAGCAAATACAAAATGATTTCCTGGATACACTGTATGGTGCAAATGGAGGCTATCCACCAACTCCAAGAACTGAGAGTTGATTTTCTAGAATGCCTACATTTGGAAGTGTGTAGTCTTAGCGTGCCTTAAAAAAAATCATGGTAAGACTGTTACCTCAACATTGAGGTGACAGGTCCATGTGGCACAAATAAGAAAGGTGGAGCTTGCACTACCATCATATAGAGAATGTGTCCTTCTGATGCTTCTTTGGCAATTACTACAATTGGTATATCTGAACAAGGTAGATTGTTATGCATCTAATCACCGGAATTGATAAATCTTGTCGATAGAAAATATTTATTATAGTGTCGCTTCACTATGATGCATTGCCTACCTAAATAATTTGAATGCAAATTTAGACAGCAACAACTTCCCAATACAAAAGAAGAGTTTGGTCATGGTGAAAAAGAACAGAAACATATAACTCTTCAAAGTTCAAACAACCTTCTATGAAAAATTTATGAAATAAGTGTCAAAGACAAGCACCAAACAAATAATCAAATGTATGTGAAGTACCTTGGCTGAAATTCCCAAACTTCCTCTAGTTCATTTCCTCGGTTGTCATTCCAGCACACTTTCCATCTACTAATCACTCTTTCTTTGCAATGTTAGATGGCACCCTACTTTCCCTTCTACCTAAAAGCAAGGAGTAATTCAAATCCATATCTATTCTGCCATCTACAACTTGTTGTAGTCGTTGTCGTTGTCCTGCTCAAATATTCCTACCCAAAATGATGTTACTGCTGCTACTGCCGTGAGCTCTAACATACTAGTTGCTTGTATGCCGGTATGCTCTAAAGCTTCTCGCATCCCCTAACATCTAACATATCCAAAAATGTCAAATGTTCCAAACCTAGCAGCGTTTTGTCTCTCATGGAATCGACTGACATCAAATGTTTGGAGATTTCTGGGCTGCACCAACCCCAGTATGATTTGTAAATTCTCGCATCCTCTAGCATTCAATGTCTCCAAAGAAGTCAAATGTTCCAAACCAGGCAACCTTCGTAGCTCACGACATCCACTAACATCTAATGTTTGGAGCTTTCTGATCTTCCCCATTTCAAACTATCCAGAAAACGGATTGGGACAAATCTTCGAGATTAACGATAGCCATGACTGTCAAAGGGAAAACCACACAAATTTCCAACTAAAATCAAAGGAAAAAAGTCACTTGGCATGTTCGACAAGAATATTGATCCTTGACAAACAAAACCAAGCGAGGTCTTCTAGATAGTGGGGTATCTTGGTAAACTTTTGTCAATGGTTTTGTTATTCCGATAGCTAAATAGATTTCCATGAAGCAGGGGATAGAACTACAATACCCACAAAAGGCCAATTGAACGAGAAAAACTTTCATTTCTCTATATTGAATTTACTCCACTAATAAAATAGAATAGAGATACAAGATACAATAAAGTTGAAAATAGTGGAAATAGATGCCATATGCATTGCATATTACTAAAGTAATTCAATGATGAATATAATCAAATTATATCATTCAGTTCTTTCTTTGACAAAAGAAATGTGTAGGATATTAACCCCTTCTAAAAGTAGTCTACCTTTCCAGTTTCCAATTTCCCATTCTCCCCTACAGAACTCTACTTTTCCTGGATTATCCCCATTTTCTTCCACACCAAGTCTCCCTGCATCGAATTCCATCCACCCCTCCTCTACATGTCTAAAGGAAGTCATCTGGTACGCTTCAATTTCAACAAGTTTATCCATGTCACTCAAATACCGAGCATGTCTGGTGACCACCAAAGGGAGTTGTAACTAAGAATTTGACCAGCTTATGTTTCTATCCATATGCTCAAGGCAAGGGAGGAATAATTGCTCTACGACCAAAGTTTCAAACAATACCATGGGTTGACTCATGGAATTTTAGCCTGAATGAAACGTTGTATGCCTCACCAGGAGACAAAATATTGCAGTCAAACTGTCCTCTCACTTCAAGCTAACATACCGCAACTGTAGACAAAAGTCAAAACCGTGATATTAGCTTTTATGTACATA
The DNA here is from genome assembly GCA_001517045.1 of Pseudotsuga menziesii. NCBI lineage: Eukaryota > Viridiplantae > Streptophyta > Pinopsida > Pinales > Pinaceae > Pseudotsuga > Pseudotsuga menziesii. Next base: position 296,014 of record LPNX010750535.1, read on the forward strand.
TTTTCATCTTGTTAGAAGTAACAAAATACTAAATGAATAGAGTGTTACTTGGATTCATTTTGAGAAATCCAATGCCAATACCGATTATCATCTCCCCAAGTTGTATCCAAATTTCTTGCAGATAACATATAGCACAACTTACCTGTGGCTCGCTCTATCCAAAACTTTTGAAATCAAAACACATTCATGTCATTAACTTGAGAAATATAAACATTCAATTAATATGAGAAAACTATTTTGAATGGGAACTAAAGTAGCTAACCACAAAATAAAGGAGGAAGTTAAGTCACAAACACTGGGTGACTAAGGCTACTATTTTCCTAATCAAATACATCAAACCATGTTGTTGAACCCATGTAACGTTGTCAATAAATACAAACTGAATTTCTGACTAAACTAATAACTCCGAACCCAAACCCAGTTTAGTGGAAGTTGAGATCTAGTTGCACCTCACTCGAGAGTATAGTTGTAGCCTTCTCTTGAAGTAAAACATTTTACTTTCAACCTACATTGATCAGATGATAATTTGGTAGTTTTTTTTATATATAAAGATAATGTTTTTGGTGTACTCACGTCCACGAACAACACTGTTACAAACTCTATAACAAGGTTTCCAAGATGCATATCTTTGGCCAACAAAATATTAAGACCAGTAAGGTTTTATCGACGAAGTTCAATCTAATGATTAGCTTCAAAGAAATCTAAAAAAATGAGGTCCCGTAAGTTAAAAGTTAAATATTAAGATTTTATTTTTATTTGTATGTTTTACAAAAAGATGAGACACCTGACACACCATCTCCCATTGCTGGGATGTAGAGTACAAGTCACTGATCTAGCTATAATTACAGACTTCAATTTGATTTCTAATGTTATGGATGGATACACAGTTTCCATCTGGACTGCATATCACTCCCACCTAGATAGTAGAGCAGCTAGAATGTAAAAATTTAGGATGCATTCATCTTTATGTCCCATCTTTTAAGCATTGTCCCACCTTTTTAAAATCTTGTGTTGCTTAATAAATCCCAACCTAGACTAAATTAGGATATATTCATCTTGATGTCCCGTTTGGACTGTAAAATGTTAAATTAGGAAACATTCATCTTCATGTCCCATCTTTAAACAATGCACCTCCTTTTCTTAAGCTATTGTTACTTGATAAATCCCTCAGCTAAACTGTACAGTGTAAATTTGGATACATTAATCATGTCTCATTTTTTAACCAGTAAACCTATTTTCCTTAATCTCTTGTTGTTCAAAAAAGACATAAATAAAGATAGATCTGTAAAATGTTAATTGGGAAACATTCATCTTCATGTCCCATCTTTAAAGGATTAAGCTAAACTCTAGAAATGCACCCAAAATTCAATGACTTTTCTAGCCAAAATCCGGCGGAAATTGTTCAAAAGGTAGTTTTCAGTGATTGGAATTGCATAATATGGGTGCCCTGGGGGTAATTGAGGGTCTTGGATCCATTTCTGCAATAAAAATTGCAATTTTAACACTGAAAATCTCATTTTCAACAAGAAATCTTGTTTCCAGCTTCTGTCCAAACTTGCCTAAAAAGGTGCAAATGGTCTAGATATTAGCCAACTCTGTCTTTAAACATTGCACCTCTTTTTCTTAATCTCTTGTTACTTGATAAATCCCCCAGCTAAACTGTACAGTGTAAATTTGTATACATTCATCATGTCTCATCTTTTAACCAATGAACCTCTTGTTGTTTAAAAAATACAAAGATAAAGATAGATCTATGGCAGTTTTGATAGTGCTTTAATTAGTTTTTAAAGTTATTTTAACTAAATGGTATTTCTCTTTCTTCTACCCCAAATTCAAAACCCTAAATATGTAAAAATCATTTGTTCTCATCTTTTAACGAGTTAACCTATTTTCTTTAATCTCTTGGTGTTTAAAAAATATAGAGATAAGATAGATCTACGACAGTTTTGAAAGTGCTTTAAAAACTTTTTAAAGTTATTTTAACTAAATCGTATTTCTCTTCTTCTACCCCAAATTTAAAACCATAAAGATGTAAAAAATTAGTGGATAATTTTGCACTCAGACAAGCCATGTTTGTTGGTCTATCTGAGCACTGCTCAAGTAAATAAATATATAAAAACAATCATCTTATGTGAAAAAAAATATTAACATAAATTATTATTTTGTATGAAGGGTCAAGCTTAAATACCATCTCAGTGATTTTTCATTAGTTTTTCAAGATGTTTACTTTGAATATCTTTTTTATAAGTAATAGATTCCATATTGTATCCCTTGTTCTGAAATTCCTTGTTGACAAATGTCGAACTTTATTCCTTTATTGTGGGGGTTAATTTGGTATATTCATCACATTACACTATTTGATCTAAGGTTGTATCTAAATCACTATATTCTGGTAATACATGCCAAATAACCACATTTGGAATCCTTTTCCACCAAATCTGGGTTAATTGGACAAAAACACTTACTGAGGGCATCTCTAAGTTCCCACCCTTTGGTAATTTTGATTGAAAGAGATTCAGACAAATAAATATAGTATCTAAAAATACAAGCATACCTTGGTCCTGTTGTCGATCCAATTGGGATGACAAAGAATGGAATACAATTCTTCCTTGGAAGAGAATTCTAATCCAATTGGAATAACAGAGAGTGGAATAGAATTCTTTCATGAATAGAATTCCAAAGGCGAATCGAGCTTTGCAAGAAGATGGGAATACTAAATTGGAAGCATCTTCTCCCAAATGGAGTTGGAATTGCTGGTTAAGGTGAATGTCTGGTTGACAGAGCTGAGACTGCAAAGATCTATGGGTTTGATGAAGCTGAGTATATGCGATATGCAACTCTGTGGAAAATCCCCCATCCTCATCCTCATCCCTTTCTCATTCTTCTCCATCTATAATGCCTCGACAATAGGAAACAAGAGTAGTTTCTTACCAATAGACCCACTCACCAAAATCCATTTTATAACATTACTCTTCTTTCTAATCTAGGTAGTGTAATGCTATGAAGGCAATGTTTTTTTGCACAACCACAACCAGCATGGAGCTAATGCATGAATATATGGATTACCCCTCCCTACACAGGAAAGGACAACCAACATATCCACTTTGGAACCAATTTCAATAGAATATTTCCTGACAATCTATATCCTAGATGAAACAGTGAAAACCGTATTGCTAAATCTAATTTGAACCAAATTCATCCATCTGAAGCAATCTATCTTTGCCATTAATAATTTACCTGCATTACCTTTTCCATAAGAGGGAATGTTGGTCAATATTGTGGTGTCCTTTCCTGCCTATTCATCCATCTATCTCCAATCCTTTCCAATGGAAAGGGAAACAGATAGGATGCGATACTCCACAGAATCTTAGTCCCAGAAAGTTCAGGCTACCTTACTAAAATCTATGCTACTTGAAATTCTATGCAAACCCATAAGATTACCTTTCACCTCTCTATAGACTGGATATTTGAATTTGAACCTGACAAAACTGTATTAGATGAGCCACAACGAAAGACAACTCGTTTCCCAACCTTTTTAGTGACGGCTCCAAGCCAAATCAAGGTGTAGAATTATTACAACTTAGATGAAAGTTGTGCAGAAAGATAGTGTAATAAGCATTAAAGAGGACATGCACTATAGTCTAATATAGAGATGTAATCGAAAATTTGACAGATCCAAGAACATGGTTTTTACCCAATCATCTCATATAGTAGATTTTATTCCATGTCAACCATGCCACAAATTTAACTGTAAATATATTGCCTAGCATCTCAGAGAACCTGTTACTTAAGGTGAAACATTCTTACCCGTATCATTGTCATCCTTTGATCGCCACCCTTCACACCTTTGAGCTTCACCCCACTGCATCATGTACCATGTATTTTGCTCTATTACAGGCCCACCACTACAGTCACCTTTCAGCCTTGGATTGACGTGCAGACTTTGGGCAGTTCCTCGCCATCAACTGCCTTGAGACCTTGCAGCTCAAGCATTAACTGAGATACAAATGTAGAAGGCTCATCATCTTTGAGTCTAGAGATTTTAGATGAGTAAACAATGTGAGCCTTCCGAGGATTCCCTATCAATGTTATGGAAGAACCCAATGTCAACCCATAGGGAAGAAGCATGATGTGCCCATACTTCTCCATTTCCTAGCCAGTTAAGGATATTGATTGAGGGCAAGGCTCCACTGCTCCTTCTCCTAGCTGACTCCCAATTCTTTGGTTTCCTTGCAAAATAGTAACTTCTTTTGCTACTTTCCATGCTTTCAGGCCAATGACCCAAGCATCCGTCGCCATCCTTTGCAACTCAGGCAACTCTTTTGCTTCATTCATTCACTCTAGAATGGTTGCAGATATTCACCCATATTCAGCCTTGACAAGCTTATTGATTGAAACGGTTCATGTTGATAATCTGAATGGTTCTATGTGAGGTCTCTGCGGAGCATTCTTACTCTGAATGTCATATAATCCTTTTAAAATAATGACCTGAAGAAAGGTTTGTCTTGGTCCTCCTCCTCTCCCAAACTCTCTCTGATTAAGCCATCCAAACTCTTTGTCCTCTCATCTGCATTGAAGATTGGACGAGCTCTAGAAATGGATTCCACTGTCAATACTGTGTAATAGAAAACCCCAACCAAATTTCTAGAAATGGATTCCGCTGTCAGTACTATGTAATAGAAAACCCAACTTCAGATCTGCAAAGAAGGTCAAAACAGGAAAAGGATGTTGCTTCCTCCACATACTATAGATTACCAAAACGCTTATGAATGGCAGTTGTGGAGCATGACCAACAAAACAAAAACTGAAGGGGACGATCGGAAAGGCATGCCCAAAAAGACAAACCCACGAAAAAAAATCAAATTTTTAAAATAGGAATCACACGGTCCGACAGCTTCCAGCCAATATTTCAAACAGTTTAAAAATAGAAAAAGCAGAAAAAGGTCCTAGCAAGAGGATAATGAAGATGTAAACTGTTGTTGTAGAAAGCAAGGAAGGAAGGAGAGTAGAGTCTCTAGGAAATAAAATTAGTGTCTAATAATATTCCACAAAACATACTAATAAAAGCTGAAAAACCTATAGAAATCCCACACCAATGGAAAGGAGGAAATCTTGTGGAAAGAAAATTGTTGCCAATAATTGGGGAAAACCCAACCAGTCAATGGTCAGCTTGGGAAAGTCACTCGCTACCTCTGAGCCTAATCCAAGAGAATGATAGTTTTCTCCAAAGCAAGTAATGCCCATATCAATGGACAACAATAACCCCAAGACTTAGACAATTCATTACGTCTGGGCCTATATGCAGCACGACAAGATTTTTTGTCAAACCCCAACCAAAGTCAAAATAACAAAAAATCAACCCTAGTAAGCAACAACGAATTTTTAAATCCTGCGAGATCGATCTCACCTAAAGAAAAATCCTCTTTCGCTTCGACCAAATTATTTCTGGGCGTATTCTTCTGCTTGTATCCATCGTCAACGCTGCGGATTTATTTAAGGATTCTGACACAGCTTTGTCATTGATGAACTTAGCAAATGAAACCCCTGGCATTGGCATTTACAGGATGAGATCGGTGAATAAAATCCGAGATTGTGGCACCTCCGAACATTATTTTTATTTCGAACCAGTGCTTCTACCTCCGTAGGACTGGAACCGTGACCTTCTGAAGAAACTATCAAATATGAAATCGTCGGCTATTGAAGATGAAAAATGGAAACCGACTGTACTACATAAATTTTTGGAATCAGTATTTCTTGCAAGTGGCATTTTATAGATCATTGGCACTGAGGTCAGTGGCTTCGAATTGTATAACAAGAGAAACAACTAATTCTGTTCCTCAGGAACTGTTTAGGGCAAAGGCAAGAGAAAGGGCTCGGGAGAGAAAGAAACAGAAGGAGAAACAACACAACCTAGAAAGGGAAAAATGTAGTATATTGTAGTCTACATTAGAGCATCCCCAATCCCCTACTTGTTTCCTCAACATATGAATGAAACTACCAATGGGGATAGTAACAACAACGATTTTCTACCTAGTTTAATGTTCACCAAAGATTCAATGCTGGACAGTGAATCAAGACTATGCAGAATCCCTCCACCAGCTGAAATTCGATGCTCACGATCTCTGGCCAGTGCTCACTACTATACTCCTCAACAGAAAGGCATCAGTCTTCAATCAATAGGAGAATTCTCTAGCTTTCATCTAGGATCATTTCATCTACCATCTGCCCAATTTCCTCAAGCTATGTCTACACCTAATACAAATAGTTCTCATAGCGTGTTTTGCCCAGTATTCCATAGAAATGGCTTGTAGCTACGGTAGCTCATTAGAGTCATTGTATGGAAGGCAATCTTCTTCACACAAAGGAAGCTTCCCGGAGTTCAAGTAAATTAAATGGAACGTACTGAACACTCGAACCTCCTGTACACGCACCGCAACCACAACGAAAATTTCTTCAATCATGGCACACTTTGATTGGAAGATAATAAAAACACGTGATGAAAGCTGATTCGCTGCAATGACGACGAAGATGAATAGCGTTTGTTTTTACATGCAGCGGAATTTTATTGCATAAATGGACGATGATGCTACAGTCGTCTCAAACTCAACTTCTGAGAGAAAACGCCTAATCACATAATAATGTAAAAGAGGTGTGATTTTTTATATGTTTAAGGTTTATCTTAGAGTTGACAAGTGTATTTTATTTAAAATAATAAAATATTAATATTATTAAAAAATGTTGGCTTAAATTAAATTTAAATTATTTAAAAACTGTATATATATAAAATTACACAAATAGGTTTGCATTTGAAAAAAATGGATCCCTTTAGCTGCTTGATAAATCTCTTTTTTAGATGGATCTATGTTAGTGGTTAATAATTTAGTTTGAATATAAACAAATGAGGTACCGACTTTTTGACCATTCAACTTGGAATATGTGAGGCTGGTGGTTGAACCTTAGATTTCTTAATCCTATATCTAGGCTATCAACATAAAAAGTAATCTAATTCTTAAAAATTTATTTAAAACAAAAGCTACCAATGACAAAGTTGGCCCAACATTGTCAAAAGCTACCAATGACAATGTTGGCCCAACATTGTCATTAACTATTGCTATAAAAGTGAAGCCCTAAAAAAGGAATCCAAATAGAAACACAAAAAAAAACCATGTAGATAATTATTTAAATTTATATTACTTAATAAATTTAGATTTAGAATTATTTTCTATTTATTTATTTTATATAAGTTTGATATCTATAATATTATATATAAATAAGCCAAAATAATGTTTCTCTATAAAAAAAATAGATTAAAATGAGAATATTGTTTCTAGAAACAAGAAGACATTACATAAAGTTTCTCCATCTCAATGCTAGTGTTCTCCATCATAGTGTTATTCTATTCAATTTTGCATTCTTATTAAAGTGTGAAGTGAGAATGATTCATGAATGTATAAGTATGATATATGGATGAGTTTAATAAGGTAAATTATAAATCTTAAAAACAATAAACATTTCCTATCTAGTGTCCTTGAAGATTACAAATTGGGCTCCATTTATGGATGAGCAATAAGTTAGATTATAAATCTTAAAAACAATAAACATTTCCTATCTAGTGTCCTTCAAGATTAGAATGGCTCCATAAAATGAGGCTCTATCTGCATAATTAGAGAATCATTGCTTTAATTTAAATGTATGTCGTAGCAAAGATGCCAAAGATAAAGGGTTATATTCCATGTCAACAATTCAAGAAAAAACAAATTATGAGGCCATACTTGTGGATTAGGATTCTTTTGTTGGAACTTCCACAAAATCAACACTATGTGATGCAGGAGGGAACCCCAAAATGCCATGTACCAATTGCTTTCCCGAGGATATAGTTTTCTCTACATTTAGTAAACCTCAAAATTTTGCTTCTCGACCAAATATTTCTCTAACTATGTGTCTAAATCAGCCTCCACCAACTCGGTCCGTAACCTCTATTCTACAAACTAGCTTTCTGTAAACTTGCTTCCGCAACCTTAGTCTTTCTGCAATTGAGTTTCCGCAACAACTTTTCCACAATTATATTTCCTTCCTCTGTTTCCTTTCCATGAGAAGCTTTCTGCAATTGCGGATTGCAGGGTGCGGGTTTTGGATTCCCAATTTTCTAAAAACTTACTTCCACAATCATGTGGCCGCAATGGTCCTTTCCAACATCAGATTGCGGATCCACCTTCCCACTTTTCCCAAAAATGGGCTTCCACAAATTTCCTCCCGCGGGTTGCTTTCCACAATTCCCAAGAACCATTGATCTCTTGTGGAATGTTTCCTGGTCGTGATCTCTGATCAACTGCGTAATTTCATTTTAATTTGTGGATCACTTATCTCTGATGTAGTTTCACTCCGTTTCACTATTTTCCCACTGTCGATCCATGTTTTCTCCTTTAATTTGGATCGTCCAATCTCTGTCGAATGAATTGAATGTACTCTTTGCAACTCTATGCTTATTAATCAAAGAATCGATCGATCGATATCTTTCCAACTTCACCGATCTTGTCCTAGTTCAACTTATAACTTCACTTCTACGGAACGTATACAAAGGAACATCGATCCTGTCAGTGATCGATGGTATAGGATTTATTCATGCATTTCATGCACAAAGATACATAAAAAAATATATGTAACCTTCCACTCTCAAAATCCCTAAATTCAGAATACGACACACACAAATCTATCAACCATTAACAAAGGTTAATCAAGCATTCAACTCATAAAATCGTACACTTTGACAAAGTAGCAATTACACATATATATGACAAAATAGGCGTTCCTTTACTCAATATAAGGAATTTGTACATTCATAATTATCTTAGAACCTGCGTTCTATTCCTCTTAGGTCTGGTACAACCTTGACCAGCTATCTTTCCTTGGCCTGATTTCTCCTTGATTGGCCACACTCTTAGCCAGATTTACATTGTTTCGTTACTCCTATCCTCCCTTTATTCTCCTTTTGGCCTCTTCTAGATATCTCTATGCCTCGTAGGCTCACATACATATATACAATTGAATTCATGAACTAATTATGGTTCAGATCCTCAAGACACTCAACCACACTGCTAATTCATAGTAACTGAAACCTAATTTTAACATAATCAACCCTATCTCAATGACTCACTCATGAGAGCCTTGACCTTTATCTAATGCTACCATTTGAAATGGGCTTAGTTACATAACTCATTTAATGAGCCATCACTCACTTAGTAACTCATCACCTATCTAGAAGAACACTTGTAAATCAAACATATTTACAATATTACATTAAAGAACCATTTATTCACAAAAATGAAGACCCCTTTTAGGTATGGTCCAAACATTGAACTTGTACTAGGATGGAAAGTAGGATGCTCCTACATCAGAATCCCCAGGTGTTATAGATCAAAATGACACATCTCTTCCTATGACCACTTTCCCATGATTTCATTGCATGTCAACACTTCCATGACAACGCTTCATGAAAGTCACTGAAAAAACACGTAACTTGGAGGACGCATATTTGGAGTTATGTACCTATGTTTAACCTCTTTTCTACACCATTAGAAAGGTATTTGAGTCAACTAAACTTTCCATAAGACACCAAAGTCTGAAAATCCTCAGAACTACCCTAAAAATGAGATTTTTATATGTACACATGAGTTTCCTTAAGCAAACCTGCGTGTTCCACTTTTTACACACGACTTGTTCTATATAATACTTACGTGTTCCCTAAATACATGACTATTTGCATTAAAAACCGTGTGTCATACACAACTATTTGCATTGAAACCTGCATTTATCCCCTGAACACGCGTCTAATGTCTCTGAAACCCGCGTGTTCGTCTTGTAGATGTGAAAAAAAAGAAGTTTCTCAGAGTTTGGGTAGTTTGGGTGGTTATGCAACTGACTTCTTCAGTTGTAACTAATTTGCATTTGACCCTATCACTTCATAAGCATATAAATAGAGGTAGGGAGGTCCATGAGAAGAGACTTGAACTTTTGCATTGTCATGGTGTAGGAATTGGGACTCTCTTTTCCCCCACCTTTTCCGTAGGCTTTCTCCTTGTGTTGCAGAGCTTGGAGAAGAGAAGCAGCAAGACCAGATCAAGGTTTCATGAGGTTCCCAACTTGAAGAGAAGGTATATTTGTACTTGTTTTCATGATTAATAAAGATGTGATGTCCTTCTTCTTCCCAAATCATTGTTCAATGTGTGATTGAATATTTGCTTATGATTTGATGTTTATGTTAATCAGATTAGTATTTCATCTTGCTTTGATTATGATTACTCTATATGTGGTCATATTGGTTTGAGGAAGGTATAATTCGTTTTGCAGTTCCCTTGGAGCAAGAGGAGCAAGAAGAGGATTGAAGGGCTACTTGGATCAGCCTTCGTTTTGATAAGGTATGAACCATTCTAATATCTAAACTTGCTTTTATATACTTGCATATCTATATGCATATCTCTTTCAAACCTAGTGTGTTGATGGCCTCTTAAACCCTAGCCATAAGAAACTTTCCTCTACAACACTAGGTAGAAAGAAATATGAACTCCTAGTCATATACTCCATCTTCAGTATGCCTGGATCCCAAAATTTGTGTTGAAGCTTTCCATTTTCTCCATGGTTGTTCTGTTGTCTTCTTACTGACTGTAATTCTTGTGGTTTCCATACTTTTTGTTACAATACTCCACTAGATTTTCTTTCATATTCTTCTTCTGTCATCTGTCTTCTGTTGTTGTTTTGTTTCTTTTCTCTACAGATGAAAATCTCCATTCTTTCTTCATGCCTCCTTTGAGACACCTTCACCATCATCATGCTTAGTTCCTCAATCTCCATTTCCAGACTATCTTTTGGATGGTATGTCTGCATCTTCTTGTTCTAAAATTTTTGTTGTTCCTTTGAATCACTTGAGTCAGCCACTCTTCTGCGGTAACTTGTACTTGACTACTCCAACAAAATCATATCATGCCAAGACAATTTATTGCCTTGATCTTCCTTCTTTTCCTCTCCAATGTTGTGACTAAGCATTTATATGCTTGCACCTATTAAGCAGTCATATTTATCAATCCTTGGATTGATACACCAATCTTCCAACATTTCTAACTCTTCATCATACTTTTTGAGGTTATAAATTTTCTCTTTGTCTTCATTAGCCAACTCCGCAACAACAATTTCTTCTAGGTATTGATCACCCTTTTGAGAAAATATGGTCTCTTCCTTTGTGATGGCATATTTCTTTTTATGTTTGTCTCACTTTTTTCAATACTTGCAAACACACACCAAAAATTAGTTTAAAAAACATGAGACTTTGAAGTCCTTGTTGATATTTTCTCCGCCATCATCCCTTTGTGTTGGTATAACATCAACCTTTCATCGACATTTATTTCTTCAACAATCTGAGCTACGAGTTGCGTACAATATTCATAGGATACCATTTATTCCTTCATCTTCAGATCAGCCCCAATTAATTGTGTTCCTCAATCAAGCAACTCATCAATGAGTTCCTTTTGCTGCAATACTTCATACCTTTCCTCATTTGAGAGATTTTCTTCATCATATTAGACAATTTCAAAAGATTGCCTGTCATCTACAACAAAACTTGTAATCACACATCAGTCTCAAAAACATAAGACCTCTTGGTCTCATTTGGCCTCACATTCATCTCCTCCATAAGTTGATATGTACTTTTTACAAAATCCATGAAACTTTCAACTAGTCTCTCCTTTTCTGCATCCTCACTCACATCTTTTCCCAACAATGGACCATGTTCTGGTTCACATACCAAAACATCCATCTCAAACTCAACTATCTTGAGTCCTTCCTTCAACCTAGAAGACATATTTTTCTTTAGCTTCACCTGTAGTGAATGCCATCTCACTTTCTTATTTCTCACTATCCAACCATACCTTTGGTTCTCTTTCTGTTGCAGCATCTCCAAATGAATAAGTTGAAATCCTATGTCAACTAATTCTTTGTCATACTCCTCTCGACTCATCTTATTGATGTCTTCTTCCTTGACATATTTTATTTTGTTGTGGCTTATCTTTGAACCTTAGCAATGACTTCCCATAGTCATCATATCCATCTTCTTTTCTTCTGGAAACTTCATCTTGTTCAGTTGTGGACTACTCCCAAGTCTACTCTCATTAAGTCTTCATACCTGCTTCTATACATCAACAAGCTATCTCTCCTTGAGCTTGTTCTTTTAGTATCTCTAGTTCTTCTCCTCTAGAACCTTTTGAGCATCTTCCTTTGCTCCTCTTGGCTTCTATAGATCCACTTCTCCTTTGAGAACATTCAAGTTGGTCCCTTTCTTGTCCAACCTGTGTTGGCTCTTTAGGTTCTACCACTGCTTTCTATTTTCTCAAAGAGTTCACAAACTCTTCCTCAAGAATACACTATCCTTGATATATCTCCTCTAGTTTCCATTACTGTTGTCAAACCTTTCATGTTTGTTTCAAACAAATTCTTATAACTAGAGTTAAATAAAACATCAATTACTCCATACCTTTAATACTTTTCCACTTGTATAGTTGGCTAAAAACATTCCCCTATCTGCAATTTAAATCAATTATGAATACTCTCACCTGACCAACCCTCTCAACATAAGTGTTAGTCTTCAACTTTAACATAAATTGAAAATCAAAATTTGATTTACCTCTTGGCTCTGATATGAGCTCTAAAATTATTCACGCAGAATCTTATACTCTTGGCTACCTTCATGCATAATTATTTTTCTTCTTTGATACCACTTGATGGTATCAACATGAGTACTCATAGGAACATATCAGACTTATGCTCTGATATCCCAACTCTGATAACACATGATGTAGGAGGGAACCCAAAACACCATATCCCAACTGCTTTCCCCATGATCTAGTTTTCTCTACATTTAGCATACCTCTAAATTTGGCTTCTCAGCCAAATATTTCTCTAACTGCATGTTTGAATCAACCTACACCAACTCGCTCTGCAACTCCTTTTCTACAACCTCTATTCCACAAACTAGATTTCCACAAGATTGCTTCTGCAACCTCAATATTTCTGCAACATAATCTTTCCACAAATGAGTTTCCACAACAACTTTTCCGTAATTCCCTTTCCTTTCGTTATTTCCTTTCTGCAATTCCGGATTGCGGGGTGCAGGTATGCAATTCCCAATTTTCCAAAAACCGACTTCCACAATCATGCGACTACAATGGTCCTTTCCACAATCAAATTGTAGATTGCATATTGTAGATCCACCTTCCCACTTTTCCCAAAAATGGGCTTCCACAAAGTTTCCTCCCGGAAGTCTCTTTTCACAATTCCTAAGAATCGTCGATCTCTTGCGGAATGTTTCCTGGCCGTTGATCTCTGATGAAGTGCAGAATTTTATTTTACTTTGCAGATCACTTATCTCCCATGCATCTTCACTTCGTGAATATTTTCCCACAGTCGATCCATCTTTTCTCCTTTACTCTGGATCATCCAATCTCTGTCGAATGAATTGAATGTACTCTTTGCAACTCTGTGCTGATTGATCAGAGAATTGATCAATCGATATCTATTTAAATTCATCGAGCTTGTTCTAGTTCAATTCTAAACTTCACTTCTGCGGAACGTATAGAAATGAACATCGATCTTGTCAGTGATCAATGACATATGATTTATTCATGCATTTCATGCACATATATCCATGAAATAATCTATGTAACCTTCCACTCTCAAAATCCCTAAATTCAGAATACGACACACAGATCTATCAACCATTAACAAAGGTTAATCAAGCATTCAACTCATAAAATCGTACACTAAGACAAAGTTGCAATTACACAGAGATATGCTGAAATATGCATTCCTTTACTCAATATAAGGAATTTGTACAATCACAATTATCTTAGAACATGTGTTCTACTCCTCTTAGGTCTGGTACAACCCTAACTATCTATTTTTCCTTGGCCTGATTTCTCCTTGATTGGTCACACTCTTAGCCATATTTACATTGTTTGGCTACTTTTGGCCTCCCTTGGCTATCTCTATGCCTCGTCGGCTCACACACATATATAGAATCCGATTCATGAAGTAATTTTGGTTCAGATCCTCAATACACTCAACCACACTCCTAATTTATAGTAAATGAAACCTAATTTTAACATAATCAACCCTATCTCAATGACTCGCTCATGAGACTTTTGACCTTTATCGAATGCTACCATTTGACATGGGCTTAGTTACATAACTCACCTTTTAGGTCTGATCCAAACATTGAACTTGTACTTGGATGGAGAGTAAGATGCTCCTGCAACACTATAACTATGGTGTTACATGGATTCCTTCACTAGTCATACTTGTGGCTACATGCAAAGCACTTAGAACACCAACGCTTGCGAGAATAAATGAGGACATAGCATAATCGCATGGCATCGTTAAGCAATGATTCTTCTTCTTCTTCTTGAAACTTTAAACGATTCCTCACATTTCAGAGTTGTTATGCTTATTGTTTTGTTGATTCTTCTTCTTCTTATTATTATTATGATGTAAATAGCGAGCTTTAATCCTAGGGTCATGTATCCTCACGTGTTTCCCAACCATTGCTTAGTCATTTTACCTTAGGTCTATGAAAGATTCTATGTTATGTCACACCTACATGACACTATGTTTATCCATATTTTAATTTTAAACAAATCACACATGCCTTAAATAGATTATGTGTTTTTGGAGGTTGAGAATTGGAAAATTATATTAAACTTGATGCAATTACATTTGTTTAACAACTTTCATAAGTAACACATTTAGTAATTTTCATACTTTATTGAGTCAAATTGTTTAAAAGCAAATAACTTAAAAAAAAGTCTTATGTTATTATTCCAACAAGGAAAGCCTCTTATTTATAGAGGCCGTGCAACATAAAAACAAATATTTATACAAACCATTGCACTTATGGATTACATGGAGGATTATATGAAGCAATAAGTGATGTCATCATGAAACGTCTTCACACTATGAAATACAATACTTATTTCTTATAAGGGATATTGGAGACTTGGAGGCTGAAGCAGCAAGTCCCTGCCAAGGTGTAAGTAAATTGAGCTTAAAATGTTAATAGTAAAATAACTATGGACGAGTGGTGTCAACCAAGAATCAAGTAGCTAAAAGAAATGCATAGAATGAACGCATTGACTGAGAAGACCTTTGCCACCATGCAATAGATTAAGAATAATATATATTGTTTATAGAACACCAAGTATTTATCGATAAAATTCAGTATATATCATAGAACAACCAGTCGCTACAATATAGCATAGTTTACCAGCTACGCCTTCAAAATTTGTTTTCTTATATAGCTTTTAACGAGTAAAAATTGTCAATACATATAAGTTGCAGACATGTTTATTAAATTTACAGAACGTTTTCAACTTCCATAGATCCTCCCATTGGGATTCCAGCTAGAAAAATCTCTGGAAAAAGCTTTCAACAATGCCACAAAGTAAATTACAATTAGTGCATACCCATGAAATAAGATTAAACATGAAGTAACGGATTTTTTCCAAAAAAATCACGAGACAAATAGAACAGGATTATGGGTTCTTTGTATTATTTGTAGAAAGAACATATGAAATTTTTGTTTTATTGTATACGAAGATCGATTTGTTTGGAATAGATAAGTAAGAAACAATCTCAGATATCCCTAGTTATTCAAATATAAATGACCCAAAGTTAGAATTAAATTTATTAATTTCTTTTTCTAGAAAATCACTAGTAATACAATCATTACCATAATGCTCCTACATGTGGTATAGCACTATATGTAGGACTGGACCAAGTCAACTTTTACTTCCGAGGCTTTGAAGACATGTTTGAAATCACAATATAATCTGTTAGTAATATCATTCTCTAAGACTATATGCCACCGAATATTTGAACAATCCTCTTTCTTTCAACTGATAAACTGTTTAGCAAGAGATACCTAAAACAATTGAGATTTCAAATTTTATGATTTGATGATGCATTTCTCCACTGGTGATTTGCTATCGTTTAAGAAATATGCATTTATTGATTGGTTGAAATGGAAATATGTCTAAAACCGTGGCAATTACTTGCGTGGATCCTTTTTCTTGCACCCTATAGAATTTTTTTTATGATGTCGACTGTGAAGAGTAAATTTTGAATAAAAATTGATAAGTAAATATTATGAATAAAAATTGAATCATGATTAAGTATTTTAAACAAATTTGATCTTACCTAATTCAGGCAAACAAAAAATAGTGGTTTTGTCTTGGACTTTATTTTCTATATGTATCTATGGCTTTTCAAAATAATTAAGTAGATACTAGCACATTGGCAACATTAATTAAAGTAAAATTTAGAGTAATGTAAAGTAGTCGTTTGTATTGCTATAATAGATTAGCCAATTAAAGTAAATTGTGCGGGTAATGTAACAGTTTATGTTTTGTTACCAACATGGGATTTCATCGAAGCACATTGGAGTGTGTATAACCCAAGTCATGAGATAAACCTAGACATTATAAACCAACACTGCCACGTTTATGACATGCAGTTTGTGCATGCATGCTAAGAAAGGCCTTGTTAAATGGGTCCTTGTGGCTATCGGTGGAGGCCATTGCTCCACATGTTCATGGCTATCGGTGGAGGTCATTGCTCCACACGTCCATAAAAATCATGAACTTTTGTGTGTAGGGAGGGCTACAGATTTTCTGCAGGAAATTTTACAAACAGACCTACCAAGCGCTGACTGTAACAACTCTTGTCCTAGCATTGATGTTTCTGGCATTTGGGGATTAATGGGTCATGGTTCTGTATTTCATGGTAAATATTCTTTGCATTTGTGAGATTTCTGTGCTGATTTACAAGCTGATGAAGAAAAAGACATGCTCAGGCATGTCTCTCAAGTCTCATGAACTCACTGCCTGTTAGGATCTACCTGAATGTCAGGCTGGGAAATGGTAGCAAGGTTATGAGCATGTATATACCATTTCAAACCTAGGGAGCATGTATATACCATTGCAATCTGATCCTTTGTTCCATTGCCAAAGAAATGGTGCTAATTTAAGACCAAATTTTCCAATCGGGACAAAATCGTCCGGACTAGACCAGCAAGCCTGATTTGGCTCACATTTGGACAATGCACTTGGACGTGCCCTAACTCGAGCTGAATACTAAATGAAAAACTTCCTGAATTTTTGCTTAAGCTTGTCATCCTGGAGCGTAGTTTTGTTAAATATCGTACGGTGCTTTGGATTCAAGATTCACTTTTCTAAGGTAATTTCTTCTAAATTTCCTCTCTACAGATTTCAGCTTAATATTTTCACTAATAAGATCACATGCCATTACCTCTTTCATGCTTTTACAATGCTATTCCATGCTTTTGCATCACTCAAATAATTGACTTGCTATACAATATTTTCCTTAGGAAGAATAGACTTTGTGTTAATAGAACTAGCCTTCCTGAAGAATAGGCTCTGTGTAAATAAAGCTGGCCTGCCCAATGCAATAGGCATGCACGAACTCCCTTCCGGTACGAGCATTATTATTATGTGTTGTTGCACATCAAATTTTGAATAACTTGTGTTATTGATGCTTTGTTGTGCATTGAAATGCTGTGCATGGAGCATTCAACTATTGTAGACCACGGAGATTGTGAAGACCATGGATATGCATATTCTTGAAGTGCATGGAGCTGCATACTGCTAAGACTGTTGTGTTGAACTTTTGCTAGAATGTGGACCTACATGGAGCAAGCCATGTGTAGCTGCGTTTCTCCCCTCTGAATACAGTGCGTGGAACTGAGACTGCGTCCTGGTATCATTGTTTTGGTATTGAAACTAAATTCAATATTGGATATAGAGATATAGTCCAATTTGCACATATATATTTTGGTATATATAGTTCCATTTGCATTTGAATTTTCCTAGAGATCAAGATTGTGCCTTCTCTATTTGAAGACAAGTCTGTTGAGCTGAATGTGAAATTGATTTAGCTCCGGAAGAGGGGTGACGGGGAAAGAGGACAAGCTACATAGTACCCTTTCCCAACACATTCCACAACTGCTCGAGCTCAACCTTAGAGCAGGATTCTAGTAAGCAAATTTGTTTTGAAGCAGAGACCAAGGTTGTAGAGATCATGAAAGAAAATTTGTTTTGAAGCAGAGACCAAGGTTGTAGACATCACGAGGGCATCCACATCTAAATTGAAAATGAAGGCTATAACAAAGAAAACATGCAAACAAGGGAGGAAGGCACGTAAAGGGCACGTTGCAGATGTTGTGTACCAAGAGGGAGGAAGATTACAAGGGAAAGGGCATGTAGCAGATGTGTTGGTACTGGGTGGGAGATGGGCGGTGGGCGGTTGGCATTAGGTCATCACAAAAATAAAAAAGGGTACATACAACAAGGAAACAAACATTAAATGTTTAAAATTAATGTTGAGCGGAAAAGAGCAACTCAAATAGCATTAGTTCTTTTCAAAGAGAAATAGTACACAATATTGACACTAACCTAAGTTTTTAAACCGAAAATGGTACTCTTCCTCGAGATGAGGCCAAATAAGAGAAAGAAATTGGTGATTGGATGACAAAAAGTGTAATGAATATTGATTGGTAATAGAAACGGTTGTTCATAACATGTCATAAGTGCAATAGATATTGATTGGTAATAAAAACGGTGGCTCATAATATGTCAACTGAAACTTAAGCTAAATCTAAAATAAGTATCTTTGATATTTGTGAAGACTAATTGAACTGGAGGCAAGCCCTTTCATAGAGTCCCTGCCAGCCCAAGGGTAGGGACTTATAATATAAAAAATTAGTGGTTAATAATCGGCATGGATGAGAGTAAGAAGCATAGAGGATAAGCTAGCAATGACAGATTTCATTGCTGCGGATTAATACAGATCCACGCATTTCTTTCTATCACATTTTCATTTGCTACAAAAGATGCTGCCTACCCTACCAGGGTATAGTGACGAAATTAATATTGTAACTATTTCAGCACTTTATTTACAACTGGTTTGAGAACCTTTGATTCTCAAGTCTCATAGAATTAATTATAATAACATAATTTAAATACGAATACGATTTTATACTAAAAAAATAAGTAACCAAAAATCCAATACTAATAAAATAAGGAAGTAGACTTCTTATATATAGTATTTTTAATTAAATATATAACACTCTATATAACATTTACATATATTTAAACGTATACAATATTTTTAATGAAATATTACATATCAACTATTAAATTTTAAACATAAAAAAATTATTATTTTTTAAAACAAATTTCTTATAACCAAAATTACTCTTTAAAAAACAAAAAATATAATGCCCTTAATGCAAGAGAGAAAACTCTTACTTATTAATAGTTATTAATTATTTTTAAAATAAAGTAAATAACATTTACCACTACTTAGATTTGGAATTAATTAATGAATATTTAAATTGTGTTAGGGTTCTCTTTGAATCTGGAATGAGCAAGGATGTAAGTGGTTTTGGGCACTTGGTTTTGGTAACCAATAAATCTAGTGTTTGAATAATTAAAATTTAGACTTTTAAACTCATTTTTCTAAATTAAACCCGTATCCTTATTACACATAGATCGAATATTCCACAAATTCAAATGCATCTCATTTCAAGTATTACTGCTATTTAAATATGTTCTCTTAAGTATTATAGTTACTTAAATTTTAATCTCTTCATTTATTAATTTATTTTCTAACCCCACATTATAAGAAAAGTTTAACTTCGAATAGTCTTTGTATAGAATAAAGTCTTTATAGAGAATAAAGAAAACTCTCAATTATTTTCATATGGGTAGATCCTTCTGTTATGAATTGAATGATATTATATTACATAATGTTTCTTTTTTACAACAATTTGCTTGAAAAAGGATCACAAGTTTAAAACATAGACGAAAGGACGATAGTAATAAAACATAAATAAAAGGGAATTAAAAATCTTGTAGGATTTTAAAATTTTTTTCCTCCTGAACTTAAGAAAAATTATTCCAAAGAGGAAAAACACAATTAACACTGGACTTTAAAGAAAAAGTTATTTACAAGCTTTATACCAAAAAAAGGTTCTTGACATTCACTCAACACTTCTTATTTAAGTAATACACTTTTTTATGTTTTTTTTGCATTGTCGGACACTTGCTTCGAGAACAAACAAATGAAACACATCTAGAAAACCATCACATTTGTAATTTTTTTTTATTGGATTGAAGTCAATAAAATTGTTGAATTTTTTTTAATTCCTTTTTATTTATTTTGAATATATTCAATCAAAAAAGAAAAATGACTAATTTCTTTCATGGATTGGACTCAATAAAATTGTTCATATATTTTTGAGATTCTTTTATTTATTTATTTTTAATATATTCAATTAAGAAAAAAAATGACAAGATGTGGATACATAATTCTGCCATGCATGCAACTTACTGGCTCACAAAAATGACCTGTGGCATCTCCCAAAGAAATCAGCTAATGACACTAGTTCAAAGGAAAGGGGTAAATAATTGAATAAATGTTGCTTGCATGTGCACCACCTAGACACTACACTGGTTGCATGTGCACAATCTAGACACTAACATGACCCTTGGCACTAAGACTCTTCCATAGTTTGATACAATGCATTCTGGGTGCCAGATGTACTAAAACCTTAATGGAAGATGAATTACTCTAGAATTTCCTTTTTTTCACCTACTTCCTACAATTAAAACTTCAATGAATTAGGATTTTGTCCACCATTGTAACATAATGATAAATGCAAAAAGTATATGAGTGAGTAGATAGAACCATTAGCAGATGAGCTGACTGGTAAATTCAAAACACAGCTTCCATGCTTTTGTTCAATAGCGACTCATGCTTTTTCTTTGAATTTTCATTCATGCTTTTGGAAAAGGATTTTGTCGTGATTCGTGCAAGAAATAACTCCTCCTTTCATGTGGTATGAGTAAGCTCAAAACGCTAGGAGAGCCCAAATAATGTGAGAAGTATATGATCCAGTGAGAAGGAACTTGAAGATGCCTGAATGGTTTTTCATCATTGGCTACAAGTATATGATTTCTAGGGATGATAGTTACACATTAAAAGCACTGTTGTATTTTTTTATTGTTGTAAAAGTTATTGTTCAATTGTATTGATGGGTATGCAAGGTGTAATGTTATTTTTTAACAGAAAGTCCCTTTCTATGTCCTATGTTTGCAAATCCAACAACGAATCCCTGTTAGTTCACAATAATCCTAAAGGGAAGAAGCGACATATACTAAATCCTTATTTTGCATGTTTAGCCATGTATTTCTTCCTTACGTTAAGCAGGTCTTAGATGTGTTCTTATAGTACATTTTGCATATGTTGTAACCTAAACTATACCCCATTGGGGTCGAAGATATGAATTTCAAAGTTGATATTCTCAAAATGCTCCATGAAGTCCACCTTGATATTGTAGAAAGTATTGGCTATCATTCTGTAGCTCTCCTTGTTTCTTTCTCTAACGAAGATTAAGAACAACTAAATTGGACTCTCTAGTGTCACTTCATTTAGCTCCAACAACATCTGAAGTCTAGGGAGGTGCAAATCCTTGGAAAGGCTCGAGAGAACATATCGACCTGAACATTCCATACAATTTGATAAAGGGACACTACGTACATGTCATCGAAGCGCATGCTCAAGATGTCTATTTTTTGGTGACTATCAAGGCCCAATCGAGGAAGAAGTTCATGATCAAGTAGCTGAGCTGAGCATGTGGGGATCCTCTTAGTGTTGGTAGCATAGAGGTAATTAGGGTGATATCTATCTATTCTATTATGTTTTGTTCCTTTTCCTCATAGTGGTCATGTTTTTTCAGCATAAGGAAAGAAACTAGTGAAAGAATCCGAGGCAGTGAAGGAATCTAAGGCAAATAAAGAAGAGAACAATCCAACTGCTTGCATCTATACATGCACATTTCCACCAACATCAAACACATGTCTACCATGCACACTAATACACATGTTGGACATGTTGTTAGGATTAATTGATCCTCCCTTTACCCACATAGTCTATTTGTTCATTTTACCTAGATTAGGAAGTCTTTTTCACTTTACTAGAGTAAGGGGGGAAATTCCAAACAACTATCTACATTTTTGAGTTTTGGTGCCATTGGTGCCAATCCCTACATTTTAGGAACCCTCTCTGAGTGCCACCAGTAGTCACCTCTTTAGCTGTAAATTTTTTATTTGTATACCAAATGACACATACTGGCCCACCAAAGCGAGTGGTATTTGGTCCTGACTTAGTAGAGATCTCATATATCTCAACTGGGAAGATTATAGCAAAGGGTGTTGAAAACTCTGCCTCAAAGGAATATGAATTCTCACACTTTTTGCCATACTCGGATCCAGTACAATCTCAACTTCCATTCGAAAGGGAGGTAAAACCATTCTATATACTCCTTTTTATGATAATGTTTCCATTAATATTTCATATTCAAAAGATGAGTAACAATATCAACATGATCGTGATATTGATATTGAACCTAAAGAGAATCTAGATCCAAATCCAACAAGTATTCCAAATGAGAGACCTAAATTGCTAGGATTAATTAATCCTCCTTTGTCCATTATAGTCTATTTGGTCATGTTTCCTAACTTAGGGAGTTATTACACTAGTGGAAAATGAGAGATTAGTGACCAAATAAATGACCAAAATCCGCATATCAATGACCACTTTTGGTTTGGCGATCGTTGGTGGCTAATTTACGGTCTTTTATTACGCGACCAAAATTGGTCATTTTTATTTTGGTCATTTATAGCTTGACAGTTAGTCATTAATTTGGTCATATATTTGAATCAATGACCAAATATATGACCACATTTATGACCAAATTAATGACCACATGACAAACTAGAATATGACCAGATTTGGTCACGTAATAAAAGACCGTAGATTAGCCACCAAAACTGTTTTTTTGTCATTGATATGCAAATTTTGGTGCTTTTTTTGGTCATTTATGTCTCATTGTTTGGTCATCTATAACTCAATTTGTGGTCATTTTATATGTGAATTTTGGTCATTAATCTCATTTATTAGTCACTAATTTAGTCATTTTTAGTTGTTTTATGTGGTTATTATATTTTTGTAGTTTTAATGGTGTCCATTATTAACCAATATAAATTTTTAATATGATATTATGTCTAAATTAAAAAAGAATCATACATTATTTATCATCATCTATTATACATGTGAATTATGCAATATCACATTTATTAGTTATTTACAACACTTATAAATAATATAAAGTACAACATATAAGTTTTAAATCGCACAAATTATATTATATAAAATGTCAAGTATTACAATAAATATGATTTTTCTCAAAAACTATCTCCATATAACTTTACATGAAAATCATATAGTACATCAACGACTTTTCAAAATATTACAATGGTTAAACCATCCCACTTGTACTTGGATGCTAAGCCATACTTAGATCCTGCGGTAGCTTCAAAACCATACTTGAAAGCTTGAAACCCTCACCAACAGGATTTTCATACTCAATGGAAAAGCCTTGGCAACAGGCTCTTCATACTCAATGGCCCACTTTCTGAGCTTTCTATCTATGCACATGCTTCTGTATCCGCACTGCACATGCTTCTGAGCTTTCTAAGCTTTATATCTACACACGTGCTTTTGTATCCACACTTCAGCAGCCTACCTCCTCGTGTTGTTATAAAGTCTGCGAATAAGATTACCTACAAACAACACATGTTAAGCAATAAATTTTGTTGCTCGCTAAAAAAAGAAAACAAATAACTGAAAAATGTACATAGTAATTTCATAAGATTTAACATGACAAAAAGAAACAATTTCGACAAACAACAGGTGTACTCAAAATGCATAAACATTTAGAACTAGCATACCTACATATACATGAACATGAAATACTTCTCCATAAGGCCTACAGATCAATGGCAGCATTGCGCAAAGCAAGAAATTATTTTTGAGCAGTATATGAACGAACTTTGCACTAAATATTTTTTTTCTGAATTTCCCAATACCTCAGTTCTTCTAACATCTAATTCAACCATTTGACATGCTCTAAGTTTGACATGGATTCATTGATTTATCACAAATTGAAAAAAATATTGAGCTGCATAAAGGACTTCAAATTTGATAATATTGAACATAACACTTGATACCGCACTATAAAGGCCAAAGAGAAGGTAATTGCAATCTATAACTATGATCCAAGCAACATTTAAAAAATAAAACCTACTCATGATTAAGATAACTCAAATTTTAATATAAACCATGAGAAGAACTCAACCATATGATCATTTCTATTTTATAATAACATCTGTGATAGAACAATACATGTATGAAGTTCCTGCTTTTGAAAACACATCACGCCTACAACAATCCTGGTGATCGTTGTTATTATTGCTTGGATTTTTAAAGAATTCAAGTGGTGGAACCTAAATGAATTAGAACGCAATATTGTCAAATACCAATGGTAGACAATCCAATGAGAAAAACTTGACAAGTCAATTTTTTGCTAAGAAATTAATGCTTTCATAAAAGTAACAAATATACTAAAAAGAGGACAATAAAACTCCTCCAGACCAAATACACAACATGAATACATACAAGAACTTGATACTTTTCCACTTAGTTGCAAACAACGACACAATTATGATAGCTGGCAATATATGTATTTTGGAAACTTTTGCAAACCATAAAAATAATAAATACTACAAATATCAGCTAAACAAGTTACATTTCTTTTACAAACCAATATAAATTAAACTACAAGGCTTTATATTGCAATGTCCCTCACTTAGGGTTGGCAAATACAATTGGTGAAATTCCAAAGAGAGGACCGGGTCTCTTTTCCCCAACAAACTAGCAAACTGTGTAAACTCTTCAAAATACAAACACAAATGGTAATCAAGTACAGGACAGTACATACTTCTTTGGACAGTGTGACATCATTATACGATATACATGACCCAAGTTCATCCACCAGCGTTTCCGTTGATTACTTTCAGGGAACTACTTATAATCTGTATGTTTATCAAACCTTTGTACATGAACAAGAATATTATTAGCACAGACCCATATAAACCCAAGTCAGGTGACTTTTGAGAATGTGATTCATGGAGCTCAAGGTTGTAGACCATGACTTTCAGTATCTGGTTTATTGGTAGTTTCTCTGAACTTGAGATATGCATCCTTGAGGATTGCAACCTCAAGGTGCATTTAAGACCCAGGTTTAGATGGGTTTGTGCTATTGTCCATATTCATAGCACCATCTAGATTCAACAAACTATTATGTGTGCACACACATAAAGAGATGATGGATCATATTCACCCCCACCCAGACTGTAAAATGCACTCCACTTCTCTTAGTGCAAATAGCATGGAAACATATTCCCAAAAAATGACACTGGAAAACTTGGCTTGCTCTAATACTCTACTAAACGTGCATGGTCATTAAGAATACATACAATAGGAGCTTTCATTTTCAAATGTAAACTACACTATATGGTATATACAGGCCCTAGGGAAAGAAAAGCAAGGAAGTTGAGGCTCAGTTGTGGATGGAATAAGCACTCACTGATATTTTTTAATTTGAATAGATTGGAAGGTTAGACTCACAAATTGCCATACAACAACTTGTACTCTGCCAAACATTTTCTATTCTTCACACGAAATATCCATA
Organism: Pseudotsuga menziesii; assembly: GCA_001517045.1. Classification (NCBI taxonomy): domain Eukaryota; kingdom Viridiplantae; phylum Streptophyta; class Pinopsida; order Pinales; family Pinaceae; genus Pseudotsuga; species Pseudotsuga menziesii. Next base: position 321,725 of record LPNX010750535.1, read on the forward strand.
ATTTGCAATATCCTAGCTAACTAGCCGAGGTACACACAGCTACTCCTCAGGTACATGACAGGGTGCACCCAAGTGTGAAATGAAACACACTGACCTATTGGGGAATGCACCAAGCATCCCATAACAAAATTTGCTGTGTCTCTTATGAGAGGACCATCCTCAGTTCATTAAGGAGTTGCTGACACTCATGATAATAGGGACAGATGCCTGAAACTACATGGGATGGTCTTGTAACGAGCAGTACTGATCAGTGACCAATTACTAGTGATTTATGTCTCATGATAAAATTCCATTGAACATGTTTTGTAGTTATTTATAAATTTAAAATTATGACTAGTGTTGAAGCTTGAATCATTGAAACTAACAATTTTAAAATTTAAATTAAATAATGAATGTCAACACACACACACACACACTACACATATATACAAGTGACGCACACACACACACCTAAATTTCAAAACTATCACATCCGCAACAACACCTATGCACCGTGGCTACCTTGGTTCTTAGTCTTTAAATCAAAATCAGAACCCCAGTAATTTTGCACAATAGAAATTTGCATATCCTAAATAAACAAGATCTGAAGCAGCAACCACTTTATCTAGAAAGTGCCACCCCCGTTTTAATTATATTCATGATGGAAAAAGTTAATAGATAAAATGGAAATTGGCCAATTCGTTTCTAAGATTATGCCATGGCATTTCCAAATTTCTGCAATCATCTTGAGTAAAGGACAAGAATAGATAGCAACTTGTACCCATCAATACTGTAAAAATGATAAAGATGCCTGACAACGATCACACCTTCAAATGCATGAGTTAAGCACTATCTAGACAATTAAAAATCTACATACTACCTTGTAGTTAGTACATTCATGTACTCTTTCTTTAATTATTACCTCACCTTGAGAATCAGCTGCAAAACTGTCAACTGTGGCAACAAAGTTAAAAATGTCAACCTATAACAACATCCATGCAGTTGCCCTTTTCTCATAAGACATTTTTCTCAAACAATAGAAAAAGGGCTACAAATCAATAATTTTTAGAATGTCACACAAAGTTTAGCAGGAAGCCATACTTTAAACACTGAATATGACATCATTAATCCATGAAGTTATGCAACTGCAAGATGAACAAAACAGATGGTCAACGATAGCTAATTCTGGGTAGAGTATGCTATAACTCAGATTGTTGGTACCAATTCTAAGTTATAATATAATTTGTATAAGTAATCCTTCAGGTCAAGTAAAAATAAAGGTTTATTGGATCTTCAGGTCAAGTAATAATAATAGAAATAATGAGTGCATAATTTCAAATCTTGCTTTCAATCCTTTGCTTAACAAGCTATTAGAAGAAAATTTAAGATTTCAGGGTATCTCCTATGAGCATATTTATAGGGAATACAATGTCAAGACCAATGTGTTGTCATTAGAGGCTCTCCCTAAGAGAAGGAGAGCTCGTCATCCAAGAATTCAGAGACAAGGTGACAATGGTCAAAGTTCATCTTATGCTTCAATAAAAATCTCAATTTAAGACTTTCTGTTGATGTATTGACTTGTTTACTGCAGGGGGGTCTTTAGCCTTTTAATTGTCTTGTTTTGATGGTCAGATAACTGTTTATTATCTGCCCTATCAATTGCCTTCTTCAGTTTTGGTTATGGTTGACAATCAGAGGTCACAGCTTCGTCCATGTAAATTTGGAATTCTCCCCAAAAATATCAAATATATGTTTTTCCTTCAGAAAAAAAAAAGGTAATCAATTTTACAAACAAACCATTTAGTGCTCTTGTTGTTCCACTGCTAAGTTGCTAGTTTCATTCTTGGAGTCCATGTCAAACAAAAACCCTGTAATTATTAAAAAGAAGTTGCATATCAAAAAATAACAAAACAATCAAATCTTTTAAAAATTTCATACCAAAAGGAGGGAAAGCATCCAAAAAGATGTTCTAGGGCTGTTTTCTGTTTCTCTTACTCCCATAATTTAAAACATGGGGGAATTATAGTGTTTCTGGTAACAAAAGATGGGAACCAATTAATACTGAAATTTAGTAAGAACCCTTGAGAAGACTTCAACCCCCAACCTAAGAAATACCATATTAAACTTAGCAACACTCAAGTTAAGGCTTTGATGAAGGAGGAGTTGATAATGCTTATCGAGCACTGATTCAAATTGCTTAGTCATCAATCCTCCATTACCTTTGATACTATTATGGGAGGATTTTCAGTCGTAAATAATTGAGCAAAGTTATGGACGACTACAGAAAGAATATTGCCTGTATAACCATTATTAGAGCTACAAGAAGTTATCATAATTTTAACTTGTTTGTTGGATAGTTTTTTTTGTTATCCAACCTACCATGACTGAACAAAGCTCCAAAGAGTGAATGCAGGAAGCTACACCAAAATAAACATTCCTGAATATATTTGATTATTCTTAAAATCAAACCGACAACCATAAAAGTCTAGACCATTCCTTTTGAAAATAATACAACTTGATCCTAAGAATGAAGGTGAGATGAACAAGACAATCATATATAATGAACCCAATGATGGTTCCCTTGAGCGATAATACCTAAAGAAATACAGGCTTGGAAGACCTTATATAATTTGAACCTGAGATGACTCAACTATTAGTCACAAGATAGAATCTAGGATAATGCAAAAATAAAACTTCAGGAATCGTACTTCTGATTATTTCCTTGTAAAACTGGAAATGTGTAGATCTGGAACATTTTTTTGAATAGTGGCAATAAACTCTACAACAATTGTCTTGAACTAAGAGTAATGTAAAGAACTTCTGGACTGAATGCACTGTCATAAAAAATCAATCTTTTGAACATTCAATGAAATAGAGAAGAGAATCCATACCTGTAAACATTTAGCATGTCCAAGAAAATTAATGATATCTGAGGTAGAAAGAATGTCCCAAGAGAAATTGCCACACTTGTATTTTTCTGTCAAGCCATAAAACAAAAATGCTAATTTTAGTTCCAGTGTAGCTGATGCCATACACAATATAACATCATGAGAAATATAACTTATAAGTTTCTGTTTTTTTTTTCTTTTTCCGTATGTAAGGACAACAACATTTATCTTGATGTTTGTTTAGACCTTTTCTTGGGCTCTTAATTTCTCTTAGTCGATATGCCCAAATCTGATCAGGCTATGAAGACATTGATCTTTTAGATTTTAAGTAATGAAAAACAATACAATTCTTTTGCTGAGAGAAAAACAACAAGAGATCAAGAAACAAAACATTGCAGGTGATGTATGCAAATGATCAATGATTGGACCCAATATGTTGTCTAATTTGCATTACAATAACTCTGTACTGGCCCCAAATCTTGTACCTGAACTTCTATGACACAACCACATCTTCATTTACCACCCAAGGGAATAACTTATAAACGTAATTCAAACACAAACATGAAGTGACCAAAATTCTCTAATAGTAGCTACCGGGTGATGTGTTTTAACAAGGACTTTGATATAGAAAATAACTTCATCTTCAAGACATAGGTGAATAAACTAGTAATACCACTAACATATTACAAAATAATCTATTTTGATAGCAAGTAATTACTTTCAAAAATCTTGTACAAAATCAAAGAAGAAAATCAATAAACATAAAAGCCGCAAGTTACAAAACATTAATGTTCAATAAGATAAAACCATATACCTGCATAATGTTGAGCATTGTTCTAATAACATCCCGATCCTTCAGATAATCAACAGTTTTCCTAGCTTGGCCTATGATTTCATCCCATTTCTGCACAACAAGAAGCTGATAAAATGCAACAAAATAAGTTATATGCCAGAGTTTCTTCAAAATATTAAATTATTTGAATAATGAGGAGAGCAGAAAGAATGATAAAAGAAGCTGATTTGGAAGCTCCATTAGCCTTTGAAGATATTCATCTCGTTTTTTAGGATCTGATTCATCTTGAATCATATGCCCTACCTGAAAAATGACATGTTCGGCATTAAGCATATTATAGCTGTATACACTCAAATTTCTACCACTCGTTAAGGAAAAAAAGAATTCAACAACAAAATTAGCATTCAACACAAAAAATACTCAATCTCCATACAGATTCATAAAATGTGTGTATCTGATGGGGCTGAAGATCAGCAACTGTTGATGCAAGGCCTGTTAAAAGTTCAGAAACATATGTCTCGGCCTCTCCAACCTGCATATTTAGTTACTCAATTAATAACAACAGTTCAAATGTTGGGGTCTTTTCCAACATGAATACAGCCTCATGATAGCCTTATACAATATAGAAAAAATAAGAGACACTACATGAATATCAAGCCATTGAATCCAAGAATAATAAAGCAAATCTGGAAAATGTAGTATGTGGAAAGGAAAATCAATCTCTTCCTTCTTCAGCTGGTTCTATTTTAAAAGGATCACGTTGTTTGAACTCTAACAACGTAACAATTTTAGAAGCAAAGGATTCAGTATCTATAAAGGAAACACTTTTAGACAAGAATTATTCTTTGGAATATGCAGAAGCTAGGCCAAATTCCAGGCTTCCATCTTTTGCTGGTGAGCAACCTATTAGCATTGGATCTTTGTCAAAGCTTCCCTCTACATGGAACTCAGATGGGATGAAAAATGGAAGTATAGCCACATAAGGTGCTTCTAGCAAATGGGATGCAAGGTGCTATACCTATGAGTAATGTATGTATGTTGGATCATACTGATAATGGGCATAAGACTTCTATACATTTGAGTATTTTTGTTGCTAGTGAAGGGCACAAAAATGTTAAACACTTGGGAAACAGGGATATGATGAGTCATGAGCATGGAAAAAGACATTCTCCTGCTTACGAAATGCCAGAATAAACACTTGGGAAACAGGGATATGATGAATCATGAGCATGGTAAGAGATAGTCTCTTGCTAAGGAAATGCCAGATGGTAAAAAAATCAATCAGGGTGCTTCCGCAATGTGTATCAAATTGATGAACCCCCCTTGTCCATTCATACTAATATGATTAGCCATGTGACAGACTTGGGGAATAATGATACTAACCTTTCATCCTCAAGAAATGTCTCTATAATAGCTCAGAATCCTGGAAATGGAAATTCCTTACTCTCTAAAGACAATGCAATTCTGGAAGTCTCATCAAAGATAACTGAACCTGGTAGTCTATCTAATCTGATAGAGGAGTGTAGTTATTTATTGCAAAAGTAGGATTCAAAGATTCTTTTACACAGTAAAAAGGTGAAACTTTGGAAGAAATACATGAGGATTTTGAGAATCATGCCATTGGCACGAGGGCACTTGCTACTTAGAGCTCTTAATGTTTCAAGAAGGAAAAACTGCTTAAAAAGGAAAAAACGGTATATTCTCAAGTCCAAGAGTTTATCTCGGAGGAAGTCTATGAATATAATGAAGCATGATAAAATATTGTTTACATCACAAGATACTTTTGTACCTAAAAGGAAAAAGAGGACCACTTTAACTGCTCAGGAAACAACACTTGTTGGAAATAAACCTGGAAGTAATGTTGCAAAGAGTATGTCAAATGGCAAGAATTGCCTTGATTATTGCAAGGATGTTGAGAAGTATGGATTGAATTCATTACCCATTCAAAATGACTACGTGCTTATCAAAGCTGAGGAAAGTACCATTCAATCCTGTTTGTATCTTGGGTTTGCTCAATGCAGTTCCAGACAGATTTGTACAAAAGATGGTTTGGGTGAGGCAGAAGAATTAAAAGAGAACATTGGTCAATATTGGTCACCTAGAAGAAAGCACATACAGGATGTCAAAAACCAAATCATAACCAATGTGAAGTCTAAGTCAAGAATATTTTCATTGTCAATTAAAGAAATGATGAAAAACTTACAAACAAAACCTTTACCTTATTGAGTCAGAAGAAGCATCTATTCTAGTAATGACTCTCTTGTGTCTGAGGACGGTTGACAAATTCCTTCTTAAAAGAGGAATCATATAACAATTGGGCAATACCATGTTTTATCATAGCCCAACACACTTATAAGAAGGAATCATGCCCATAGATATAAACCAATGAGAAAGGCCAACTTGATTCAAGGTCGGTGTCCCTGTTTTGTCACTACAAATATTTGTAGCAGAACCCATAGTCTCACATGCTGACAACCTTCGTACCTAGAATGGGGTGAATTTTTAGATGTTGAAAGTCCAATCACCCATCCATCCATAGTAATAAATTATTGTGAATCAGATACTAACCAAATCCTTGTCTGCCATCATCTTCTTCATTGAATAAGCTAAACTGTCAATAAAATGACAAGAAAACATGTTAAGAAATGAAACACCACTCTCAAATAAATCATAGACAGTCACTAGATATTAATATGAATAAGCTAAATCTAGAAAAACTTGTTTAGGGGTGTAATCTAGTTTAAAACCCATTATAGTAGGTTTGTTGTAATCTGGTTGAAATACCGTAAGCAAGTTCAGGGTGAACAGTTGATCCACAGTTGTCTGGTTGTTTAGATCTTTATTGAAGCTCTTGTTAGAACAAAGATATTGAAGGAGTAAACAATGATCCCCTATGTTAATGTTAGTACTAAATACATCATGTAGCATGTAAACATGATATAACATGGAAGTTGTAACAAATAATGTTAAGGTCAGTTAGGTGGTTCAACCACCATAACAGTCGTAGGGTACTGTAAAGATACTATGTGAGATGGTATAGTATATACATGTCAAAAAGTGGTATGTGTATCTGGTGCCTACCTTGGGCTAACCCTATGGTCTAACTGTTGCAGTATTATTAATATTATTTCAATGGGGCATATTTTATTCTCTCAAGCTCTCATGTTTATTATGTGTGTATGCATTTAAAAAAACTTATACACAAGCCAATAAAGGCATGCCATCTTCCATGTAAGCCACGATATGATAAATGCTCAATGTTTAATATATCCATCTAATTGGTCACGCACATGAGGGGGATAGAACGGATTGCAGTTGGGATCCCTTGAACTCTGTAGATGATAAAGGATGGACAGGACATTAATGATATGCACAATTGAGATTAATCATCAAGTGGTTGGATTGAGTCCAACATCCAAGTTTTGGTTTCTCATGCTCTTACCAATATGGCAGTAACTATTGTGCATGGTTGGGCCTTTAAGGCCCATTAGTTTTAAACCATTTTGGATTATCATCTGGGTTTTTCTAATCAAGTTAGTAAGGAACATCAAACAAATTGTTTGTCATATGGGTGATATTTATTCCAATTACTTAAGGTAGGTTTCACTGGGAAAGCAATATATTTTACAATAAATGTGCCTTATATCATTTATTCGTGCAAGAGACTTCACTAAACTAAAAATAAGAAAATATTAGGTAATTAACATTTTTCTAGGAATTTCATTTTTTTTAATTTCTTGTGCTATAGAGCTTAGAAATAGAACCAGATTATAAGATATTTCAACAGATAACTAAGCTTCAAGACAGTTTCTCCTTGCAAAAGATTTTCTTATTGACTATAATAGTCCATAAGTTTGTCAGATACTAACCCAAGTGTATGCTTCATCTAGTTCACATCATCTCTTGTCTACACACAAATCACATCTGATTTTAGATATATATCAATATAATAAATTAGGAACTCGAGTAACAACTAGAAAAACCCTATTTGATGTGGAAAATGTATATTACTGTAAAGTCTTCATGAGCATGTGCTCCTCTGCTCTCTTTCCTATCCTCCATCGAGTGCATTGTAATTGAAGAATTTATTAGAAGGTTTTCCAGTCCAATTGTCTCTGTTAAATATAAATTCCTGCAAGACGTTCAAAAATACTAATTACAGGGTATCAGGTCAAATAAAAAATCTCAGATGTCTTTCCAAGAACATAGTACTTCTACTCTTGAATATATGTTGTCTTCAGTCTGGTAATAATAATTTGTGTAGACTTTCCATATCTAATTATGTGAGTCATCTTACATCCCCACTGCCAAACGCATCCTATTTGCAATTTTTATTTGATATTTGCATACATACCATATCAGACTCCTGTAAGTGACCTTGACATCCCCAAAGCTTTCCCAAGTTTCATCAATTAGGTTACACCCTGAAACATTATTGAAGGCTCAAATAAGCTTAAATTAAGAGATAAAAAATCTTCAACAAAAGAAAATTGTTGCTATTAAAGCACGTCAAAAGATAAATAAGTCCCAAAAAATATAAGAATCTGAAAAATGTCCAGCATATGATGTTTTATTCTTGGATTTAGATCTTGCTTGTGCACATTTATGAGTGGATCATATAGACAAAATATTTTAAAAATATAAACATAAATACAGCTCATGCAAATGATGTGACTTGCATGCAGAGGGGGGGACTTTAACGAGAACCTGAAGTGGGCCTACAAAGGAGATGTAGCAAAGTAGTGGAAAAATGTTCTACACAATAGTCTGTTTCTCTCAGCAACAAGTCCCCAAGGGAAATGGAGAGTTGGCAGGTCTCAAATCTCTTTTTATTGATGTTAACGTGAAAAGAAGCTCTAGGAGAGTTCTAGACACTTTTGTTTAATTAGTATTTCTTTTACTTGGATAACATTTTAGGATCAATGAGTATTCTATACACTCCTACAGTCTTGTGGACAGTGTACATTGATTATACTATCTGGTCCCATTGACCTATTCCTTGGTCATTTGTGGACATGAATTAAGTTATCTTATCTAAGATAGAACTGGAATTTAAACAAATGAATTTTCATATTATCTAGTCCAACCTATAGGATTCATAGTGAACTTAAATTGACTTCAATGTGTTGAAAGGGAGTACACAAGATGATATCTTGATTTTTCTTAACTGAAATGATAGACAACATAGAAATTTAGAATGAGAGTTCAAAGCTAGGAAAACTCTATTTCTACATTGACAATTGAAGTTAGGTCAAAAGTACTTATTTCTTAGTGTTTGATCTCTTGGGGGATGACTAGTTATGCTCATAGGGTAAGTATACATAGTTCATCCAGAGGCTTCACTCCTGCACTTTGTTTTTGCAAGAAATGAGGAGAGATGGTACAAAAGATATCTCAAAGTTTGTACCCAAAGCCTCGCACTCTTTCAATATACTAAGCAGAAACACCTTGAAAAAATTTCATGCAAGGTACCATAAATATGCCAACTCAGTTAAGTAATTTCACTCACTGGAACACAAGCTTCTCAGCAGAGGAATATTTCCAAACACCCCTACGTCTATTGGTTGATTTTCCAATTCTTCCAATAGGATTTAATCCAACCCTCAGATAGCCCACCAAGATTTTAGACACCATGGGCCCCTTAACATTGAAAATGGGAAATGAAAAGGATCAAATTTCAAGAAACTGCACTCCAGTGATTTTCACCTGATCAGATAGAAACTTCTTTACAGATTCAAGCAACGATCCTTGTTATGGGTTGAGTTCCCCAATCTCCAACTAACCGTCAAGCGAATCGACTGACAGGTTAGAGACAATGTCCCCCCAAGTAGGGAAAAAAAGAAATGGGAGACAGTAATTAACAGATTCCTAAGAACAGGATTAGCCACGGCCTCATAAAGATAAGAAACTTGAAGTTCTTAGGATATCAAAAGAAATATGGAAAACTCTGAGAAACAATTTTCAAAAGCAGGCAGAAAATTTCCAAGTAAAATTTGTCATCTTTTCACAGCTGGTTTTCTTCTTCACCTCTCATGAAAGGTGTTGTTTTGTTTTTTAGGTTTTCAGGCCTATGTTGTTGGGAGCAGGGAGCGGGAGCGAGGAGCGAAGAGCGATAGTGGAGCAAAAATTGAAATTTTCAAAAGCTCCCATTTTGTGAGCATTTTTTGTATAGTATATATTTTAATATATTTTGATGGATTTATAACTAAAAAACATGTAGGATGTTGAACTAGCTATAGAATACATGGATTAAACCATCTAACATCAATCATCTAGTAGTTATAACTTATAACATTATCATCAAATGATCAACCATAAAAACTTGTGTAGTAGCTTGGCAAATAAGGGAGGTACAATAACATTGTCATTAAATGATCAACATAGTATAGGAGCATTTAGTGTAGGAAAGGAAGGGAGTGTCTTGGGAGCATGCTCCCAAAACTGGGAGTGTTTTGGGAGCGAGCTTCAGGAGCAGGAGTGAGGGGGTGGGGAGAGCTCCCACGCAACATAGTTTCAGGCATTAGAAATGTTCCTTTAGGGTTATTGGGGCCTATTTTTCCAAAAAACTTTATACTTTTCTAATGAAAAAAAGGATGAAACACCAAAAGCCACAAAGATTGTTGTAATTGTTAGTGTAATTTGTACATGTGGCCATGGCCCATGTATCATTATTGTTGAATTTCAATAAATGGTAAACAAACATACAAACTAAAAACACTAGAAAAAAAATCCTAGTAAACTCTCAAAACTGCTAGCTTTGCTAGATCTGTACACACACAAGCTCACTGAATTTTGATTGCAACAAAAAACAGAAATTTGCAGCACAAAAATCACATTTGTTTTCTTTATTAGCCTGAATAAAAAATTGTCCATGTCACTTTGAAAATTGAATGAATAACAATAGAGCCCCTGCCTCTCTTCTCATGTATATGCCATGTAAGGGAGAATATATCAAAATGGCACTGACTGTAATCCATATATGAAATGGCCACTACAGTCCAAAAAAAACCTGCTACAAGCTACTGGCCTACTACAGAATAACAAATCTCTAATCAATATGATCAATCATCAAACTCATCACCATTATTGTTCAAAATGGGGTCCTTGGCATGAGCTACAGGGCCATCCTCTAGCTTAGAGTCCTCTAAATGCTCACAAATGCTAAATGAGAGAGATCTGAGGTAAAAAGGGAGGGGAGATGGGTTCTCTATATAGTATGTTTTAAGGGTTTAGGGTGAGACAATCTAAGGTTTAGGTTAAAAAAATTAATTTCCTTTTTTCCTCCAAAAGAAAACAGTCCTCTAGGGATCAAACAGGTATTGACTTAGTCGAGTCAATATAAATGTAGCCAACTTGGATTGATTTGGTACTGAACTGGCCAATTCATAGATTGAATGGGTCAGTTCAGAACGAAACCAGTCCCCGAGCTAGTTTGAATGTTGTGTTGGTACTCTAGAGGGTGAACTAAGCCAAGTCCAAGTCCGTGTCAGCCAAGTTTTAAAACAATTCTTTGACTGGAGTAGGCTACTCATGCGCCTCACTTTGACCCTCCTCAAGATCAGTGCCCTATCTCTTTAACAATGGAAACCTATCTACCTAGTGCTTCTTTTCTATAGGTGGAAAAGCAACTCATAAATAGAAAAACAGCAGAAAATAGAACTGAAGCTAATCTGCTGAGTTTAGAACAGCAACAAAAATAAGAAAGCAAGTGATATTTTAATTCCATGACAACAGCAGTTACAAGTTACAACTAAAAAACTCTGTGGATGGAAGTGATTTTCTAATTTCATGACAACAGTTAAAACTTGAAAAATTCTGTGGATGGCACATACATGCCAGAGACATGCACGCAACCTCTATTACTATTGTTCCTGTTAAAAGGCCTACTTCTGTCCACATTCAAGGCATCTCTCCTACTGCATAGGTGAAGTTCACTGCTCAGTGGGTACACCACTGCTGCTAGAGAGAATATTGCCCTAGCAATAGGTAATCTAACACTCCCTCTTTGCAAAGAAAGTGTTCTCTAATAAACAAAGATACTCTCTTAACATATTGAACATTCCTACTACTAAGGGCTTCAAAGGAACCTTGACCACCTTTCAATCTAAATGAACATACCTCTAGACCATTTCTCCCTTCTATACTCTAAAATCTCTTCAGTACAAGGAAAAATTCAACAACTACCTACCAACCTCCAATATTCTTTATGTCAACTTCACATGCCAAATTCTTCTCACACCACGTCATGAGTTGTTCAAAATTTCCTACAATGATAAACTCATCTGTATAAATGACCAAGACAAATTGATCAGATCTATCAAGGGACCAAAGATAACTGTGCACAAATACTGAAAAAGCCCAGCATAGGTAGCAACTCATCAATCCTGATATACCATGCTCACTGTATTGATCGGTCCAAACAAGGAATTATTCAATTTGTAAGCATGGGTATCTCGTCCATGAACCTTAAAACCTCCATCCACTAAAGCAAAAGCCTTAACAAGATCAGTTCCCTCCTTTTGAAACAATCCTCTGATAATAAACTTGTCCTGGTACTCTACAATACTCAGATCATTACATGCAAAGAAGTAAAGACCAATTCCACATATACCTACTATCCATGTGCCTCCTCATAGATAGATGGATACTCTTCCACCATGGCATCTCGACAAACCTGCTTTGCATGTGCCACCAAAAAGCTAGAAGGATACTCCATCATGACATCATGCCATACCTTCTTTGCATGTGCCTCCACAAAGCTCATAGAATAATCCTCTATTATGGCATCCCACCATACCTTCTCCGCTTGTGTCTCCACAAAGCCAGAGGCATACTCATCCATCATGGAATCTTGCTATACAACAAATGAAATCTCTTCAAAGTTGGAAGGATACTCCTTAGTCCTCCGTGGCATCCCACCATACCTTCTCTGCCATGTGCCTCCACAAAGCCAAAAGAATACTCCTCCATCATGGCATCTCACCATATCTACACTATGAAATCTCTTCAAAGTTAGAAGGATACTCCTCCATCATGCCATCCTGCCAAACATGCTCTGTAATTGCCTCCAAAAGCTGGAAGGATACTCCTACATGACATCTTGCCACACCTACTTTGAAATCTCTTCTCCTATAGTGTGCACCTTAAGTTGACCCAAAATACCTTGATATTCAAGCAGTAGTAGTTGTTGTGTATAATTAAGGCATAGTTAATGAGGGTGAAGCAATGTTGATGGATTGTTTGTATGAGAGGTGCATGCAATAACCAACTTTAGATTTGCCATTTGTAGCAAATTTGGTTTTCTAGAGTTGTCTGTCATTTTTATCTAAGTTTAGGCGCTTTTTCAATTTAGAAAGGGTTTGCCTTCTGTTGTATTTAAAAAGTGTTTTTCAGTTCAGATATAGAAGTTGCTCTTATACCATGTTGGATTTTACTCCATGGTAAATAGGCCTGCACACTCTAAAGCTGGAAAGATGATAAATTCTCAAGACTACAGGTTCTGCTAGATCTAGAAATACACAATCTCACTAAAATCTAATTATAGCATATCATAAATTTTCCACAAAGACCACATTTGTTTACTTTATTGACTATAGAAGAAACCTGTACAAAGTCACTCTAAAAACCGAATTAATAACAACAGATAACCATCTCTCTTTATGGACAAGGATGCTAGGGTTGTATAATAGAAATAACCCTACCATAAGGGCCTAGGTTAGAGTACCCAGCCTGCATGCGTACATGCATGCATGATGCATTAGACTCCCAGAGAACTGCACCTAAGCTGGAGTAGGCTACACATTCATCTTGATTTGACCCTCCCCTTGGGGATCAGTTGCATGTCTCTCTAAATATGGAAGTCTGCCTATCTAGAGTTCTATTCCTAAAGCTGGAAAAGTAACTCATGAATAGAAAAACAACTTTAAAATATCCCTAAAAATAATCTGATGAGTTTTGAACAGCTTCTAAAATAAGAAAGCAAGTGATGTTCTAATTTCATGACAACAATTACAACTAAAAGAAATCTTTGGATGGCACATGCATGCTTCTGCTGCTGTCCACATTCAAGGCGTCTCTTCTGCTGCACACAGGTACCGAGTTGACTGCTCTGCTGGTGCACCACTGCTGCTAGAGAGAACATTGCCCAAGCAACAGTAATCTAACAATTATTACTTGTAATTATCTAAGGCTGTATTCTTTATTCTTTTATTCTATTACTAGGTATGGATAAGGTTTACCTAGTCAAATTTGATATGTAGTCAAACTTGAAATTTGAATCCTCCTGTAAGACAAAGCTATGGAAGGAAATATAGTGGCCAACCCCGAAGTCTGCATCAATTTCAAATAAAAGTATCGTATCTTATCTTATCTTAACTAACGCCTCATGCATATAAAAGGTGGAAACTTCACCAATGCAATGTTTAGCCCATAATTTGATACCATGCATATGCTTGCTCAATCCATTACTTCCATTTTGGAGATTTTAGAGGGTTCTCTTCACATACTGCCAGTTTCCATGTCGTTGGACTTCATGCTAGCTATGAACAACCGATGAAGAGACCATGCTGGTTGTATTGGAGCTTGAGAGCTTGGTAAGGAAATTGTTGCATAGAGGTTGAATCCTACACTGGGTCTTGATTCATGACAAGCTAATAAATTTCTAGTAGGGATTTATCCCTAAGATTAGCAGAGATCTTAGAATCCTAGAGGCTGAAACCCTTACTACAATTGTAGGTCAGCCTAAGAATTCTATTTTCAAAAGTGTAGCTCGTCTATTGATGGTTCGTTGCATTGTTGGTACATTGATAATGGAATGATCGAGCTAGTGTGTATGTTAGCAGTGTGGGATTTCTCATGTGTTGAGGTGAGTGTTGGGAAGGCACTGACAAAATATCCATCAGTATGGCTAGCAGGTGACTCTTTATCATCTCATTGTTGAGTGGCTTGTCTAGCCTGGATCTTGTGGTCTTATACGTGGGGGGCTCAGAGAGAGATTATCCAAAAAGAGTAGCCCTTACCCTTGTCAGCTCATAACTGAGCCAGAGGATGGCATCTGTAGTAAATGCCTATTGGTGGGTGGAAAATCACTGTATCAACCATTTTGAATGTTCAAGTTTTGTGAGATATGTCTTCTTTTATTGTTTTCTTGGGATGGTTAATTATGATGATGGAAATGGAATTTTTTATAAATTGCATATAGATGTGTTGGTATACTTTCAAATCTTGTCATTTAGCTCACTGAACAATTTTGAAGGCTATCTGAGGTTTGAGAGTTCAATTAGTACCCCACTAGCCAAGGATAGGTTCATCCTTAAAAAAAACTCAAAGAGTCAAAACAAAAAAGACATATTAATGATTAGTACAAAAAAAATCTGCTAAACAGAAAGAGTCTTTTCATTACAAGGGATCACATGACCATGTTGTGTCAATTGCAACCATTTTTGGGTTTAGTTAAAGGAAAATACCCCCTTTCCTCGGTTTAATCTATCTAGATTAGTTAATCATCACATTCACATACATACATACTACAAAATGATACGATAAGGTGGTACATACAAAATCTATTAGCCCAAGATTTAAACAAACTAAGTATTTCTCCCTGTGCCTCTCCTATCCTCAATGCTGAGAATATATCTTGATTTCAGGGTATTTCACTTGAATAGATGGTATGTAGGTTTAGTATCGTAGGGCTAAGTTACTCACCAAAATTGAAAGTTCCATGAAGGCCAAGAGATAAATCATGAGAATTACTAGAATGAGAGTGAACATGAGCCTAATTCTAGAGGTGGATTTGACTATTTGAATTTTAAACTACGCCTGCTTCAAAGTCTATGCAAACTAGGAACTGTTGGCTCAAATAGATAGTGACTTTAATTCCATAAAAAACTAATTAAGGGAGTCTATTAAAACCTCCCAAAATATAGACAAGAATGAGGTGGTTCATTTAAGGAAGAAATAAAATATGGTCCATCATTGTATTTTTCAATTGGGTCTAGCTTAAGTGGTCGAGAGTTGTTACCCTAGCCACCCAGTTTAAACCCCACTTGTGACATGTTCACTCTTCATGAGCTTATTTTTTGTTGGGGATTGAAAAAGACTAGCAATATCACTCTTTCCCAAGGGATGTAGGGTCAACATGTGGAAATTACATGGAAAAATGGTCCATCGTTGTATTTGGGATCATACTATATAGACAAGCAAAGTTTATATTTGCAAAAAAAATAAAACATGAGAGAACTCAATGAAAATTTTCATGACATATTATGCATGGTTACAATCAAAATATAAAGGAAAAAATAAATATATTATGTACATAGATGACCTAAAACAGTCAATGTAAAACTAATCAAGGACAATGTTTAACATGGATGCTATGTAGAGTGCAAAAGAAAAGAATGATATAGAGAAACAAATGGAGAACTTATTGTCAACTTCTAATAAAATAATAGGAGAGAAAACAAATAAGGTCAAGATATTTACCTTGGACATAAGCTATCAAATAGACTCTAGTAAGATTTGGAATTCCAATGTAGTCATGACTGAAGCAAAAACCAGAATTCCCTGCATATAGAGCACTTTATTGATGTGGTCAATGCTTACAAAATATTATAATTCAAATTATTAATAGTTTCTGCAATACAAATTGTAATCAATAGATAAACAACACATAAAATTTTATCACAAGATGTATAACCAAATCTAATTATCAAGAAATTGTATGATTTATTTTTCATTATGTTATCAACTATTGTGCATCTATACACAGAATGAACAACTGTACTGATAACCAATCCTAGGTATGGACTCTACAAGAAGCTCCCCATGGTTTCCAACGGTCAGGACACAAAAGAAGCATATGAAGAAAATAATATTCCAAAAGTTGACTTTCATTTAGAAAAAAATCAAATTACTCGTCTCCTAGAAACCTTGCACCAAATCACATTGCATAAGTCATTATATGCATGGGCATTGGCATGATTCAAGATCAGGAGAGGCACCATGACCAATTGTTATGAATAAGGAAATCAACAATGTCCATATCTTCACAATACAACACATATGAGAGATAAAGAAAAACAATATAAATCAGAATACATACATTAATGTCCATTCAAGAATCAAAATTAATATTCAATGTTTAATATTCTCCCACATACATGCCACCATACCAGTAATAAAAAACACCATATGCTCATATATGTCAAACTTCAATAAACAACAAGGGTTATCTTTTTATTGGTAGATTATCTTATGGAAACATTCACAAAGGTAAAAGGATCAAATCCCATTGAGACCTTTGGGGTTACCAGCAAGTATTTCAGTTGGCACCCCTGTTCTGAAAACATCTCATCTATTAAGCTATTGTAAGTTGGTTTTCATTTCTTCTTCATACAACAGTAGATAGTTTTTAGTTCGTCTATAGTATAGTCACATATTAGTAAATTCCTTTGGGATAATCATGAAAATTAAGTTCATATAGCTACTTTGAACTTGACTTTATTTAGCACCACTGATTTCCATAGGAAAGGTTTCAAGAGAGATATCTACTGCATAGAACCCTTTGTCACCTACCCACCATATCTAAGTTTTCATCTGATAGTTCATCTTCTCATCCTACTTAGTAGTCTCTCCTTAGTGATGTGTTACCAGATCCACCACCAGGTGTGTAGGATCCTTTGATCCATATCCATGTAATATCTGTCATGGAAATGGATACTCTGGTGGAGGAAATGGATCCTGTGTAAAATAAAAAAAATTAAAAAATCACAAAATTTCAAACAGATCCTGAAACTTTCAAGGATTTTGTGACCCACTGATCCCAAAAATATTTGATTTTTTAATGAAAAGACTTCCAAAATACTGAAGCAATGTTTTAAAAACAGGTGACTCAGACTCATACTTAAAGACAATGTTAAGTTCTAAAATTAATTTTTTAACATTACCATTAATTGTTTCGGAATGTTTGAGAGTGGTTCGAACCTCATCGGACTTCATATGCAAAAAGTAGAATCTTAGATCCCATTATGAATTCAACATACTTAACAGTTTTCAGATTTCAGGATTGCATCATTTCCACTAGATTCTATAGTGTATGAGGGTAATGGATTAGAAATCCATTCATTTTAGCACATTTTTTAAAAATTGTTATTTTCTATAAAACTGCAATAAATTATTTGTATTACATTATTGAAATGAGATGTAGTATGGTTGAACCTGTATTATGCTACATCTGGGGGTATTGTGATTACATTCTCAACATGGACACTAACACAATATCCACTCCTACATTAAAGCCAACACATGCAACCTTCGATAATAAAGTCACATGACATGTTTCTTCCACATTGAATAAAGGTACAACTTACGTGGGGGATAGAAGGGAAACTACCAAATACACCAAATCATGAAAAATGTGCCAGGATGTGAAACTTACTCTCTCACCTAAGCCATATCAACAATATCAGTGATAGGAAATTAAAGGCAAATGCCAAATAAATCAAATCATGAAAAAGTATCAAATATATCATTTGAAACTTACTTTCTCCTAGAACAAGTAAGAAGTCTAGCATTCCTGTTCTCCCAACATATTCTCCAAAATCCAGCAATATTTTTCCGTTCTCTCCAACTATAAGTTCATAATCATATAAATATACCCGTTGACTGAGATCCTAATCAAAGAAAATGGTATTTCAATCATTGAAAAGAAGGTAGATATGCAATTCAAAGTTGACCGAACCAAGTCTGGTAACTATTCTCTCATCATCGTCATGTTCCCATTCACTTTACCTTGCATTTGGACATATATACATATCCATCTTACACTTTCCTAACTTTACTCCATTATTCTCCCTAAATGTTAATCTCCAAACCAAATCATGTACAACAAAAAAATAGATAAGATTCCATCATACTATGCACCCCTTAACTTCCTTTCAAGAATGAGGTAATTTTCCCATCAATATGTACTTTTTTTCCTTATTCAAATACTTTCATAGAAATCTTACAACTCACTCAATCCATGATTCCCTCGAAGCCAAATGCAGATGCTAGACATATATTATTGTCACTTCATCAGACATAACACGATGGTTTGTGGACAAGTGAGTTAGGCTCTAGGGGCCATGTTGGAGCTTACAAGGTATGTTACAAGCCCTATTAGGGCTTCTATAGTTTGTGTGCAGTTGTCACAAACCCCATCAAGGTTTTCGTTTCCTGTTATAGGATTGTCACAATATTAGGGCATGTGTTACAAGCTTAGGGCCTCTTTTCTCCTCCATCGCAGCAACAACAAACTATCTTAATCCCTTACAGGGCTCCATCTTGTGTACAGAGGGTAGTCACAAAGGTTTTAATGGCTTCCAAGGCTCTAGCATAGTTTAATGAAGGTTGCAACATAGTTTTAAAGGATATCAGAGCTCAAGGAAGGTAGCCACAGTGCGAAAGGATCCTAGAGGACTTATATAAGGGTTGTTGGAGGAATACACAGGTCCTAGTGGTCTCTGCAGTGTGGACAAATCCTTAGGAGGGATGGATCATGGTTGCTACATGTAGCATAAAACTAGACAGACCACTAGCAAACTAAACCAGGGCTGACGTCATTAGTTGAAGGGCTTACATCAACCAGGAAACTCTTAACCTATATCTTCAAGATTTTTCATCTTTAGATTGTCTTGGTATGTGTTCCCTTGTGGCCATTGCAAAATTCTGCTCATCAAATATGCTTATGTAAATTTAGTCATCTCATATTAAGGAAAATTATTTTGTTGGTGTTTTTCCTAAAGGTTTTCCCTAGCATAAATTTTTATGTGCCTTTTGTGATGGTTAATGTTTTAATTTTCTTTTTAGTATATCTGCTAAATGTCAAAATTCAAGATTATTGTCATTCTACGGCTACATTCAATTCAAATATGCAATTATGTTAAAATTTCATAGAAATAAATTCAGTGTTAAAGTATATAGAAACATTATTACCTTAGTCAACCACCTACCACATTACATATCCTTGTAATCGATATACCCATGCCTCTATCTCTATGAAGTCCAAATAAAACTCTATCTTTAATACATCCAAATCAAATTTCATATTCAAATCCCCTACCGACCTAATTCTCATTATGTCTTTAACTAAGCAATCCATAAACTATAAACTACTAAAGCTCAAAATACACCTCAATCAACCACTTTCCACATTGCATATCCTTAAAATTTGTCTTCCCATGCCTCCTATATTTATGATGTTATGATGTTCTAATCAAAGTTCATATTCAAGTCCTTCACCAACCTAATTCTCATTATCTTTATCTAAAAATCCATAAACTACAAACTACTAAAGCTCAGAAAATAAAAGGCCATCAATTATGACTCTTGAAGCTTAGTAAAAAGACATTATTATCCTACCCCAATAAGAATATGTTATATGAGGTTGTTTCATAAGTATTATGACTCTTTGAACTTCTCACATTGTATATCTTATTTATAAGGCAAGTGATAACTAAGATATGGGTAATGATAGAATGTTATGACAGGTCATAATTTAGGAAAATTGTGTTGTACTTTCTTATTTACCTATTAGACAATGCAAAAGCATCTAGTTTAAAGCCAAAGGTCAAGCTAGATTTTCCTAAAAATTCCAAAGTGAGTACATTATTTCTCTAAAATCCATCCTTAATGGTGCCAAAATAATGTTTGTATATATCTAGTTTCTTCTTAGTAGACTTTTGAAGACTTCATATAAAGGTCCCTTAGTCAGGGGAATCTATTAGAGTGTAGAGTAAAGGGCCTCAAGTTTCCATCAAGATAGGAGAGTCATATTCATCAAAGGATAGAATCCAATGAGTGTCATAGTCTATATAGAGGAGGGCCACAGTAAGGTTGGGTTGTGTTTGTACAAGTGACCATTTGATTAGGTGCAGTGAACACCACTTCAAGACCAAGAAACCACAATCAAATAAGGTTATATTGCAACTGTAGGAGCAATAATTTGAACTTAAGTATGGCCATAATTTCACTACAAGAACATGAATACAATGTCAAGTAGGACGATATAGATCACATTCTAGGACAAAAAGACAAATTTAACCATTACTATGCCACAGAATTGACAAAAGTAGGCTGGTAGTTAAACAAGTATTTGTAAGTCCAAGATTAGTAAAATCTTTCACAAATACAAAATCTAAGTTGATGACCTTTCATCAACAGATAAGGAATTACCACTAGGACATGAGAAATCCTCACAGTAGAAACATAATCAATTTCTTTAGGTAATTTTAAACTCTTCTCACTGATCATTCTAGTCAACTCAAAGGAAGAGACTTAAGCTTCCTTCAAGTCATCATATTTCAATGTAGCGTGTTCCTTTCTTTCATTCATTTTTATTTTTATTTTTATTTTTATTTTTCAAAGGCTCTGTTGTCATTGGACTTGATGCCTTAATAGAATCACCATTAAAATTTTCATGGCCAGAGGTTTCTGATCCTACTTTTGGAGTAGAAATGGAAACATAGGATGAAATGATATTAACAATAGGCACCGACAGTGCATGTCACTGAGGGTTTGATGTTATCAATAGTTGATACCACCACAAATTTTTCCAAGTCACAGCTCTGGGATGATTCCTCATTTTATACGGATGATGATGACCCTAAATATTCAACATTTTGATTCCAAAGAAAGACTATCATCTAGATTGAAAAGTTGTTTTGATGAATCCAGTGGTCCACTTTGGGGCATATCAGTTGCACTGCTTAGAAAATGGGTATCTTGAGTCTGAGTGGAGGATGAAGTACCAGACACATCCTTTTTTGAAGATGTTGTAAAACGAGTTTGTGTTATGCCATCACCCATTGTCAGAGATAATTTATTAGTTTTCATAAACATGTTTGTTTTTCATATTTTTTTACTAGCCAAATTTTTCCCAAGCTTCTAACCATACATTGACCATATCATCCATCTATCCCTGAGTCATCATTTATCATTCAAATTCAATAAAATATATAATCTATTATCTTATCTAGTAATACTTTTTGTATAGCAACAATTATATTTGTATTTCTTGAAATAGATTAGCCCCTGTCGCCTCTACCACTCCTCCAAAACAAAAATGTAAAATTAAATTGCATATATCATAATTCTTGATATCATGAACATACCTCTGACCAATGGGATTTACTGAGAGCTTATAGTGACTTTGCTAGAAATACCCTCTTGGTAACTTCGACACCACTCACATTCTTTGAAAACAAATTTCCTGCACAAAATCTATTATTTAGTATAAATTCTTATGTCTACAACTATAAAATATCGAGCAATATGTTGAAACCCTATGCGGCTATCATTGTAAATACTATACAATATTAGGGAATAGATTTAAAAATTTCAATCACTTGGGTATTTGTATCTGTGGTAGATTGAAAAAATATTTTGATCATTGTCAAGAACATGAAGCAATATGACACTGCCAACATGATTGTGAATATTATAATGATTTGCTAGAAATTCTTATATTCAATTTCTTCCTAGGAAGAGGAACTTGGACTCCACTACTTGTACTTCACCCAACAAGAAAGACAGATGTCTATGCTCAATACCACGGCCTCTATAGAAGAAGAAAACACTGTCACAAGAGAGATACTGATACGGGATGAAGAATTATGCGTCTACACGAGAAGTCTTTTCCAAACCCCAACACATGTGCACAAATATTCTTCAATCCTGCTTGAACATTTTTCACCAATGAAGCTCGGTAATAAATTTGTCTTTGTCATGCTTGGGGCAACTCATTAATTACAATATTTTCGGCATTATAGGGTGTTTTCAATGCAACCAATTTCATAGAAACTTCTCGTCATTAAATTTTCTCCTCTTCTTCATTAACTAGAACCCTAGATTTCATGCCAATCTCTTCATTTTCTCTTGAGTCCCCACCAAATTCAAAACCTTATTTAGATCACTCTTTGTCTTTCTATCGTTTTCTATGTAGTGTCATTCTTTTCATTTTTATCACTAATTTGGGGTTTGTTGAACTTAACAATTCACGGTTTTGCAGGAGGAGCTTTGAGCCTGGAATATCAATGGACCAATTCAAAATCAATACCAACATAATCGAAGCCTCCTACATCTCCAAATGAAGAAGCCGATGATGAGTTAAAGGGTTTTACCAGTATGTGGCAGTTGAGATTAAGCCGTAATGCACTTTCAAATGGAACCGTGCGAGCAACCGATCTACCCAATCGTCCTTCTCTTTTCCTCTAAGCGATCTATTCCAAATTGTGTTTCCTGGTATCCCACCGTCTTTATGCAGACTTAATGTACATATATTTTTAGCAATGCCCAAGTTTCATGGTTTGATGTAAATGTATGATAAACTATCATTTCCTTTTCATTGGGATATTAACAACAAAAGAAAGAAGCCCATCGTGTTTACTAGGACTAATATGGCTACCTCCCTTGGTACAACCCCATGAAGCCCTGAAAACAGGTTCAAAGACCTAAAGAAAGTTAAAAAGGGGGCTATTTAAAAACACTATTGTACAATCAGGTGTAGAGGTTCGCGCCAGCCCCATTGACACTAATTTTAGTGAAGAAAGTTAAAAAGGGGGCTATTTAAAAACACTATTGTACAATCTGGGTGTAGAGGTTCACTCCAGTCCCATTGACACTAATTTTAGTTTTAGTCTATTGGTGTGAAGAAAAAGAAATAAAAAATCTTTAATCCATCCATTGATCTTATAAAAAAACTAAAAAACTTTAATTCACTCACAATTCAAAAAATTAAATATTGAAACTTTTCATTAAATTTTTTTTTTTAATTTTTATTAATAAAAATGTTGAAAAATAAATTAACTAATTTTATATTATAATTAGGATGAGAAAAAATGTAAAATTATTGAATTTTTCAAGGATTTCTTTTTAATATGGTTATTCATCTAGAGTAGTGAGGTGATCTATAGCCTAATCCATCAATAACGCTTATCAAGCATTCAAGCGATTGATTGGATGGTAAGGTTTAATAAAGTAGATCAATGAATGAGGGTGTAATATTTCATGGTATTGGGTAGTCTCCCTAATGATTAAACCCACTCGACTAGAATGTTGTAAATGCACTGGAGCGTTATAAAGTAGTTGGGAAATCGATGGTGTAAGGTCCATAATACAACATTAAAAGAAACTTGCATATATATGAAGGATATTATACATTAATTTGGTGTCTCCCTAGGACGTCGTCATTATCAATAACACTAATTTGGTGTTAATTGTTGAATTGTGACACTAGTGTATAAATCTTTCTTGATTATAATAGCTAAATTAGTGTCAATAGTTGAGGTATGACACATGAGGGGTCTATGGTTTACTAAATTCTAACACTGCAGATGGATTCAGAGACCTCTCTGAATCCATCTGCAGTGTTAGAATTTAGTAAAATGTATAATTTCATTGTCAAATTTGTAATTTTTCCATTGGCGCTGGAGTGACACAACTAAAAATGACCAATTGTAATATGTTCATTTGTAATCTAGATATCCCATGATCAAATTTGGTCATTTATCTTGGTCGTTTTTAGTTGGTTTTTATCCCGTGACCAAAAGTGGTCATTTATCTTGGTTGTTTTTAGTTGGTTTTTATCCCGTGACCAAAAGTGGTCATTTAACTTGGTTGTTTTTAGTTAAATCACTTAGAATTAACAATTTTGGTCATTTACCCCTTTAAAAAAATTGTGGTGACCAAAATTTTTGGTCTCGTGGTCACTAATCTCTCATTTTCCACTAGTGTTATTATTGTACTAGAGTATGGGGGACACACCTAGATGTTATATTCCACTTACTGCATGTGCATGAATCCGTTTATGTTCCTTTGGGAGGAATCCCTACATTATAGAATCCCACCTTGAGTGCCACCAGCAGCCTCCATCAGTTGGTTGTGGTAGGTAAGTAGTTATCCTGAGTTAACCTCCAATTACAATCAATTAGATCACTTTTAGTTAGTCTAATGCAAGTTTTGCATGCATGCATGGATAGTGGTGCCTTTTTCTCACCTACCTCATTAGTTAACTAATTGTAGACTGATTTAGACATATGGAGTTATAATAGTGAGCTCCAACAATGATTTAGACACACTGAGTTAACTATTTAGTCATCTTGATCTTGTAGATTTGAATCCTATCCACATGATTCAAATTCTATTTATTGTATAATCATTTATTATTGATTAATGAATGAAGATTAATGTTTTGATTATCTAAGCAATTCTTGTCCTATTTATTTAAAATTTGTGGCATGAATTTCTTGTTCACTGTACATTCTCTTTGATTATTCCACTGCATAATTCCCTTGCCACAAATTTCATATTTTCCTGTAGATAAATGGTTCAAAAATTTAACATGGTATCAGAGCCTTATTCAAGCTAGTAGCAACTCTTGTTTGATCTCCATTGTGTACCAAAAGCAACTGAGTTTCCACATAAATCATGCAATCTTTTCCTTACTAACTCTTCATTCGTTCAGAGAAGTCTCTATAGGTGTGTCAGACTTGGAGAAAGTGCACATGTTGAGATGGAAAGGATTATACTGACATACGATTGCGAATTGAATTGGTTTTGCATTGTTATTTGCAGGTATCTGTTAGATTTTTATCATTTAAGCTAGCATTATATTAGGATCTTTAACTAAGAGAATAACAAACACAACAATCAAACATAAGAGACAATGGACACAAAGATTTTCCTCGGGGAAACCATAAAGGAGAAAACCCCGCAACTTCCTCAAAGATAGAATCAACACCACAAGTAAAACCCCAAAATAGTAAGATGATCTTCCAACAACAGTAGTCTCTATCTCTCTTGTCCCAACAACTTCTTCTCTCTTAGTTATGCGCTACAACTGAGTGTGAGGGAGTGTGTGATAAATAGAGAGGTTCACTCTCTATTTATACTAATTCTCGAATTGACAATAACTCACTAGGGAAAACTTCTCTAGGAGAGTCTAAAACCCTAGGGCCCCACAACTGCGGGGAATTTAACCCTTGATCAACAGGAGGGTTACCCACAATGACTTTACATGAATTGTTTACATTATTGAATCTCCCGATAGGAACATTGAGGCATGACATGAATCAAATACATTACAGACACTTCCTGGAATAAACATTGGGGTACAATACATAAAATATACAAGTGAATACATTCCAAAGTTACAATTACATCAACACTCCCTCTTAACTAGGAAGGTATTCTCTCGACAAAATTTATCAGCACAAGTCTTCTTCTCTGTATCATCTGGATCATCGTCAAGTTCTCGTCATCTTCATCTTCCAGTCATCTTCATTACTGGATTTGGATCATCACTCGATCTGGATCATCTTTGGATCTAGATCATCACTGGATTTGGATCATCTCTAGATCTGGAACATCTTTGCTGGATCATCATCACAGGTGCTATCTCTCAATTCTTCTCATCATAGGAAGTTCTATAGAGCCAATCCTTTTTCATGCTAGTTGTAGGCCTAGCCTCCATGTAGGTCTTCTTCAACACTTATATCTGACCCTAAGCTAGAATGACCCACCCAGCACTTACATCTGACCATGCGAGGAACACATCCAACATACATGTCAAAAAGGCACACCCATCATTCACATCTGACCATGAGAGGAACCAATCCAGTCATCTATGTTAGAAAGGCCTAGCACTCACATCTGACCATGAGAGGAACCAATCCAAAATTCATGTTAGAAAGGCTCTGCACTTACATTCGACCATGCGAGGAACCAATCCAACATACATGTGAAAAGGGATCTGCACTTACATTCGACCATGCAAGGAACCAATCCAACCTACATGTCGAAAGGGATCTGCACTTACATCTGCCCATGCGAGGAACCAATCCAGCATACATGTCAAAAGGGCTCTGCACTTACATCTTCCCATGTGAGGAACAAATCCAACATACATGTCAGAAGGGCTCTGCACTTACATCCAATCATGTGGGAACACATCCCACAGTCATATCAGAATGGATCTGCACTTACATGTGATCATGTGGGAACACATCCCATAGTCATATCAGAATGGCCCTGCACTTATATCTGATCATGTGGGAACACATCCCACAGTCATATCAAAATGGCCCTCAGCTCTAGGCTAAGTATTCCTGGGAACTGACTAGGTGTCTTGGCATTCTCCCGGAGAATGGCATTTAGCACTCATATATGATCATGTGGGAACAAATCCCACAGTCACCTTAGAATGGCTTAGCATGTACATCTAGCATGGAAGGAACCAATCCTCTCACCATGTCAGAATGGCTCACAGACTCATCACTTTCCCTTGGAGGGAACCTTGATCTGGAGAACACCAAGCCTCTCCCTGAAGTACTCAAACTTCACTTTGGCCAATGGCTTGGTCAACACATCAACTATATGTTCATCCATCACAACATACTAGAGCTTCACTACTCCTCTCTGCACCATATCCCTGATATAGTGATATTTGATCTCGATATGCTTCGACTTGTCATGGAACACTGGGTTCTATGACAACTTCACACAACTCTAGTTGTCACAATATATACAAGTAGCATCTAAATGGAGATCAAACAAATTAGACAGTAGCTTCCTCAGCTGTACTACCTCACAACTAGCTGAACAAGCTGCGACATACTCTGCTTCAGCTATACGCAATGCCACGTAGGACTGCTTCCTACTAAACCAAGAGATCACACTTGATCCCATACTGAAGCAACACCTCGAGGCGCTCTTTCTATCGATGGCACTGCCTACCCAATCTGAATCAAAATAACCTTCCAAGTTAATCTTCTGATCAGCCTTATACTTGAGCCCATAATAAACTATACCCTTTAGGTACCTCAGAATATGCTTTGCAGCAATCAATTGAACATGTCTCGGATCCGTGCGGAACTCGCTCAAGGTGTTCACAAGAAAGCAAATATCTGGTCTCGTATTTGTCAAGTACATCAAGCACCCAATCATCTGATGATACATTGTAGCATCAATCGTCTTTGATGAAGCATCACTTAGAAGATTCAGATTCGATGCCATGGGTGTGGTCATGGTCTTGCAGTCCATCATCCCAAACCTATTTAGGATCTCTACTACATACTTCCCTTGTCTGAGGGAGATTCCATCCTCATTCTGCCACACCTCTATGCCTAGAAAATAGTGCATCATACCCAAGTCCTTCATTTCAAACTCGGAAGCAAGATTCCTCTTTGTATCCGTAATCAACCCATCTCCACCTGTTACAAATAGGTCATTTACATACAGTAGGAGTATCACTGGGTTCCCTTCTTCAACCTTGTAGTAAAGGTTGGAATCGACTTTACTTTTGGTAAAGCCCAAACTGGATAGAAATCCATCAATTCTATTGTACCATGTCCTAGGTGCCTGTTTCAAACCATACAAGGCTTTCTTCAACTTACACACATGAGATTCCTTGTCATGTGTTTCAAAACCGAGTGGCTGCTCCACATACACTTCCTCTTCCACTACACCATTCAAGAAAGTAGTCTTGACATCCATCTGGTGTATCTTCCATTTCATCTCTACAGCTAGAGCAAGTACTAATATGATGGAAGTGTATTTGGCTATAGGTGCAAAATTTTCTTCATAATCTATTCCTTCTTTCTGGGAGAAGCCATGAGCCACAATTCATTCTTTATATTTTTCTATGCTACCGTCTGCAGCATGTTTGATCTTGTAGATCCATTTGTAAGTTACAATAGACTTCCCCTTTGGTCTATGGACAACATCCAAGACATCATTATTCATGATCGATTGATACTCTTCGATCATAGCATAATTCCATTCTTTCCTTTCTGCCGCTTGTTCATAGTTGGAAGGTTCTTTATGAAGTGACATAATAAGGCTACATAACCGGAGCAGGACCTTGTTCTTTTCCTTTTTCTATGATTTTCTTCTAGAGCCCCATATCTTTCTGCACCTTAGATAGATTCTCCTACCCAATAATGTTTCCTCTTGTGAGGATTCTTCTCTTGAGGTGTATTTACAGGTTCTTGAGGTTCTTCTATTTCTCAATCTTCTTCTTGAATTTCGTCATTCAAGGTTGTGTCATGAATTCTAGCTACTTCTGTTTCTTCAGGTTCTTCAGCAGGTCTGTTTCTGGATTTGTTGTAGGCTAAATCTTCGTCAAATGTTACATCTCTGCTGATGTCGATCTTCTTGAATCCTGGGAAGTATATTCTGTAAGCCTTTGAGCTTTTAGAGTATCCCACAAATATACCCTTCTTTCCTTAAGGATCTAACTTTGTCCTCTTTTCTTTTGGAATGTCTATGTACACTGGATAGCTGAATATTCTGAGATGGATGACTTCTAGTTTCTTGCCGAAGAATACTTATTCAAGTGTTTTGTTCTTGAGTACTTTATGTGGAGTATGGTTCTATACATACACAACTATTCTAGCAGCTTCTGCCCATAGATGCATAGGAAGATCTTGATCATGAAGCATTGCCCTTGCAGCTTCCATAATCGTTCTATTTTTTCTTTTTGCAACCCCATTTTGTTGTGGATTATAAGGAGTGGATAACCCCCTCTTAATCCATGAATATTTGCATAACTCTTTGAATTCATTTGATGTTAATTATCCACCATTATTTGATCGAAAGGTCTGGATCTTTTTTTTTGTATGGTTCTCGATCAAGGCTTTGAATTCCTTGAACTTGCTGAATACTTCATCTTTGTTCTTCATAAAGTAGATCCATTTCTTCCTAGAAAAATCATCAATGAAAGAAACATCCTATACATACCTTCTTAGTGATTTGGATGACATCGGACCGCATACATCGGAGTGAATGATTTCCAAGATTCCTTTTGCTTTTCTTTCGCTACTTCGAAATGTCTTCTTCGTGTTCTTTCCTTTCACACATCCTTTACAAACTCCTTCATGTTTTGTCTGCATTTCTAGAAGTCCTTCAACAAATTTTCTTGCAAGTGGTAGTTCTCTGTAGTGTACATGTGCAAGCCTTCTATGCCAAAGTTCATTTGGCTCTACTGAGTCATGAACCAAAGCTTATTCTGGTTGGCCCTTCAATTTGTATAATCCTTCCTCTTGTTCTCCAATTACTATTGCATCATCAATAGTCTTTCCTTTTAGCCACATGAGGACTTGGCCATATACAAATGCAACCCTCATGCCTTTTGCATCCAATGCTGATATGGAGAGAAGATTCTTCTTTAGTCCTGGTACAAACAATAAATCCTTCATTTTCATAGACTTTCCAGAGTCTAGCTTGTAGGAGGATTCACCACTACCTTTTATGGGATATTAGTAGTCATCCCCAAGTTTCACCTTATGGGGTGAATTATGTTTGGATAGTTTCTCAAAAGATTCCTTGAATCCTGTCATGTGTGACAGTTCCCATGAGAGCAGAGATCAGAACATATTATTCATCACTTGAAGAGTCTTCACTTTCATGTTTGACTCTTTTTCTAGGAGGATCATCATCCTCAGCAGTGTGAGCATGATGTCTTCTTTTGGAGTTCTTCTTTTTCTTAGAACCACTCTTATTCATGGGACAATTTCTAACAAAGTGTCCTCTTTCATCACATGTATAGCATCTGATTTTGGATAGATCCTTGTTTGTTCTTACAGAATTTTCTTTCTGGTGAGAATGCTTACCTTGGTGATGATGATTGTCCCTTCTACTTTTCTTGGAGTGCACTATGAGAGATTGATCTTCATTTCCCATATTTTCTTCTCGAGCTACTATTCGAGCTTTTTCTTATGAGCACTCTTCCCATAGCCTACTAAACTTGATTAGCTTCTTTCTAGCACAGATTCCTTGGATGAAAGAATCCCATGACCTAGGGAGACCATTCAATGTGGTCATCACAATTTATGCATTCTCCAATTCTTCATCCACTACTTCAAGTTGTTCTTTGATCTGGGAGACCCTTGTAAAGTATGATTGTATTGTCTCCTCATTCTGGATGTTTACTTTCTTCAACTGGTTCCTCAAAGTCATGTTCCGGTTTATGTTCTTCCCTTCAAACAGTTTGATCAGGGCATCAAACATAGATTTAGGTGTCTTTAAGGAGGGCACCTATGCTATGAGGTGATAATTGATTGAATCAAAAATAATCCTCTTAGCCATGACCAATTTATTCTTGTGTAAGGCCTTATTCTCATCTCCCTCTGGAACTAGAATCTCTTCAATGATGTAAGAGTCCAACTCAGTTTTTTCCAGGAGTAGGGAGATCCTATACTTCCAAGATCAGAAGTTATTAGATCCCTCAAGCTTTTCATCAAGCTTGGTATGATGAGACATATTAACAGAGAACCTCAAATGGAAATAAAAAATATTTAGATCTTACCAGGTCAAGATGTTGGAACTAGATCTGGAGCTGAATTTCTGCAGTGTTGGTCCGGGAGCAGATTAGGGTTTGAATTTCCCAGAGTTCTACCCAACCAAAAAATTTGATCTTGATCTCTAAAATTTGATTTTGAGGAGAATATCAATCCAGGCCTAGGATCACTAAAAAGTTCCACTTATGTGGAAATCCCTAATTTCTAGTAGCAGTGTCGAGTCAAAAACTAAAATGCTCAGAATCAGATTCTGCTTCGACAAAAAGATGCGCCCTAGAGAGGAGAGTCAGCCCAACCTTATTTTGCTGAAAATATGTGGAGAGACATCCAAAACATAGGAAGGCCTAGTTTCTGCAGCTGCACAGTTTCTTATTCTCAGGTTAGCTCTGATACCATGTTAGATTTTTATCATTTAAGCTAGCATTATCTTAGGATCTTTAACTGAGAGAATAATAAGCACAACAATCAAACATAAGAGACAATGGACACAAATATTTTCCTTGGGGAAACCATAAAGGAGAAAACCATGAAACTTACTCAGAGATAGAATCAACACCAAAATTAAAATCCCAAAATAGTAAGATGATCTTCCGACAACAGTAGCCTCTCTCTCTTTTGTCCCAACAACTTCTTCTCTCTCAGTTATGCGCTACAACTGAGTGTGAGTGAGTGTGTGATAAATAGAGAGGCTCACTCTCTATTTACACTAATTCTTGATTTGACAATAACTCACTAGGGATTACTTCTCTAGGAGAGTATAATAACCCTAGGGCCCCACAACTGCGGGGACTTTAACCCTTGACCAATAGGAGGGTTACCCACAATGACTTTACATGACTTGTTTACATTATTGAATCTCCTGATAGGATCATCGAGGCATGACATGACTCAAATACATTACAAACACTTCCTAGAATAAACATCGGGTTAATTTCTTGAATCAAGCATCTTAGAGGTCGAATTTGGGAGTTGGAGAAGGCCAAAAGGCTCATACTCAAATTTGAGAGAAGAGGGAAGGTGAAGAGAGAGGCCACATGGCATAGCATGATCATCCACACCAATTCGACTTGGATTTAGTTTATGGATGTAGTTGTAACCTTAAAAGACCAATAATGTTTATAAAATACAAGGATCATCCATGAGAAGAAGATTTTTTATCATTTGATGAATTTGGGTTTGTGAAGAGAGAGCTAGTGGAGGACTAGTTCCTTGCCTTAACCAATTTCGAGGGTGAAAGATTCCCATCCTAATTGGTGATTTGGAGAGGCCACTCAGGTATTTCAAGGAGC
The DNA here is from genome assembly GCA_001517045.1 of Pseudotsuga menziesii. Lineage (NCBI taxonomy): Eukaryota > Viridiplantae > Streptophyta > Pinopsida > Pinales > Pinaceae > Pseudotsuga > Pseudotsuga menziesii. The sequence continues at coordinate 354,006 of LPNX010750535.1, forward strand.
TTCAATGGATTCATAATTTATATCTGAAATCTACAGAAAGTTCATGGACATATCAATATCATTTTCTTCTTCTATTCATCTCAAGTTTTCTCACCATATTTCAGCTCTATGGAGTGATGCGCAGTTGGTGAGCTATTCATCTCTTTTAGGGAGCTTCTATTGCTCCATTATTTTGTATTATAATTTAAATTCTCTATATTTCAATTTCATAAATCTCTCAAGTTGAAAGGACAATATATCTCATGTATTATTGTCCAATATTGAAGAAACAATGCCATTTCCCCAATACCTTGTTGTAAACTCTTGCAATATTGATGGAATCAAATATATGTGTGAAGAATTGATTATTTATGAATGAATGAACCGTAATTAATTTATACTATGTATTTCATATTCATTAAATTATAATATATGGCCATTGGGTCGAATTTCATAGCAAGTGAAGCAAAATACATCTCATTTCCCCAAGGGTCTAAAACTAGTTTTTAATATCTGATTGAAGGAAGTGATAAAATCCATGGGATTTCTATTGGTTATTTATATGAGTCTCTAATAATGTATTATACACATTCCCTTCTTCAATTTTATAATTTGAGTGAGTTTCTGTACATTTGGGAATCCATTCTGGCAATTACCTAGGAGGGATTTGAGCCCCAAAATTGCTAGTTAAAGCATCTATCTTATTCAGAATTTGATATAGAATTGAAGAAGTAATTGGAAGGCCATAGTACACCCCTAACCATTATAATTAAGTTTTTATACCACTCATACACCATATGGTACAATTCGAGAGCATTTGGAGCTATTTGGAGTCACTTGCCATTGGGGGTTGGAACCTCAAAATTACTAGTAAATTCATGGAGTTTCCTTGGATACCTATTCGACCCAAAAACCACATATGATGCTTAAAATATAATTTAATTAATTTCTGATAATATATCCAAGTATCATACCCACCATTAGTGAAGGTTGAACAGTTCTTGGAAGATATTTGTTCCAGGACCCAAGGGGGATTTCCACCTCCCAAATTGACCAGTATTGTCCGGAAACTTCTTTCCTTGAAAATTGCAGAGGATGTCTGGGTATATAATTTGATTATATGTATGATAGAATTTATCATATGTCCCATCACCCCTCAGGACCTTCCTCAAAAATTTTGAAAGCAAATTGGAGGAAGTTTGGGATCAATTGAATTCATTTAACTAGAGTTATAAGAAGTTGGATTTGAGTATAGAGTGAAATAATTGAAGAATTGGTATTTTGAGAAAAAATTGTATTCTGATGTAAATTATCTTCCTTTAAATTTCAGAAATATCTCAGGTCGAAAGGATAAGATATCTCCTATATTATTGTCCAATATTGAAGAAACAGTGCCATTTCCCCAATACCTTGATGCAAACTCTTGCAATCTTGATGGAATCAAATATATGTGTGCACCATTGATTATTTATGAATGAATGAACTGTAATTAATGTATCCTATGGTTTTAATGTTTATTAACTGATAATTTGTGGCCATTGGGTCAAATTTCACATCATTTGGACCAAACTACATCTCGTTTCCCCAAGGGTCCAAAACTAGTTTTCTTTTTTATATTTGATTGAAGGAAGTGATAACATCCATGGGAGTTCAATTGGTTCTGTATATGAGTCTTTTATAATGTCTTATACACATCCCCTAATTCAATTTGACAATTTGAGTGAGTTTCTCTACATTTGGGAAGCCATTCCGGCAATTACCCAGGAGGGATTTGAGCCCCAAAATTGCTAGTTAAAGAATCTATCTTATTCATAATTTGATATAAACTTGTAGAAGTAATTGGAAGGCCATATTACACCCATGAAAATTATAATTAATTTATTATATCACTCATACACCTTCTGGTCCAATTCGAGAGCATTTGGATCTTTTTGGAGTCATCTACCATTGGGGATTTTGAACCTCAAAATTACTAGTAAATTCATGGAGTTCCCTTGGATACCTATTCGACCCCAAAACCACATATTATGATTTGAATATAATTTAATTAATGTTTGATAATAGATCCAAGTATCATACCTGTTCGAGTACACAGGGTACTCCCAAAAAACCGAACACCTAGAGAAACCACTTCACACAAACAGATCACAGATCAACACACCGATATTTGCCACATAGATAAAACCCTCGAGATGAAAATAGTCCATGTCCCTAGCCAAATATATACTTGGAGAAATTTATTATGCAAAACAAATAAAGTTACAAATGTGATTCTCATAATCGATCAACTAGCCAAGGACCCTCCATGCTCTTTAAATAGAGACCATGGACCAATCGGGTGTTAAGCCACAGATCAATGGTAGGTATGATCTAAGAGAATTTGAAACATCGGATCACTTTATGTCTAGAACATATCGTGACCTTTAGATTAGAATATTTACAAATGCATACAAAATAAACACACTTTACCTAACAGATATATTACACAAGTTGATCTTAACCTACTCCTAAGTGTCTAAATATCCTAACATCCCCCCTTAAGAACAGCTTGGGATAGGATTGAAGGAGTTACAAAAGTGATTAGGAGAAGGAAGGAGGCATTATATCAAAGTTTGGAAAACGATACCCCCTTAAGGACACATTCCTAAACTCCTAACATAGATCGAAGTTTGGAGAACTTCACTTCTATAACAGACTTGGTGAAGATGTCTGCAACTTGATCATCTGTAGGGAAGTACTACATTTCAAGAACACGATCATGAACAAGATTTATGATGAAGTTCATGTGTAGCTCAATGTGTTTGTTGCGTTGATGTAGAAATGAATCTTTGGTAAGCTTGATGGCACTTTGATTGTCGCACCAAAGTGGAGTAGGCTGCTGCTGCTCAAATCCAAACTCTGAAAGGATCTGTCGAAGCGATAAAGATTCCTGACTAGAATTAACTGCATCTCAATATTCTGCTTCTTCCGAACAAAGAGAAAGAGCTTGGTGTTTCTTAAAAGCCCAAGTGACAGGTCCAGATCCCAGACTAAAAACATAACCTGCAGTAGACTTTCAATCATCAGGAACGCGGCCCAATCTGAATCAGTGAAACCAACCAAAAAAGGTGTCCCCCCTGTACTATAATGAATCCCAAACTGAATTGTACCTCAAATATATCGAAGTATTCTTTTTGCTACTTTCCAGTGACTTTCATGAGGTGTTTGCATCTAACGGGCAACACGACCAACAGCAAAGGAAATATCAGGACGAGAATGAGTCAAGTATAAAATACTACCAACAAGCTGATGATACAAGGTGGCATCTACTTTAGGGGAAGTACAAGTGGCAGAAAGTTTGACTCCAGAATGGAAGGGAGAAGGGGCTGGTTTACAATCTTCCATGTGAAAGTGACGAAGAAGTTCACAAGCATACTTAGACTGGGAAAGAAAGATTCCTTCTTTGGTTTGCAAGACTTGGAGACCAAGAAAATAATGCAAATGTCTTAAGTCTGACATTTCAAAATTTTTCTTAAGACTGGATTTCACATGGGTTAAAATTTTAGGGTCACTACCAGTAAGGATAAGATCATCAGTAGTCAATCCCTTCAACTTAGGGAAAACCTTTGGAAACTAACCTTGCCTTAAGTCTTTCAAAACTTCCATCAGATGCATACTTAGTTATGTTGACCCATTTACTTCTAACAAGTTTTCTTCCTTTTGGAAGAGGAACAAGATCCCAAGTATCATTTGCCATTAAGGAACAATATTCTTCATCCATAGCTACATCCCAATCTGGATTTCCTGAAGCTTCTACAAAAGTTTCTGGATCATGATTCTCAAAAACTCGAGCCAAAAGAGAAGATGCTCATTGAAATTGAGAACGTGTTCGACATTGATATCTAAGATCGTCATCAATATCACCAACTGCTTCACATGTTGAATAGACCCATCGAGGAAGCATTGGTGCTAGTGCAACTGGAGGAATGTGAGCAGATAGAGGTGGATTTTCATCCTCACTGCCATCATCAGAAAATAGAGTTGGAAACTTGTTAAGGAAGTTGGAAGAAGAAGAAGGCACAATTGTTGAATCAGGATCGTAGGCCAAAGATGGAACACCCGCCAAGTTAGGCTCACGGGCCAAGATATTTTCATTAAATTTAACATCTCTTCTAATGATTATATCATGAGAATGTGGATAAAGAAGTCTATAACCTTTTACATCTTCTGAATATCCAACAAATATGCACTTTTCACTTTTAGGCTGCGATGCTTTCTGTTTTTCATTTATAATGTGAGCCCATGTTTCACAACCAAACACACGGAAGTGACTTACATCTAGTTTAGTTTTACTACATGCTTCTTCCGGTGCTATACCTTGTAAAAATTTAGTGGGTGTGTGATTAACTATGTAATTTGCAAAATTTATGTCCTCAGCCCAATATTGAAGACTTAGTTCCTTAGATTGGATCATACAATTAACTGTTTCTTTTAAAGTACAGTTCTTTCATTCAACTACACCATTTTGTTGTGGTGTATAAGGAACAGTGTGTAGTTGTTGGATTCCTTGTTTAGTGCAGAAAGTAGTGAACTTTTTGTTAACATATTCTCCTCCATTGTCAGATCTTAACTTAATAATTTGATGACCAGATTGTTTTTCAACAAGGAACTTGTAGGCCAAGACCATGTTAAATAATTTTCTCTTAAGTTTTAGGAAGTAAACCCAAGTGCCCCTGGAGTAGTCATCAATGAAAGTTAAAAAATATTTGAAACTAGAAAAGGAAGCAGATGGAAGAGGACCACACAAGTCTCTATGTACAAGTTCCAAGGGAACCAAGGCATGCCAAGAGTCACGTTTGTCAAAACTATCCTGATGATGTTTTCCGAGAACACAACCGGAACAAACACCATCCTTGCAAGATACCATTGGAAGACTAGTAACCATACTGTCTTTACATAGTTGTTGCAATGAGCGATAATTTAAGTGACCAAATCGCTCATGCCAAAGTTTTCTCAAGTTATCACTATGAGCAACAAAAACTGAAGGAAAAGGTGATGACCCAAAGTTGTTAAATTTGTACAACCTGGTAATATCATCAACACTTCCAATAGCAAGGACATTTTGAAGATTTTTAAAATCCTTGATTACAACTTGGTGAGGTGTAAATGTCATAGTTTTACCTTTACCCGATTGAGTAATTTGAGAGACTGATAACAAATTGCAGGAATTTTTTGGAACACATAGTGCATCACTGAAATGACCATTTTCTACTGGAACTGAGTTCCATATCCTACAACACTTAAAGATCTATCATCACCAACAAATATTTGTTTGGTGTTACATTCATGCATAGTAGAAAAGATGGCTTGATCCTTAGCCATATGATAAGATGCTCCAGAATCAATGAGCCATTCATTTGAAGTAGAAGAAGAAGATGCAGTATAGGAGTAACTAGAAGCATAAAGTGCATGTCCATGAGAGGTAGATTCTAAAGATGAATCTAGGCTGATGTGGTGCTTCTTCATTGCTACTTCCAAGGCTTCCATCTTCTTGAAACACTTAGATTTATCATGATTATCTTTCCCACAAAAATTGCAACGATGCTTAGTATTCTTTCCTTTTAGCTTGGATCCTTTGTTATTTTTTAAAGAAGGAGTTGACTGAGAGGGTTTAGGACCCTTGTTGTTTGGCTTATTATTGCAGAAATTCTGTTTCTTGGGAGGCTTGGACTTTTCTTTCTGTTGGGACAATAAGGATTTCCCAGATGTATCTGCATTGTTAATTATTCCAAGATAAATGAATTTATCTTGCTCTCGAATTAAGGAATCACAAAATGATTCAAGACTAGGCTCTTTATAGCTAGCTGCAGTCAAGGATTCATTCACGGAGTAGAATGTAGATACAAAAATAGAATATGCAGGTCCAAGTTTGGACAGAATATGATAAATACATTGTTTGTCTTCTTTCTTAATCTTGCATTCTTCATAGAGGAGTCTAAGGGTTTTATACTTAGATAAATAATCTTGAATACATTGAAAATCACTTGGATTCAAAGAAATCAACTGATTCTCAAGTTGATGACCTCGAATTTCATTGTGTTTACCAAATACAGATTCCAACTTTTCTCAAGCTTTATCAGGTTCATCAATTCCAGATATATGGAATCGCAAATCAGTAGAGATTGACACCCCTATCAATCAATGAGCTTCATCACATCTATTTTCCCATTTTATTTCCTTATCATCATTAGTGGGTTCTGTGTCTTTCCTCGATCTAATTCTGAAAAGTCCCCTACTTCGTAGAACATCTTCCATACGAGATTTCCATGAGAAATAGTTATAACTGGTAAGTAGAATATCAAAATGGGTGGCCATACTGTAAAATACTAGCTAAAAAAGTAGAAACTAATTGTCTAGATGTAAAGAGCTCAAAAAATTAGGCCGTTTAAAAAAAAACGACAATGAAAACTGATTCTGGATGATGAAGTTATGCTTGATCAAAGAAAAATGTTGAAGATGTCCCCAATAGTGACGTGATAGATTTTAACTTGACCAACTAAAAAAAAGAACCCCCTTCTTCCCAAGATGAACCTTTGACAATCACTGACAAGAAAGTTGTTTTTTTAAGTGAATCACTTTTGTAATATAAGTAATGTTCATTTTTACAATAATGTTACTTTTAAATAGTGCAGCAATAAATTAAAAGACTCAAGTGACTCACTTTTTATTTTATTTTATTTAAGTGAGATGCACTTTTACAAGAAAGTAACTTGAAAATAGAAATTGCATGCACTAAAAAGTAACTTAATAAGACTTGAACTCAAGACCTGCTAAGGAATAAATCAACTTTGAACAAAGTGAGCTAAGTTTAAAAGGTATGTAAAACAATGGAAAGATGAAGGGGGATTTTTTTTTTCTCTTCTCTCTTGTTCTCTGTGATTGCCTTTTTTTCTTGTAAATCACAAAAAAATGAAAAACATAAACAAAAGAAAAATTTTCTACACTATGGGTGGGGTTAGATATTGGTTAGCTTACCCGGAAAGTCTATGTTTTCAATTTTTCTTACTGTTTCTGATTCTCTGTTATCGCACAAGGTGCATGGAAAAGTGCATACGTAGCCAAGAAGACAAGAAACGAAAATTTCCCCTTTTTGTTTCTGATTCGTCGCGATTGCGCATGGTGCACGGCAAAGAGCATACACAGCTAGGGAAGGAAACGGTCTGAGACTAAAATAATAAATATCTAATAATAAAATTGATAAAATATGAGAGATTTAAACAAAATAAAACAAATACGTCACTGTAGCATTATACCTTCAGATTTGTCGAAATGGGTGTTTTTGGATCAAATGGAAACGGTTTTTGATGAAACGAAAACTATTTCTCAATGGAAACGGCACTCCAGACGCAATGGAATAGCTCCCACAGGATACAAATGCATAGAAACTCTAGGACCAGAAACCCTTTCAAAGTTTCGGCAAGAACGGTTCCAGATCTTAATCAAAACTAGAAGCAACTCTTCATAAACGCTCTGATACCATGTTCAGGCACACAGGGTACTCCCAAAAGATCGAACACCTAGAGAAAACACTTCAAACAAACAGATCACAGATCAATACACCAATTTTTGTCACATGGTTAAAACCCTCGAGAGGGAAACAATCAACGACCCTAGCCAAATAGCTACTTGGAGCAATTTATTATGCAAAAGAAAGAAAGTTACATATGAGCTTCTCATAATCGATCAACTAGACAAATACCCTCCATGCTCTTTAAATAGAGATCATAGACCAATCGGGTGTTAATGCACAGATCAGTGGTAGGTACGATCTAAGAGAAGTTGAACCACTAGATCACTTTATGTCTAGAACATATCGTGACCGTTGGATTAGAATATTTACAAATGCATACTAATGCATACTAAAGAAACACACTTTACCTAATGGATATATTACACAAGTTGATCTTAAATAACTCCTAAGTGTCTAAATATCCTAACAATACCCACTATTAGTGAAGGTTGTATAGTGTTGTGAAGAGATTTGTTCCAGGATCTATGGGGGGTTTCCACCTCCCAAATTGACTAGTCTTGTCCCGAAACTTTTCCCTTGAAAATTGCAGACCATGGTTGGGTATATCAATTGATTATATGTCTTATATATGTGTTAATATGTCCCATCACCCTTCGAGACCTTCCTCACCAAGTTTGAAAGAAATGGGAGGAATTTTGGAATCAATGGAATCCATATAACTAAAGTTGTAAGAAGATGAATTTGAATACATTGTGAAAGAATTGAAGAATTTTCCATTTTGATAAAATTTACAAAAAGCGGACATTACAATGGTATCATAGCATGGTATTGGCATTTGATGTGGTATGCTATTTAGGAGGACAAGAATTCAGGGACCACCATTATATATTAAAACCAAAAGTGATTTTGTTGAAGAGGAAATAATGACTAGGGATAAGAAGGGAACCTCATATGATGGTAAGGAGATAATAAAAAGCATGGAACCTATAATTGAAGACATGACCAAGAATATTATGAAAGGATTTGAATTTTTGGCTATCCAAAGTTGAGAAAAATATATGGATTTTAAGAAAACCAAGGGGAAAAAATTATCAGCTTGCTTGAAGGAGCAAAAGGAGGAGACCATGAACCACCTAGTTCTGAAATAGGTGAAGTAGAAGCAGTAGTACATGAAGATGATCGAAATTCACTCCCAAGTGACTTTGAAAAATATGAAGAGACATCACATGAGTATGAAGAAGTTTTTATTGAAAATATTGAAGATAATTTTGAGACACATGCTATCTTGGAAATGAAACAAATAGAATCTAATGATGGATGCTTGAACTATGAAGGAGTACCTACTGATGGGTGCTTAAAAATCTATGTTGGTGACATAGAGATCATTTTTGAAAGTGTTTCTGCAAGCCAAAATTCCATTAAACATGAAAATGAATACCTTGTAGCAGTTGAAGAAGAAACAAGATCAACTTCCCCATCACCACTTGAGCTTCATGAAGTTGGTCCAAGCAAGAAGGAAGAAGATGAGGAGGTTCATTTGCAAGAGCCTCATTTTCTTGAAGGGTCCTTAAAGATGAATTAAAAGAAGATCCAAGAGGCCCTTAGCATACTCCATGACACTCAAGCATTGGTATCAAATTCTTGTTGGAGAGCTACTTCCATGGAGGAGCCATCCTTCCTTGAAGACATGAATAAGATTGAAAGAGCAATGTTCAACATCAAAGGTAATTTCATGTCTTTGCTTTTTGATAGAAAAAATTTCATGAGATTAGTGAATGGTTACATGAATCCTACTTGAATAATAATGAATTTGTTCATAAGCTCAAAATTCAAAATGAGCAACTTCTTGAAAAGTTGCAAGACACTTTTTTTTCCTCCTATGTTTCAGATTGTCAAATGGTAGATTGTTTTGAGGATTCTCATGAAATGGTGGATCATGAGAAATGTGGAAATTTGAATGTGATTGATGTGTTTGAATATGAACTTAAAGATATCCAAACACTTGATGTGGTGAAAGAGGAACTTGAATTGTCTCTTGATGAAGGTTATCCAATTTTTAAAGAAGAGCATGATTCCTCTACATTGGAACCAATCTATGACAAAGGTTTCACACTTTTGAAGGAGCTGCATGCTACTACCCATATGGATCCTTCCCATGATGAAACTTCTACACTTTTTTATCATTTGTGTGAGTTAGTTCATTTTCCTACATCCTACAATTCCATGTTTTGCAGCATTAGTCTCAATAAAGTATAGGTGAAAGGGTTCTTTTTTATGGTGCCACATGAGGAGTATGAAACTCCTATATTTACTTTTTATGATGGCATGGTTGGAGAAAAATATTATTCACATTTTCAGGAGCATACTTTGTTACTTTGTGATGATTCACATCTACATGGATGCACCTATGATATGCATTTGAGTCACTTGAAGACTCATGGTTTTTCTTTCTCAACACTTGGTTCATTTGATGTTGGAGGAATTTCATCCGACACTTGGGTGAAGAGGGATATGATTGAGGAACACTATTATTGGCAGCAAAATCCTCTATTATTTCATGATGATATACATATTCATGGGTGTATTGATGAGACTTCTTTGAGCTACTTGAAGTATTCATTTTTTATTTTCTCCTTATTTGGTTCATATTTTGGTGGAGGTTCTTCATTCACTTCTTGGATGAAAGAAAAAATGGCTGATTATTATTTTGATGCATATTGCATTCTTTGGGAGAAGAATTATAGGACATGGGATCCTCACCTATGTCATTGGAGAAAATTTTATTGGTCACTTGAATCATGTATGCACTTGGCAAATGGTAGTCTACTCACTTGGAGTTATAAGCACTTTCATGATTTTTTGATGAGCACCTCCTTGATGTATCTTTTTATTATGTTGTTATGTACTTTGATGATATATATTATGTACTCATGATGTTTGGAATAATTCATACAAGAAAATTGGATTTAGGAATTCTCTTTCCTAATGGTATGATTTGGAGAGCACTCTTAATTGTTGGAGTGCAATGCAAGCAATGGGACCCTGGGATAGTTTTTAGTCCCATTAATTCCAAATTATTCGAGAAACAAGTAGTATGGGAGATGGATTCCCCACTTAATAAGGTGATTTTAATAAAAGTAGTACAGAAAAAAGCATGGTGGTTCCTCTCTAAAATCTTCATGGAATCTCAAAGACTCAAAGTGGGCAGCTCAGTGGCAACTTCAAAGAATCATACAGAAAGCAGGTTCTTCAACAACCATGTTTGAAATTGCTTGAGGACAAGAAATATTGGGAAGGGAGGATTTATAATGTCCCAAATTTTTCATTGGGTCACAATGGATGAATCACATTTTCCATATTCATAAAATTTGTCAAATGGATGCTAAAAGTCAAATAATTGGCAAGGAGGAAAATCACTAGTTTCCTAGGTTGGGGGTGGAAGCTTTGAGATTTGGAATAAGGGGAATAATAAATTATGTTTAGACATTAGAAGAGGATAAACATTTAATAATGTATCTTATTAAATAAATACAAGAGAAAATTTAAATGGCTATGGAGAATGGAGACACATGGAGACTATGGGGCCACTCAAGCTAGAATTCCTATGTTAAATGACATCCTCCTCTTGTAATTTAGAATCTATGGGAAGCCTAATGTTTTTGGATGAATTATGAGGTTAATATACTTGTTCATATACTTCATAGGTCAAATTTGGGATGAATTTTAACTTACATTGGATAGGAAGAGCCAAATGAGATTTTCATGGACACTTGTCTAGATTCCCCTTACATTTATGACATCTATGACACCAATGATGGAGATTCTATGACAGTTATGACACAAGTTAGATATGAATGCTGACATATTGACATTATGAAATGTAAAGCCTAAATGAAGCATCTTAGAGGTCTAATTTTGGAGTTGGATAAGGCCAAGAGGCTCCTACTCAAATTTGGGAGAAGAGGGAAGGTGAAGAGAGAGGCCACATGGCATAGCATGAGCAACCACACCTATTCGACTTGGATTTGGTTTATGGATGTATTTGTAACCTTAGAATACCAATAGAATTTATAAAATACAAGTTTCATCCACGGGAATAATATTTTTTTATCATTTGATGAATTTTGGTTTGTGAAGAGAGAGCTAGTGGATGACTAGTTCCTTGCCTTAACCAATTTCGAGGGTGAAAGATTCCCATCCTAATTGGTGATTTGGAGAGGAAACTCAGGTATTTCAAGAAGATTCAATGGAGTCATAATTTACAGATTCAATCTACAGGAAGCTCATGGACATCTCAATATCAGCTTGTTCTTCCATTCATCTCAAGTTTTCTCACCATATTTCAGCTCTATGGAGTGAGGCGCACTTGGTGAGATATTCATCTCTTTGAAGGATAATCTCTTGCTCTAGTATTTTGTATTATGATATAAATTATCTGTATTTAAATTTCAAAAATATCTCAGGTCAAAATGCCAATATATCTCATGTATTATTGTCCAATATTGAAGAAACAGTGCCATTTCCCCAATACCTTGTTGTAAACTCTTGCAATCTTGATGGAATCAAATATATGTGTACACCATTGATGGTTTATGAATGAATGAGATGTAATTAATGTATCCTATGGTTTTTATTTTCATTAACTGAGAATTTGTGGCCATTGGGTTGAATTTCATATCATTTGGACCAAACTACATCTCGTTTCCTCAAGGGTCCAAAACTAGTTGTTTTTTATATCTAATTGAAGGAAGTGATAACAGACATGGGAGTTTGATTGGTTTGGAATATGAGCCTCTAATAATTTCTTATACACCTCCCTTAATTCAATTTGAGAATTTGAGTGTGTTTCTTTACATTTGGGAAGCCATTCCGACAATTACCCATGAGGGATTTGAGCCCTAAAATTGGTAGTTAAAGAATCTATCTCATTAAGAATTTTATATAGACTTTTAGAAGTGATTGGAATGCCATAATACACCCATTAACATTATAATTAACTTATTATATCACTCATACACCTTTTGGTACAATTCGAGAGCATTTGGATCTATTTGCAGTCATCTACCATTAGGGGTTAGAACCTCAAAATTAGTAGTAAATTCATGGAGTTCCCTTGGATACCTATTCGACCCAAAAATGACATATGATGCTTCAAATATACTTTAATTAATGTATGATAATATATCCAAGTATCATACCCACCATTAGTGAAGGTTGTACAGTTTTGTGAAGAGATTTGTTCCAGGACCTAGGGGAATTTCTACCTCCCAAATTGACTAGTCTTGTCCCGAAACTTTTTCCGTTGCAAATTGCAGAACATGGTTTGGTATATAATTTGATTATATGTTTGATATATGTGATAATATGTCCCATCACCCCTTAAGACCTCCATCACCAATTTTGAAAGCAATGGGAGGAATTTTGGAATCAATGGAATCCATATAACTAAAGTTGTAAGAAGATGAATTTGAATACATTGTGAAAGAGTTGAAGAATTTGATATTTTGATAAAATTTCCAAAAATGGGATATTGCACTACAGAATCCGAAAGAGGCTTGATAAAATATTGAATATTTGTTTGGAAAACAAGATGAGCTTCAAGGGCATATTCTGGAGAATGAGCTCATTGCACTACAGCCCAACAATTTCGAGACAATTCAACAATTATCTATAAAGTACAAAGCACTAGTTCTACAATGAAAACAATGTGAAATAGAGAAGAGATATGAGAATCTGGTTTTATCAGTACTGAGTAATATTGGCTCAAAATACTCAGTATTTGTCTCTACATTCCATTCCGGAAGAGCTTCCATCCCAAATTGGAAGATCTCTTCTCTAGATGCTTTTACTGAGTCCTTGATACAAGATAAATATAAATTTCTTCAAATGGAAGTGATTCAAGCCTCCAAGAATCAAGCGCTCTTTGTAGGAGACTCAAACAATGCATAAGAAATAGGGAAGCACAAAGGGAAGGAGAGAAAAAACGTTGTTCCGAAGCAAAAGGAGAATAAAAAATATTTTGATGGAGCCTCGGGTTTCAAGAAAAAGAATAAATTCGAGAAGACTAGGTGTCCCTATCATTTGAGAGGATTTCATTCAGAGAGTTAGTGCATGAAGAATACCATAGACCAATTGTCGACACTCCTTGAACATAACAATATTTCCCTTCCACAAGGAGCAAAGTAGTCTGATGTTGGAAAACAAACAGGCGATCATGAAAGGTTCCATGCCTTGAAGGAAGGATTCACTTAGTCGAAGGATTATTTGATAGATTCTGAAGAATTCAACCACATGGTTTCCTCTAGGGAATCCTTCATCACTCTGAATATCTCAAGAGGGCCTAACATTCATATGGGAGATTAGTCTCAAATCCCAGTTGTTGGGAGAGGTTCTATTAAAATCCAACATGGTGAGTTCAAGAATGTACTCTATCAAGTTCCCTCTCTTGCAACAAATATGTTTTTTTTTATCAGATGACTCATACATGCTCTCCAAAGAGAGTTACATTCGACTCTGACACAATAGAAATCACTGAATCATCTACTAGAAATCTCATAGCAAAAGGGTTTGCTAATCATGCATCCAAGGCATATGAGTTCTCCCATTTCCTGCCTCCTTCACACCCAACAACTTTATTGACTCATGCCAATAACACAAGCAAGTTGTGGCATGAGAGATTTGGCAATATCAATTTCAAATATCTCCAGCAAATTCACAATGACAAAATGGTTGAGGGATTTCCACTCATCCAAACATCATATGGAAAGTGTCTTGGCTGCTTGGTAGGTAAGCATACATAGAAGAGATATGAAGTTGGGAAGGCAACTAGAGCTGCCTCTACACATGATATGGCACACAGTGATGTCTCATGACCAATGCCTATAACATGAATCAATGGATCCATGTATTTTATTACTTTTATTGATGATTGTTCAAGGTTCTACTGGGTATATTTTATGAAGCATAAATCAGAGGTATTCGAAAATTTCAAATCTTTCAAATAGTTGCTTGAAAATAGCTTTGGAAAGAAGATCAAGTCCATTAGATATGATAATGGAGTTGAGTATTTTAAGAGATATTTCCATCTATTATGTGAATCATAGGGGATTCAAATGGAACACTTAGTTCCATACAAACCATAGAAGAATGTTGTGGCTAAGAGAAAAAAAAAATCATTGAAGGAGATGGAAACTTGTCTTCTCCAAGCAAATAATCTTCCTCCTTCTATTTGGGATGAAGTTGTAAACTATGGAACCCTATATGAATGTTTCTTCTTTGTGTTTTGTTTTGGATACCCGCCACTTAGATTTTGTTGATGCTTTAATTGGAGGTTTCAAAAGCCCCTTTCACAATGGCTTGGTTTTTGGTACTATCTCTCCTAAAGATTCTGTTAGCTTGCATGAACCCTACATCTATGATTTACTTAAATCCTATATTTGTCCTCTAGGTTTTAAAATGGATACTAGCTCCAAAATCATTTAGCTTAAATCTATGGTTGTCATCCTCTTTGGAAATGATTCCCTTCCACCTATTACTCCTAAAGTTCATGCTTGCTCGGAACGGTGGAAACTGATAAGTCTAAAAATTCCACCCATATCACATTTGACTGGACCAGAATTAGTTACCCAAAGAAATGGGAGGTAAGATACAAAGAGTTAAGAGTCTTTGACAAAAATAAGAACCAACAACTCTCTATTCCTAAACCCCTTTTCTTTGACATATTTTCAAACTCTTTTAAATTTCTTGAAGAGTTTCCTTCTCCTCAATTTGCTCCACCTCTTAAAAAATCTTCCTCTGTGAATAATACTTCTGAAGAAAAAAAAACCTTTTTTGAACCCTGTTCTTCTTCCTGCCTTTCCTTTTTAGGTGCGCATAACAATGAGCATAAACTTTAGCAATGCAAACTTCCCTGCTTGCAGAAAAACACTTAAGAGACTAAATATAAAAAACAAAGGAGTAAGATTGTACATGATGTCTCTCCCTAGAAATGGCCTTGGTTTCACCTCCACAAACCCACAGGGTGATACATCGTTCCATCTAGGAATAAATATTCTTGATACTCCATTTCGACAGTTTTCTCATGATGGTCTTTCTAAAAAAGAGTTCATGCCACATAGATCATCAACTCCAAACGAAACTGTCTCTGATGAAATAAAGATTCTTAATTACAGTAATTATTAGCAACAACTAACTAGCCAAAATATAGATGACATAGCCTCTGATATTATGCTTCTAAGGAAAAAATATTTGACTGAGAAAGAACACATTGCTTTGCTAGAAGATAAAATTGACCACTTGCTTGCAGGTCAATAAGAAGTAAAAAATGCAATTATCTTAGCAAGTGAAAAGTTATATAAAAGGATAGATGTATTAGGTAAAATGATCGCCAAAACCTAGAATGTAAATAATAAAAAGAATCTTGTAAGCCAAACTGCATTAGAGCTTGCAGCTAAAGGTCATAAAGCCAAACATGAAAGATGATACTCATTTGGAATGATGAGTATTCAAGAAGATGACCAAAGGCTAGAATTTAATTTTGGTCAAGAAATGGAAGATCAAGATGAACTCAATGAGTTAAAAGATATGGCCTCCTAGTTTAAAAGAATGTCGAATTCCCTTTCAGATAAATATTTATCAACATTCAGAATCCCTAAAAGAAAATGTTGGATATTCAAACCCAACCAATCAAGAGCACAACCATCTCCATATAAAAGGACCTCCTCCTAATTTTGATACAGAAATGTCAAAACTTCCTAACACTTCTCCTTATTCAGTTCCTCATTCTATTAATTTCGGAATAAATGGAATGAACAATCTGATCTCCCAAATGCCTGATCAACCTGTGTTGAACACACAATGCCAATTGCGCACCCAAATACGAACAACTATATAGCTTTTGCCAAATTGAGTATTATATAAAAGAACACAGGACACCACAATAACTAGCCAAAAATTGGCACTCCAGCTGGTTGCTATATTTTTAGGATTAGTTTCAGAATGGTGGCGTTAGATTCCCCAAGAATCCAAAGAGGAAATGTTAAATGTAGGATATGTAGACCAACAAATTCTTACTTCCCTAGGTAAAGAATTCTATGGTCCTGATGAAAATGAAGATTATGCACATCTTACATATTTTTTTATGTTAGCCAAAATCTGTGACCTAAATAAAAGTGAAGAATACTTTTTCTATATGCAAAAACTATTAATTTCTTTTGGCAATGCTGATAATCCTGCATATCTGAAGCATTATTTAAGAAGCTTTCCTAGCCATGTTCCTGATGCTATTGAACAACATCTTAAAGATAAAACCATCCCTTTTTCAGGTCTTTCTCTTGCTTAATTGCATGGATTCATCATGGAAACTTGGAAAGAATATTGTCTGGAGAAAAGACCAACTAGAGATTTTAAGTGACGCTCTTCAATGTTTTCCCCTGGTTTTTGCAAAGATGTCGCCAAAATTCCAGATTGGGGATGTGATGCCCACAATAGAAGACACTTGGGGCATGATTAATGTAGTTGTAAAAATAAAAAGCAACAAAAGTATACCAATGCACCTAGATTTCATCCAGATAAAGGATACAAGCATAAAAAAAGGAAAAAGTTTCAAGAAAATATCCTATTTTAAGAAAATATCTGAACCTGGAGATAAAGAAATTTTTTTTATTTATGGTAAAGAGGGTCACTGGGATAAAAAATTCCTAAATAATAAGAAAAGGCCAAGACTTGCTGCTGTGTTCTCTGAAGAACTTGATCCATCTTGGTGGGATCTAGCTTGGTGTACAATAGGATATTACCCTAAAGGTGAAATTGTCTTGTTACCAAAAGAAGGTGATTCCTCTGATCCTGAACTTGTTTTAGATAATTTTTCTCTTTATTTATCTTAATCTTCTTCTTCTAATTCTGACAAAGACACAAATTTAGGAGGATGTTCCAGTCCTTCTGATTTCAACTTTTATATGTTCTCTTCTAACCCTCCTAAGGTCTCTTTAGAATTTAGGATTGTCGATATTGACAAAGAATTGTCTGAGACTCCACTTCATCAATATATAAAAAGGAAAGATCTGAAATATGAAAAGATAAATATTTTAACAAGAATAAAATAAAAAAAGAAAGTCTCTGTAGCAAGAGAGAAATATGTCTCTCCAGAAATCAACAAGAATCCATCATTCTACTAGCTTGCATATTTATACAAAGACTATCCTGATCATCATGAGGATAGACAAAAGTTTAGAAAAGATAAAGAGAATCTGCTTAGACTACAAATCAAAGATAAGCAAAATTCTTTAAAGCAACTAGTAAAAGAAATAGAGGAATTGAAAAGAATGCTTGAAATAACAATAAGAGAAAGAGACCAGTCCTCTGATGAAGAAATGTGCAGAGCCTATGCCGAATCCGTACAGTCACCAAAAGCTGCTGAAAGTCCAAAACATTCTCAGCACACTAGCGACTCAGAAACATAATATTACCATAATGAAGAACCATCGCTAGGCTCTTTAGGGTTGTTCATTGGTCCTAAATATTTCATTAAAATAAATTTTTTCCATCTGAATACAAAGCTTATGAGATTGATTGTATGATAGATTCAGGTTGCCAAATGAATTTGGCAAAAGGAAATGATATACCATCGTTCTACTGGGAAAAAACAAATGAACATGGTGTAGCCATTGAAGGAACTCATGTACAACTCAAAGGAAGAGTTCCATATTTTCCAATAAGCATTAGACGAATAAAATAATTTCTACACCTAAATAGACTAGATTATCTTAAGGAATATTACATAATAGGATCATCTTTTTTACATAAATTCAACCCCATTACAGTCGATGAGCCCAATATGATTTTTACTTGTACAATAAATGGCAGAAGAGTTTCCACCTCTCTATACTATTCTACTTCTTTCAAATGTAAAAATCTTGTTCCTTAATCTAACCCCACTCCCAGTATTACAAAGCTGTTCAAAATGGAAAGATGCATTGCCTATGCTGAAATGCATAAGGAATTTTCCCTCTCTGAAATTTCCTCAAAATTAGAGAAGGATTTCACCTCAAAGTCACCTAATTCATTTTGGACTAGAGAAAAGTACTTTGTCTCTTTACCTTTTAATCCTATGGAAAAACCCAAAGCCCAAAATTCTCTGTTTCCCTCATGTCTCCCTTAGAAAGAGAATTCTGTGCAAACAAAATTAAGGAACTATTAGACAAAGGTCTCATAGAACCCTCTACGAGCCCATGGGATTGGCGAGCATTTGTCGACAATAAACACTCTTAAATAAAAAGAGGAAAACCCAGACTGGTTGATAATTTTAAACCATTGAATAAAGTCCTTGAACCGGTCCGTTACCCTCTCCCTAAAAAATCTAGTCTTTTGCAAAGAATAGCAAGATGTACATATTTTAATAAATTTGACTTAAAGGCTGGATTTTACCAGATTGGAATTGAAGCAAAAGACAAGTTCAAAAATGCCTTTGTTGTTCCTCACGGGTAGTATCAGTGGAAAGTCCTTCCATTTGACATCAATAATGCACAATCAAAATTACAAAAAAGAATGGAAGATATCTTCAGAGAAAATAAATGGGAATTAGTGTATATAGACGATATTCTTATTTGTTCCAAAAAATTGTAGGAACATTTAAAACACCTTCAAGAATTTTATTCTTTGGTTTTTAAACATGGGTTGTCTTTGTCAAAATCCAAAATGGAAATTGGCAAAAAGGATATTGAATTTTTAGGATATAAAATAAGTAAAGGACAGGTGGTTCTTCAAGAATATGTCTTGAATATTTTTTCTCACTTCCTTGATCATATCTTGGAAAAAGTTCAACTACAGAGATTTTTGGGAAGCCTAAATTATATCAGACCATTCTACAAAGGACAAGCAGATGACAATCATTTATTGCAGTAATGAATAAAGAAAAATCCACCACATTGGAATAAATATATGACAAATGCAGTAAAGACAATCAAAGAAAAAGAGAAACAACCGTCCTCCACTCTCACTCCCACAAGTTTCTGGTCAAATGGTGATTGAAACAGATGCCTCCAATAAATATTGGGGAGGTATTCTCATAAAAAAACATGGAGATAAGAAGGAAATATGTGGCTACGCCTCGGGAGCATTAAAAAACGCAGAAATCAATTATTCGTCAAGACACAAAGAAATCCTTGTAGTCAAAAAGACTATAAACCATTTCAAGATTTATCTAAAACCTACCAAGTTTATTGTTAGGACAGACCTGAAAATAATGCCTTGTATATTTAAGAATGAAAATCCTATGGTAGAAAATACTTCTAGGACTTTAAAATGGTTCCTTTGGTTACAAAACTTTGATTTTGACATTGTATATAAACTAGGTTATTTAAATTGTGTTGCTAACATGTTAACCAGAGAAGAACTATAGGAGAATCCTAGCCTCAATATGTTCAGCTATGGAGCATCCAACTCGTCAAATAAAAAATTCAAGGTCCTGATCTTCAATGATCCATTGTCAGAAGAAGAAAGAGAAGAATTTTTGAATTGCGCCAGCAAAAAGGAAGCAGATAAATATCCCGCACTCTCTTTGATTCAACAAGTAAATGCCTCTCCTCTGAAAATTCAGATCTTGAAGAGATGGGAAAACGAGCCTTTAAAGGCTTAGAAAATGCTCTGCACCAGCTTCAACAACTCAATCATGTTTGGATTGACACAGCTTATACAGATGTATGAGAATTGTATTATGAGGATATAAGCCCAAATTTTTTGACATGGAATAGCTACAACCTCATATTGTAGTTCTGCAGAAAACAAGGAGAAATAATAATCTATGGAGATCCTTTTACATTGGTGCAACAACAATGGTCAGGATGGAAAGAAGTTTTTCTTAACAAATTCTATCCAAGGAAAGACTGGGTTCAACGACATGCCAATTTCATCTTACATATTCAAGCAGACATGATCGCAACACACCACAATCATATGTTGTTTAAATTTAAGCTCCAACATCTTGGAGGAGCTTACTCCCCTCTTGAACCCCCTATTTTCACTCAGCATAAATACAGAAGAATGGACAAAAATGGTCGCCTCTTGGATAGTAAAATTCATACGAGAAGGATTACTCTAAATACTAAAGTTGAATCCATTTTCCAAGTATAATTATATTGTATTCCTAATGGAGTCATGATCGGTTTTGATGTGGAACAATGCTTTTCAACGTGCTTATTTCCGGACATCGAATTTAGTTATGATAGTGACTCTGACAGATTCGTTGGTTGTACATGTGGGGAAAACCCATGTGTTTGTAATCATGACAATGAATAATGAAAAGCGTCGTGGGGCGCTAATAGTAGCTCCACTATGTAAAAATTATAGTCTAGTTGTTAGTCCATAGATTCTTTCACCTGGCTTGGGTGACTTACCCAACAAAAGGTGTGATTTGATCCACTGCCATGAGATCTGAATCAAGTATTTTTACTGATAGGTGTAATTTTCGGGTCACTGATTTACCGACTAAATATGTATAAATAAGGTGCTCCTCCCTTCATTTGGGGAACACGTGTTTTTTAGTCTAGTAAGCTTTCTGCGTTTTCTCCGATTAGTAAAAGCATTAAAAACATGGTTATACAAAAGCACGTTTAAAATACATCAAGTGATGCAACTAATTTGGTATTTACTGCTATTTAAGTCCGTTCTCTCAATTATTATGGCTACTTAAATTTTAATATCTAAAGATCTTAATTTATTTTGAAAGACCAAACTATAAGAGAAGTTTAATTTTGAAAAGTCTTTGTATAGAATAAAGTCTTTATAAAAAATAAATAAAAATATCATTTATTTTCATATTGGTATAATTCTTCTTTATGAAATGGATGATATTATATCACATTTAACATAAGTTAACTTATATGTTTCTTTCTTGCACCAATTTGGTTGAGAAAGGATCACAAATTTAAAATACAAATATAAGGATGAAAGGATCATAGTAATAAAACATAAATAAAAAATCATAGATGTGAACTTTTTTTTCCCTCAACTCCACAAAACAACCTAGTTTGAAAAATATATATCCAAGATCCAAGAAAAAAGAACGTTCAATACATTCACTTAATACTTCTTATTTAAGTATACATTTTTTTTTTCTGGTTTTTTCATTGTCCAACACCTACTTGGAGAACAAACAAATGAAACACATCACTCAAACCATCACATTTGGAATTTCTTTCTTGGATTGAAGTGAATCAAATTGTTGAATTATTTTTGGGATTCCTATTTTTTTTTTGATATATTCAATTAAGAAAGAAAAATGACTAATTTCTTTTGTGGATTGAAGTCAATATAATTGTTTAGTTATTTTTGGTATTCTTTTATTTATTTTTTTAAATATATTCGATCAAGGAAAAAAATGACAAGTTGTGGGTACATAACCAGAAAAATGATAAGCTATGAATATATAATCCTGCAATGCCTACTACTTACCGGCTCACAAGAAGAACGCGCGACATGTCCCAAAGAAATCAACTAGTGATACTTATTCACAGAAAAGGGGTAAATAATTAAATAATTGTTGCTTGCATGTGCAGCAATTGGACACTACATTAGTTGCATATGAACCAGCTACTTGCATGTGCACAATCTATACATTAACATAACCCTTGGCACTAAGAATTTTCTAGAGTTTGATACACTACATTCCTAGTGCCAGACACACTAAAAAGTTAATGGAAGATGCCTATTATTCAAGTGACTACTCTAGAATTTCCTTTTTTTACCTACTTCCTACAGTTAAAACTTCAATTAATTAGGTTTTTTTCCACCATTGTAACATAAAGATAAATGAAAAAAGTATATGAGTTAGTAGATGGAACCATTAGAAGATGAGGTAGATGGTAAATCCAAAACATAGCTCCCGTGCTTTTCTTCATTAGTGATTCATGCTTTTCTTTGAATTTTCATTCAGGCTTTTGGAAAAGGATTTTGTCGTGATTTTTGCATGAACTAACTCCTCCTGCTATGTGGTATGAATAAGCTCAAAACACTAGGAGAGCCCAAATATCATTAGACATATATGATCCGGTGAGAAGGAACTTGATTATGCTTGAATGGTTCTTCATCATTGGCTACAAGTATATGATCTATAGAGATGATAGTTACATGTTAAAAGCATTGCTGTAAAAGTTCTTGTTCAATTGTATTGATGGGGTTGCAGAGTGCAGTGTTAATTTTTAACACAAATTCCCTTTCTTTGTCCTATGTTTGCAGATCCAACAACGAACCCTTGTTATTTCACACTAACCTCAAAGGGCAGAATCAACACATACTAAATCCTTTTTTTGCATGCTTGGCCATTTTTATTACTTCCTTACATTAAGAAGGTATTAGATGTTTTCTTATAGGACATTCTGCATTTGTTATAGCCTAAACAATACCCCATTGTGGTCGAATATATAAAATTCAAAGTTTGTATTCTCAAAATGCTCCACGAAGTCCATCTACAGATCGTAGAAAGTATTGGTGATCATTCTCTAGCTCTCCTTGTTTCCTTCTCTAAGGTAGATTATGAACAACTAAGTTGGGCTCTCCATTGTCACTTAATTTAGCTTTGGAAACATCTGAAATCTGGTGAGGTGCAAATCCTTGGAAAGGCTTAGGGGAACATATAGACCTGAACATTCCATACAATCTGATAGAGGGAAACTCTGTACATGCCATCAAAGCACATGCTCAGGATGTCTATTTTTTTGGAAACTATTGAGGCCCAACCGAGGAGGAAGTTCATGATGAGGTAGCTGAGATGAGCGCCCAAAGATCCACTTAGTGTTGGTAGTGTTAAGAATTCATCTGCTAGATTAGATTTATTAGTATTCAATTCAAAATCATAGCAACAACATATCTAGAATCACTGATAGAAACACAATCACAAGATAAACACCCTTATTTATCTTGGGAAACCCTCAAGGGGAAGAAAACCCAACAAAACTTCCTCTGTATAAGATGTATAAGATATAACCCAAAAAACATGTATTCTCCTGCTTCTATTCTCTCTCTCTCTCTCTATCCTATGTTCTACTTAAGTGAGTGAGTCTTGTTCAAATAAGAATCACAACTCCTCTATTTATACACATTGAGTCAACTAAATTTTACCCTAATCAAGTCGACCCCACTAAACGATCTGGGCCGGATTCTCCTAGGAAGACTTAAAAATATATATTATATTATTCATTAGGGTACTAATGACCCAACTTACAAAGGAGGTTTTACCTCATGACTCTATGATTACCAAATACAATAGTAACACCCCGCCGAAGGAATAATAACATCTCCCTTGGGTTACATCAGTAAAATACATTTAGAATATCCTTTGAAGTTACAATATTTCAACATTCCACCTTAACAAGACGGTTATTCTACTAACAACATCATCATAAATTATAGGAGAACGGAGAGACAATAACTTTAACAGCACATCGAGGTAATACATCTATAAGTCATAGGAAGTTTTCACAATCAACAATTGGAAATGTTACTCTTCATCTTCTGCATCACACTATCACTTGATCCTTTTGCAGCAATGCTTCAACCTTTCGATCCTTCATAGCAGCACTTCAATATTTTTATCCTTTGCAGTACTTTGATCCTTTGCAACAACACTTCTATCTTCTTGATCCTTTGTAGCAACACTTCGATCTTCTTGATTGTTTGCAACAGTTCTTAAATCTTCTTGATCCTTTGTAGCAACACTTCGATCTTCTTGATCCTTTGCAACAACAATTCGATCTTCTTGATCATTTGCCGCATTTCTTCAATCTTCTCGATCCTTTGCAGTAGCACTTCGATCTTCTGCAGTAGCCTTCTGATCTTCTAGATCCTTTGTAGAAGCACTTTGATCATTTCGATCCTTTTGCAGTAGTACTTCAATCCTTTCAATCCTTTTGTAGCAACACTTCAATTCTTCTTGATTCTTTGTAGTAGCAATTTGATCTACTTGACTCTTCACTATTGTACTTCGATCTACTTGATCCTTTTCCACCAGGATACCTCCAGTACACATGATCTCTTTACGGGATGATCAATCCCTATCACTTTATGACGTGAGTCTAAGGACGATGAAATCCTCGATCAGCATGATCCATGAAATCGATCAGCTAAATAGTCTACAACTAAATGCAGATCTCGGTTGCACCTAGTGCAGGCCCTATCATCCTTGAGGACTCATCGTAGACCATCCATACCACTAAGCTTAGGACCACTCCTAAGTGAGTGTTATACTACAGTATCTACACTTATGTGTAGGCATACTCTTCCAAGAAAGATTATTGTCTACAAAGAAGATCTCAACCGCATACAAAATGTGGGCCCATCGTAGAACATCCATACCACTGAGGTTAGGACCACTCCCAAGTGAGTGTTATACTATGATGTCTGTGAGGACTCATCATAGAGCATCCATACCACTGATTTTAGGACCACTCCTAAGCGAGTGTTATTCTATGCATCGACATATGAATGTAGGCATACTCTCCATATAAGAGTATAGTTTGTAAAGCAGATATTGTCTGCATACAAAATGTCATTCCTTTCATAGGGAATCCCTACCATTGAGGTTAGGACCACTCCTGAGCGAGTGTTATTCTATGGTGTCCAAAAATAAATGTGGGTACTCTCCATGCAAGAGTAACATCTGCAGGTTCATCCTTAGTAAGAATCACTCTCATCAATAGAGTGTTATGCCTGTGTTGTTCAAGGTTAAGCACCCTTGTAACCTAGGGTTTGAGGTTACCAAATTACTACTAACCTTGCAGGACAATCAGCTTTAACAGAGAACAGAAAGGAAATAGGAAGAAAGTCTTGACTTACCCGATTACTGACGGTTGATCCAAGCTTGATCTTCTTCCATTCCTCTTCTCTCCAATGCTTCCAAGGATGCACCTCCTTCACCTGTAAAAAGCAAATTCTCCAAGTACTATCTTATGCATGTATGTATAAGAGGTTAGATAAACAATATATCCAGTACATAATCAAGAATATCCATTAACCACGATACATGAAAGAGACTCAACACAATGTTGGAAGAATAATTCTCTTTATTAATAATCAGTGAATGAGATAAGAGTACAACCCAGCTTCTGAGACAAGGACTCCTCTGCAACCAAAGGAATTTGAGTTCTTCTGCTCCAATACTTCTGAAGATATACCACCATTATAAATTTGCTCTTCAATCTTGATTGATTAATGCCCTCCCTAAGGGCTCTATTTATACTTTGGGAAATAGAGTGGTTTCGAAGGTTGAGGAGGTTGAAACAATTAGGATAGTTAATGATTAGGGCCCAACTAGTATCCATTAATCTTGTTTTATGTTTTTAAGGTCGAATCAAGATGTGCACGACTATTGATATAGGCAAATTGCGTATGACATGCGAGTTGCTTAAAGGAAACCCGCATACGCTAATGTACGCGGGTTGCAATGTAGATAGTCACATACAATATGTGAGTTGTTAATGGAAATAGTCGCATACGTATGCGAGTTGCAATGGAGATAGTCGCGTACGCAACTCAACACTTAGAAAAATAATATGGCAAGTTGGTTCAAGGGTAAATGCATCCCAAGTCATGTCCATCTATAGTGTTTTGGAAAACTTCAATCTTAAGATGTCCTTTTGTGTACCAACATAAGGAATGTTGGCACTTGGACGGAGAAGTGCCATTTGGGTTGGTAACAGCCTGCCATCCTCAATAGAGGATACTATCATCCACAAGTAAATTTTAGACCTTCATCATCACTGTCATCCATCATTGATGTGAGTCTCATCATTACTCCTCCTTTCCTAGGAAGTTTTATATTATCAACCTGCTCCCCCTTTGTCTAAGGAGTGTTCATGTCTTCGATGTGAATCTTCCTTTTCGAAGAAGGTCCATATATTCATAATCTATAGTTCCATCATGGTTCCTCCTTGTGGGGAAGGTCTTTTCAAACTACACCAAGCTTGTCACGGAAATTTTCAAACTTCACTCGAGATAGAGGCTTGGTTATATTAATTCTGTCGCAACAATATTGGGACAAAGTATAAACTCACAAGTGATATAATGAAAAATTACACATGAAATGATGTAACGGTACCACAATAGGAGGTTGCAGCTTTGTATAATCAATGAAAGAATGAATAATACAATACAATGTCATGCAGAATGCATGAATTCCAAGACAATTCGAATTCTCTAGGAGGTAATTCAAATTGCATGGACGGGTGTAGCTTAACTGAATGCCAACAACAATAGACACACTTAGTTAACCACTAATCTATCCATAACTAACTCTCACACTGAGTCCTAACTGAATCGAAGTCCAATAGATGATTGAGTCTAACTGAATGTAACTCAGACATGTCACTGCATGCCAAATAGTAGGTGGCAGCGCATCACTAACTCCAATTTTCTCTGATGAAGTTAACTGAAGTGATACTAGTCATTAGAAGTGGTTGGGGGTGCATTCATTCACTCCAATTCATCCCAATCATCCCAAAACAGACAATTTCATGATGGAGGCACCTTTACAACTTAGATTAGTGATTGTTAGATGAAACAACAATCATTTATCTATTAGGTGCACTTATGACACTTAGTTCACCCCGTGATTTCTCCCTGATTGAAGGAGGAAGCCCAGTTAGCCTCCTTGATTGAAGGAGGAAGCCCAGTTAGCCTCCTGATTGAAGGAGGAAGCCCAGTTTTCTCCCTGATTGAAGGAGAAGGCTTAGTTGGCATCCTTGATTGAAGGAAGGTGTGGGTGTGCTCATGTTGATGTCAATTAAGTCAATTAAACTTTAGGATAGTGAGTAATTAGGCCAAAATTGACCAAATAAGTATGTATGTTGGGTAAATGACTCCAAAACCCCCCCTTAAGCTATACTTAGGAGGAGTAAAAATAAAATGCATGAAATGCTAGGGCCCTAGAAACAAAGGCCATAGGTCACCCTATACAAAAAAGTAACTCTAACAATGCTAAAAAATAAAATCTAAGTGAGGAAAGAGGGAAAACCCAGTGGGAACCCCCCCCCCCCCCAAGATGAAAACTAAAGAAGTAAAATGATCACCCTGATGAACTCACTCCCAACAGTGAACAGAGGTAAGTGAACTTTTTCTCTGCAAATCTCTTGGTGAAGATATTTGCAATCTGCTCATATGTAGGGTAGTATTGCAGAACAATGGTCCTATCATGCACCAACTCCTTGATGTAGTGCATTTGTATCTCAACATGTTTGGTCCTCTGCCTAGTAAATGGATATTTGGAGACCTAAATAGCACTTTGATTGTCACAAAATATGACTGTGGACAAAGTACTACCAATCTTAAACTCTGAAATAATGCCTTGCAACCAAACAACTTGGATGCAAGCATTCATTGCTCCCTTGTACTCAGCCTTTGCTGAAGACAATGCAATGGAAACTTGATTTTTGCTAGACCAGAAAATGGGGCCACCGAAAAACATAAATACATACCCAGAAGTGGACTTCCGATCTATGGAATCCCCTTCCCAATCTAAATCTGTATAACCAACCAACTCTAGCTCGGAATCTGTAGCATAGTGAATGTCGTAGGATCTTGTGCCCTGAATGTACTTAAGGATCCTCTTGGCTGCCTTCCAATGCAGTTCATGAGGGTGCTGCAGGTATCTTGATACATCATTCATGGCATAACAAATATCAGGCCATGAATGTGTCAAGTAAAGCAATCTACCAATCAGCTAGCAGTAGATAGTGCAATCCATGGGTGGAGTGTTTTCTCCCTCTTCAAGGTTGATCCCTGAGAGGAAAGGGAATGGGGAAGCCTTAAATTCAGCCATGTTAAACTTAATTAACTTGTATGATATGTATTTATACTGATTTACCATTATCCCATCAAATTCTTGGGATATTTCAAGCCCCAAAAATTCCTTCAAGAGTCCCAAATCGCTCATCTCAAATGCATCGTGAAGAGCAGTTTTTATGAAAGCAATGGAAGCAAGTGTGCTTCCAGTAATAAAAATATCATTAACATATAAAACAATGATAAGTAAATTACCATAATACTTCTATAGATACACATTCAGATCAGATTTAGACCTATGGAATTTTTGTGAAAGCATAAAGGCATCCATCTTGGCATACCATGATCTTGGGGCCTGTTTCAACCCATATAATGATTTCTGCAATTTGCAAAATAAAGAAGGATCTGATGTGTACTCCTTGGGCTGATTCATATACATTTATTCATGTAGGTATCCATGTAGAAAGTCACTCTTGAAATTCATATGATGCACCTCCCAGTGCTTGGATGCCACAATGGCCAAAATTAGACGGATGGAGTCCATCTTTGCCATTGGTGCAAATGTCTCATGATAGTCCACTTGTTGGACCTGGGATAACCCTTTTGAAATCCACATTGCCTTATATTTTCAGGTTTTTCCATCAGCAGAAACATTTTTTTGAAACACCAACTTGCATTGAACTAATTTCCTTCCAGGTGAAAGAGAAACTAGCTCCCAAGTAGCATTTTTCCGAAGAGAATTAAACTCTTCGTCCATGGAAGCTTTCCATCTCGGATCTTTTAGAGCATGGTAGTAGGAATTAGGATCTAAACCAATCATTAAATAATAGGCATCATACAGTAATTCATCATGACAATAGAGAGCAATATTTTCTATTTGAAAATCAGACTGGGTTCTTCTTGGATCAGCAGGATTTCCAATGTTTTCCCCGACGGAAGAGAGTGTCTTATTGGCCTAAGTTGGGAGATGTGTTTTCACTTCAGAATTTGATTATGAACCTGATATTTGTTTCTAACTGATATCAGAAATCATATCAGTAAAATCTGATCCATCACTCCCAATTTCATCATCCGAATAATGAGCAAAACAAGAGGGAATTTCAGCAGATTTATCTTTGACTAGTTCTACCTCTTGGAGAGGCTCTTCAAATTGGACACTTATTTTGCTGAATTTTTTTTTTGTTCTGATATTCAGAATATTGAAACCTTTATATTCTTCTATATATCCGATAAAAAAACATTCAACACTTTGCGGTTGCAAATCCTTCCTCTTGTCATGTGGAATTTGGGCCCATGCAGTGGACCCAAACACCCTGAAATTTGACACATTCAGTTTGTCTCCAAAATAAGCTTTGAAATGTGTCTTTCCTTCCATGGAGGAGTGAGGTACTCTATTATGAATATATGCAGCAAAATTCATGGCCTCAGCTCATAAATTTGCATCCAATCCTTCTGCTTCCAGCATGCATGTGGTCATCTCCTTGAGAGAGTAGCTTTTCCTTTCCACTACACCATTTTGCTAAGGGGTGTAGGGAATGGAATGTTGGATATTGATCCCACTGTCTGAACATATTTGAAGCAATTCATTAATGATATATTCCCCTTTGTTATCAGATCTCATATATTTAATCTTTCTCCCAGACGCATTCTCAACCAGTGCTTTCAACTCAACAAATTTCTCCAAAACTTTAGATTTTTTCTTGATGAAGAAAAACCAAGTGTATCTAGAAAAATAATCTATGAAGGTGAGTACATACCAATATCCATTCATGTATGTGTTGGGAATCGTTCCACTAATATCAGAATGAATCATCCCCAATATACTTGATGCACAACTTTCCTTCCCTCGATCAAACTTGTGCTCAGGGTTTTTGCTAACAATACAACCTTTGCAAACTCCGGTGGTAGCTTTGATGACTGGGAGGCCTTCAACCATGGATTTTTTTATGAATTTTCTGCAAGTACTTGAAATTTAAATTACCAAATCTCTCATTCCATAGTCTATTAACCTCATTTCCATGAGTTAGAAGAGCGGTGGTCTTTGCATCCGCCAAAAAATGGGAAAACTCATAGGCTTTTGTATGATGGTTTGCTAATACTTTTGCAACAAGTTTACCAGATGCAATATCAGTGATTTCTACATCATTGAGGTTGAAGTTTACTCTCTTGGGCACTCTGGTATGAGTCATTTGATATACACTCAGGAGGTTGGAGACGAAGGAGGGTACATTCAAAACATTGAAAAAACTGTCATGTTCAATATTTACTGTACCTTGTTCCTTTGAAATAATGGTAGAATCATCTCCCATGTGGATGGGAATGCTTTTTTCGGTGTCCAGATAAGGGAAGGAATCTCTACTTTCCATCATGTAATTCGAATCTCCATATTCTATGAGCAGATCTTTGGGCTTCGAGGTGCTTTCCATGAGAGCATGTCCTCTTTCTTGTTGGGTATCCCAATCTTGGTTATCTCTCTTTTGAACACACTTCAGAAGATTAATATTTTTTCTCTTGAGGAGAGAAGTCACCTCATCAAGCTTCTTCTTCATGCAAGAATGTTCAGGGTGGAATCCCTTCCCACAATATGAACACTTGACTTTTGCTTTCCATGGTTTCCTTTTTTCTTGTGTTTCTTCGAGCCCGAAGACTCTTCTTGCTGCTGGATCTTTTCTTTAGGCTTTGGAGCTTCGAATTCACTCTTATGATTCTTCTTCCCTTTCCCCTTTGGATAATTGGGCCCTGAAGCAAATAGGGCTTGATAATTTGAGGATCGAATGATCCCCATATGAACAAGCTTGTCATGCTCGTTTGTTAGGGACTCAATGAAGGCATTGAGAGAAGGCATCTTCAATCCAGGGGTTATGAGATTCCTAGAATGGAAAGTGGAAACAAATACAGAGTAGTCAGGACCAAGTTTTGAGAGAATGGCGAGGATGAGATGATCATCCTCCTTCTTCACCTCACACTGCTTCAACTGTAGGACTAGATACTTGAATTTTGTGAAGAAGTCATTGAGAGTCTCAAAATTTCCATGTTGAATAGAAATCACCTCATTCTCTAGCTGATAAATACTGAAATCATCCTATTTGTCATACAGGGAGGCAAGTTGGTCCCAAATTTATTTTGGAGTCTTCAATCCTGAGAAATGTAATAGAAGGTCCTTACAGATAGAGAGACACAAAAACCCAAAAGCTTCATCCATTTTTCAAAGAATTTGGCCTTTTCCACAACATAGTTAGGCTCTTCCTCTGTGTTCATAGTGACTCTGTAGAGTCCTTTAGCATGTAGTTGGATCTTAGTATCTCCCTTCCATCAGTGATAATTGAAAGGAGTTAGAATTATATGGATGAAGCCATACTTCTACTGTAGCGAATGCAATGGAACTATTAAAAATTCTGCAATCAACACAAAAAGTCACCGTAAGGTTGAACAACCTGCACATTTCAGGTTTTCATCACACCCAACATAATTAATCAAGAAAGATTGCTCAATAATTCCTTAAATTGGGGTATTAAGTGGTAAACCTTCTGCTTCTAGTGTAGTGCTGGAATTTGAGCTTTTGCTCAATTTTTGCATGCAAGATCCGTAAAAAATCATGTTTTTAAAGAATAGTGCTTCATCCCGTCGTGGCTCTGATATCATATTAATTATACCATGACAATATTGGGACAAACTATAAACTCACAAGTGATTCAATGGCAAATTACACATGAAATGATGTAATGATACTGCAATAGGAGATTGCAGCTCTGTATAATCAATGAAAGAATGAATCATTACAGTACAATGTCATGCAAAATGCATGAATGCCAAGCCAATTCTAATTCTCTACGAGGTCATTAAAATTGCATGGATGGGTGTAGCTTAACTGAATGTCAAGAACACTAGACACACTTAGTTAACCACTAATCTAGCCATAATTGTCTCTCACACTGAGTCCTAACTGAATTGAAGTGCAATAGATGACTGAGTCTAACTGAATGTGACTTAGACACATGTCACTGCATGCCAAACAGTAGGTGGTAGCACATCACTAACTCCAATTTTCTCCAATGAAGTTAACTGAAGTGATACTAGTCATCAGAAGTGGTTGGGGGTGCATTCATTCACTCTATTTCATCACAATCAGCCCAAAACAGACAATTGCATGATGGAGGTGCCTTTACAACTCAGCTTGACTGATTATTAGGTGAAACAACAATCAGTTAGCTATTAGGTGCACTTATGACACTCATTTCACCCCATAATTGCTGCCTGATTAAAGGAGGAAGCCTAGTTAGCCTCCCTGATTGAAGGAGCAGGCTTAGTTGGCCTCCTTCATTAAAGGAAGGTGTGGGTTTGCTCATGTTGATGTCATGGTGTGCTCATCTGATGTCAATTAAGTCAATTAAACTTAGGATAGTGGGTAATTAGGCCAAAATTGACCAAATGAGTGTGTATGTTGGGTAAATGACTCCAACGGGTTAGTACATAAGAAACTTGTTGATCGGTACTCACATACTGGAGCTTGATAGCTCCCTTTTGTACCATATCCCTTATATAAAATTATCGGATTTATATGTGCTTCGATTTTTCATGGAACACTAGATTCTCTGTCATCTTTATACAACTCTGGATGTCACAAAGAATTACTATGGTGTCCAACTCCATGTAAAATATTCCTGAAATCAGCTTCTGAAGCCATAACGCTTCACAACAAGTGGTACAAGCTGCAATGTTCTCTGCTTCAGCTGTACTGAGAGAAACAATGGACTATTTCTTACTAAACCATGAGGTCATGGTAGATCCTAGACAATAACATCTACCTGAGGTGCTCTTCCTATTTGTGACACTTCCTTCCCAATATGAATCTGTATATCCATACAATTTGTAGTTAGGATCTGTCCCATAGTAAAGTCCCAAATCAATCGTACCTTTTAGGTACCTCATCACATACTTTGCATCTATCAGGTGAACTCATATAGGTTTAACTAGATACTGACTCAATGTGTTCACAACAAAGCATATATATGTCATTGTGTTCATCGGATACATTAATGAACCAATAATCTGTCTATAGTGAGTCATGTCCACTAACTATGATTTCTCATTAGACAACAAATTTAGGTTGGTTTCCATGGGTGTGTCCATGGATTTACAATCCAACATATCAAATATTTTCAATATTTCTACTGCATAATTTCCCTGGTTCAGAAAGATTCCTTTTGGGATCTGCCACACTTCCAACCCTAGGAAATAATGCATCAATCCAAGATCTTTCATCTCGAATTATTCATATAGCTTCTTCTTGCAACCTGTGATATGTTCTCATTTGCATTCAGAAATAGATCACCCACATACAGTAATAGTATGACAAGTTCATCATCCGTAATCTTCATATAAAGGTTAGGATCAGATTGAATCTTGGTAAAGCCCAAACTTGTCAAGAAGCTGTCTATTCTACCATACCAAGCTCTAAGAGCTTGCTTCAGTCCATATATATCCTTTTTTAACTTGCATACATGAGTCGCTCTGTCTTTGACTTCAAATCCTTGTGGTTGTTTGATGTAAAACTCCTCCTCAATCACACCATTAAGGAAGGTTGTCTTTACATCCATATGGTGTGAGTCCCATTTCATCATGGAGGAAGGTGTCATGATGGTTATGATGGAAGTGTACCTTTCTACTAGAGAAAATGTCTATTCATAATTGATCCCCTCTTTATGAGAGAATCCTCTAGACACGAATCTTGCTTTTTACTTTTCAATACTTCCATCAGCAACATGTTTTATCTTGTAGATCCATTTCAAAGATACCACACTCTTTTTTTCTGGTTTGGGAACAATATCCCAAACAACATTCTTCATGATCGACTGGTATTCTTCTGTCATTGATTCAAACCATTCTTTCTTCTGTGCAAATTCCTCATAGTTGGTGGGTTCTTGATCTACAAGGTCACACATCAAAGATACATAATTGGAATATGGCTTTGATCTTTTGTTGGTTCTTGTGGAGCCTTCTGGCACTCCATATCTTTCTGCTTCTTGTATGATTTTTCTTACTCAATAAAGTTTTCTCTTTTCATAGTTATCCATAGTAGGGGGCTCCTGAGGTTCTAGCATGTCATGATCTTCTAATGCTACTATTTCAGGAGATGGTTCAACTTCTATCATTATGGGAGGTACATCCTCTTCATGTACTTCTTCAAGATGAGACCTTCTAGATTTCTTAAGAGATGTCTCTTCATCAAATATTACATCCCTACTAATATCAATGTGATGGAATACTGAAATGTATATCCTTAAGGATTTGGAGACTTCACATTATCCAACAAATATTCCCTTCTTTCTAGAAGGATCCAGTTTGGTTCTCTTCTCTTTCGGAATATGTAAATATTCTGGGCAGCCAAATATCTTGAGATGGATCACTTCAAGTTTCTTTCCGGTATACATATCTTCAGGAGTATTGAATCCAAGAGCACTGTGAGATAATATATTTTGCACATATACGGTTGTTCTTGCTCCTTTAGCCCATAGGTGCATAGGTAGGTCTTGGTCATGAATTATGGTCTTCATTGCTTCCATGATAGTTTTACTCATTCTTTCCACAACACCATTATGTTGGGGATTATAGTGAGTGTTTAGTTCCCTCTTGATTCCTGCCTCCTTACTAAATTCTTCAAATTGATTTGAAGTGTATTCTCCACTATTATCTGATCTCGGTGTCTTGATTCTCTTTTCTGAGTGGTTCTCTGTCAAGGATTTGAATTTCTTGAATTTTATGAACACTTCACTCTTATTCTTCAAGAAGTATATCCAATTATTTCTTGAATAATCATCAATAAATGTGACATAGTACTCATATCCACTAAAGGATATGGATGGCATAGGACCAGATACATCAAAATGAACTAGTTCCAATGTACCTTTGGTCTTTGTTTCACTTTTTGGAAAGGGATTCTTGATGTTCTTTCAGGCTCTTGCACATCCTTTGCAAGTTCCCTCATGTTCGATATTCATATATGGTAACCTTGTTACCACCTTGCTCACATGGGGAAATGCTTTGTACTTGATGTGAGCAAGTCTCCTATGCCACAATTCACTTGAGTTGGTAGTCTCATGGACAAGGGTTATCTGTGGATGTCCTTTGAGCTTTTAAAGTCCTCCTTCTTCTTCTCCAATGACTACAGTATCTTCAAGTGTCTTTTATTTGGACCACATAAGTACTTGTCCATCTATAAAAGAAACTCTATATCCTTTCTTATCTAGAGCAGGGATGGAAAGTAGGCTCTTTTTCAAGCCTGGTACATACAGTACTTCCTTCATATTCATGGAAGTTCCAGATTCAAGCTTGTAGCTTGAACCACCAATACCTTTGATGGGATATTAATAGTCATCTCCTAATGATACCTTCTGGGGATATTTATTCTCTTCAAGTCTTGACCAAGTTTTCTTTTTCCCTGTCGTGTGATTTGAGGAACCACTATCAATAATCCATGTGTCTTCTCCATGTATTACAGACTGAGAGAGTGCAGAGAATAACACATATTATTCTACATCTTCACCTCTAGTTTTCTTTCGATACCTTTCTTGTTCTACATCCTCATCTTCATCTAGATGAGCATGATGTCTCTTTTTGTTGTTGTTCTTCTTTGGTGACGGACATTCTCTAGCAAGATGTCCTATCTTATGACAGTTGTAACATTGATACTTTGAGTAATCCTTCTTCTTCTTCTGAAATTTCTTCTTTGAAGGCTTATGATTACTCTTCTTGAAGTTTGATTATTTTCTTCCTTTAGTATGAGTGGATAGAGCCTGATCATCTTCTCTGAGGAAAGCTTCTCTATTGGATACTCTAGCTTCTTCTTGTATGCAATCTTCCCATACTATGTCAAACTTCATACTTTATTTTCTAGCACATAGAGTCTAAATGAATGAGTCCCAAGGTCTAGTGAGACCATTGAGAGCAGTCATAACTATTTCATCCTCATCAAGGGTGTCTCCAATAGCACTTAGTTTTTCTCTGAATCGAGAGACTCTTGTGAAGTAATCTTGAATAGACTCTCCTTTGCTCATATTGGTGCCCTTCTTTCTGTTGATGTTCCTTCCCTCATACATTCTGGAAAGTACATCATACATTTGATTAGGTGTCTTCTTAGATGACACTTGAGGGATCAAGTGATTCTTAATAGAATCAACAATGATCCGCATTGCCTTGATTAGCTCTTGTTCATGCTTCTACTTAGCTTCATATTTTTTAGGTTATACAATATCGGCATTGATGTACTTCTCAAGGCCATTCTCTTTTAGAATGAGACCAATCCTATACTTCTAAGCTAGGAAGTTTTCTATGCCTTCCAATTTGTCCTCAAGCTTAGTGCTTGGGGCCATCTTTTCCAGTAGGTCACTAAAAAATGAAATTTATCAAAATAGGAGGTTGACCTTACCAGTATATGCGCTTGAATGAGGTGAGTTGGTTGGTCCAACTGAGTTTTGAAGATCCCAAATATTCATCGTTCAAATCCTACTTGCGAGGTTGCAGCGCTGCAGAATTTCTGGTTCTGGTTTTCTGCAGTTTTCTAGTTCAGGCCCAAAATAGGGTTTGTATTTCCCAGAGCTTCAACCACCCAAAAAATTTGATCCTGGGCTCAATAGATGCACTCTAGAGAGGCGCAAATTTCTATGTAAGCAGATCTTCAAAACTCCAACTTTTGTAGAAACCCTAATTTCTTTTGGAGAGGTTGGAGAGAGAATTTCACCTTGTGAAAGCTATCCTATTTAGTTTAGCTTTGATACCATGTTAATATTTCATATGATGGACTATATTTATTAGTGTTCAATTCAAAATCATAGCAGTAGCATATCCAAAATCACTGATAGAAACACAATCACAAGATATACATAGTACTTATCTTGGGAAACCATCAAGGGGAAGAAAACTCAACAAAACTTCCTCTGTATAATATGTATAAGAGATAACCCCCAAAACATGTATTCACCTCCTTCTATTTTGTCTCTCTCTATATCATATGTACTACTCAAGTGAGTGAGTCTGTGTTCAAATAAGAATCACAACTCCTCTATTTATACATGTTTAGCCAACTGAATTTTACCCTAATCAAGTCAGCCCCACTAAATTGTCTGGGCTGACTTCACCTAGGAAGACTCAAAACAGTCTATTATATTATTCATTAGGGTACTAATGACCCGACTTACAATGGAGGATTTAACTCATGACTCTATGATGACCAAATACAATAGTAAAACCCCTCTGGAGGAATAATAACATATCCCTTTGGTTACATCAGTAAAATACATTTCGAATATCCTTTGAAGTTACAATATTTCAATAGGTAGCATAGTCAGGATCACGGTGAGCTCTGTCTGTTATATTATGTTATGTTCCTTTTCCTGATAGTGATCATGTTTGTTCAATAGATGGAAAGAAACTAGTGAAGGAATCTGAGGCAGATAAAGAAGAGAATGGAATGAAGAAGAAGAAGAGAACAGTCTTACTCCTTGCATCTCGACACGCACACTACCACCAACGTCAAACACACGTCTACCATGCAAACTACTAGGCATGTTGGACATGTGCCACCTATATAGAATGAAAACAAATGTTAAGTAAGAGAGATGCAAGATGTGCCACTTGCATAGCAAGAAAATTAATACTAACTGAGTAAGAGTGATGCATCACTATTGCACAGTTATATCCCCTACCTTGCCTCGACATGAGGCCAAATAAGGCCTCAAAAAAATCTATTGGTTGGAACATAATTTTGGATTAAAACTTGGGATATAATGCTTTCTATAATGTTCCAGATTAATGGAATTCATTCAGTATGAACTTATTTAAAATTTTTCATCATAACCTCCATTGACAAAGCAACTACAGAACCAAGTGTTTCTTGCATGCTAAAATGCAGAAGTGTTCAATGCACACAACGATCCAAAGTTATTCAACACAATTTCCAAGTTACAGAACCGCAAATCCATCCAGTTTGCAAGATAAGCTACAAAAATAGATTGTCAGGAGGTTTCCATACAAGCACTCCAAATTTCAAGATTGACATGTCAACCTACTATCCAATAAATAGTTTAATAATCAGTTGTAGAAATATTTTTGAGGATTAAATGGATGACGCATGCTCCATCATCGAAGTGGGAAGGCATCATCGAGATAGACGTCATCAACTCAGCCCAATCAAAACTTAACAAATTCGCATTATTTAAAAAAATCATATAAATAATTTTTTTAAGTTATACATAGACCACCCAAAACTATAGACCAATGAAAAATTTATAGACTTTATGAGAAAATTAATAGAGGGTGAACGATTAATATATACCCTGTCGGGGAAAAAATAAAAATATGAGGATAAGTAAATATAAGAATAATTCATAAAAAAAATATACGAAGACAAGGGAAAAGGATGTGGTGCAACCAAGTCCCTGCCATACGGAGATAGGCAATGCCACCAAGAAAAGGTTGTTGAGTTCCCATTGTTGGGGAACTATCAGAAAATAATTGGACAAATGGGTGAACTTTGGAAAACAATTCGACAAATGGGAAATATTCGGATGCCATCAAAGGAAGAGTAGATAAGCAGCGGGGTACTAATGAAAAATCCTTCGAGGACACAAATTTGATGAAGCATAGACAAGCGGTAGGACACTATTGAAAAATCGTTCGAGGACACAAATGAAACATGAGGTGCTAAATTACGAGCAACCTAGAACTATTGAAGAAGTCTCTGACCAATACACCGAAGCATCATTATTGTTAAGGGAGATAAGTTTTGGTAGGTTATTTGATAGTAGTGTGATAAGCAATTATAGTTCCATAACTTAATCCAATTTCATATCCAATTTCCAGATAATTCTTATAGAATTTCACATCATTGAAACAATAACTAATGTAATTTGTTATCATACAAGTTTAAGATTAATAATAAATTAAGTCTTTATAAAACACGGCCATCCTTATCTCGATTGCAGATTCTCTGCATCCAACGGGAAAGGAGTAAAGTCAACTATTGACTTTGCTCCTTTCCCATTGGATGTAGGGACTCTGCAATCGAGATAAGCGCAAGCATAAAACACCATGTTATTATTCCATGTTGTGTAGGGAATCAATTAATTACATGGGTTTTGGAATTTGTGCCATATCAATTATGGTTTTGTAAAATAGTATTTTACAGTGTGATCAACATGTTAACTTTTTCGGGATTTCCCTTTCATTTATCCGGGTGCCATATCAATTGAATGAAGGATCTAAGCACTTCACAATGTCCAATATTACCATCGAAATGGTGAAATGAATGGGTTGAGAACTTGTGAAGAGAGTATCTTCTCTCCTCCCAAGAGAACTACATATCCATGTGATCCCTTGGCGTAAGTATTTTTAAATTACATTATTTTTCTCTTTTAAGCATCACAACTGGATTTAAGGGGTTATCCACAAAAACAAGCGCAAAAGCACGGTAAAATATCTTGTTATGGGAGAACCACTAAAAATAGGTGAAACTACCATGTCACTGGTACTCTTCCCTCAAAAAATCATAAGGACTTGTACTTGACTTCAAACTACTAATTAATATTTTGGAAGAATTAGTTTGGGTGGTTTGACATGCCACCATATAAGCATAACCCTATAATTTAGTGTTTTCAATTAATGTTATAAGCTAGATATTATTTAATGACATCTAAAAACATGTTTTGTAGGCAGAGTTTATCATAAAACTAGCAAGATATCTGGAATAGTCATTATCTATCCCAGTTTTGTCGGGTTGCACAACCATGGATTCCAACCTCATTTAGGGCATGAGCATATTGATAAGCATCTTGTTCAAGGATATAACCAAAAATATGGCTAGTTTCATAAATCTTGTGCCTTTGAGAAAATATTATTTGTATGTTAAAACAAGCGCGCCCTAGAGTCATCCTATAAAGTTGGTTGCAATATTTTGAGAAATGTTTTCTTTGAAAGGACAAATTGAACGGTGAAATTGTATGGTATTATTTAAGATTGGTATAGTAAAATATTCGGTTACTTTAATATAATTTGAGCAGTTTGTTGAGTTTGAGAATCACAATCATGGATTATCAGAGTATTTTATATAATACAAAAAGATTATCCAACTTCAAAACCAAAGGTCAAAGCTAACATGTGTTTTCTTGTTTGTTTTTGTTGGAAATATATGTATTAACAATATTTTATGTATACTTAGTTAAATATTAAGCATTATGCACAAAATGCACTCTTTTGAAATAAAAGATTCATGTCAAATATTTGATGAAAAACCAAGATGTGGTGTGAAACTGTGAGCAGATGTTTGGTGATGGAACTGTCATTACCTTGATATGTTGTTGCTCAGGACGGAAATGATCTCCATTGACATGTATGCCAACATACCTTATGAATACTTGCAATGTCCTCCAACACTCCAAAGAAGATTCCACAAAGGTGGCTTCAATCCTAAAAAATATAAATGTATGTTGGCTTTATTTGTTGTTTTTCAGCTTCCCAACGCTAGCATACTTATACATCGTAACCAGGATGGTGACCTTGGTCGTGCTCAACATTTCCTCGATATCATCTTGGCTTTGGCTATGAAAATGAATCTATCTTGCAACAAATTTTGACCTCCTGTGTTTCATTCCTCTATCAAGTAGATTGAAGTAATTTGAGCCCTGAAGGTTCTAGATTTGCATGTGGTCACAACTTCAAAAACAAGATGTTTTATCAACACATATCAAGATAGAGAAGACATGTATTAACATGAAACTAAAACATTCATCATAGATGTGTTCCTATGAAACCTATATCAATTATG
Organism: Pseudotsuga menziesii; assembly: GCA_001517045.1. NCBI lineage: Eukaryota > Viridiplantae > Streptophyta > Pinopsida > Pinales > Pinaceae > Pseudotsuga > Pseudotsuga menziesii. Next base: position 395,081 of record LPNX010750535.1, read on the forward strand.
CTTATAACTATTCTATATGGAGATCGGTGGCCACCGACCTATTCCATTGGCTCAAAACAATTGTCCATTTTGGTAGTTCACTAGTTATTTTTCTATGGTTTTACGAGTCCTAAACTTCGGGGGCCGTTTTGAGGCCCTAAACAACGTTTTTTGGAGATTCTATTAGCCAAATGATTACCAATGACATGAATTTGGTCCTATTTGAAAGATATAAATATTAGATAGACCTTTCCAATGGACTATTGAGCACCCAAATTGGAGATTGTATGAAAAAATTATAAACCTAGGAAGTTGATTGTTAACTAACCACCTTGGGGCCACAAACTTTGTGAAAATTCATCTTCTAGGGTTACATTTTGGACATTTAAATTTTTCTCCCTCATGCTTATTATAAATAGGTCCTTTCAGACTCATTTTGTATTCATCTTGGCATGAATGAGCGTAGCAACCACATCTCTTCTTAGAGATAGATACCACCATTCTAGCTATTGTATTTACAGTATGTTCTATTTTCGCTATTTAATAGAATATGTGTTTACTATATATCTGTGTTCCTTGTAATGTGTCTTTTTTTATGGTTCTACATTTGTTCTTTCATATTTTTCTCAAATAAATCCAGATCGGTGGTATCGGATCAAAATATTCTTTGATTATTTCTTAGTGCATGTCCCCGACGAGGTCAGGATATGGAGAGTTGGGTCTCAAACTAGTTTCACTTGGAAAATATCACTCTCTCCACCCCAAATGGCCTCCCATGGCAAAAGAAAAGAGAGACGAGAGATTAAGAGATCCTATCAAGTCATTTCTCGAGGAAGAACTTATGTGATAGAGGAACGAGATGATGGATAATTTATCCCAGATCCTATGACGAATGCCACTAATGGCGGACGTACCTTCAAAAAGTATCTGCTTTAGAGACACAACTCCCTTCAAGGTACAAGTTAACTTTGATATTCCTTTATTTGAAGGATAGCTTGATGTTGATGCCCTAGATAAATGGTTGGCTATTCTAGAAGGGTATTTCTCTGTCCACAATTTTTTTGATTGGGAAAATATCACATTTGCACTCCTCAAGGCCACCCCCCATGTCAAAAATTGGTGGGATACTTATTGTGAGGAAAACTCATCAGACGAGTCTGGAATGTTTGAGGCCAATCCCACATGGGCCTCTTTCATAGATGATGCCAAGGAACAATCATTAGAGGAACTTTCAACTCAAAATGGGCCTCCTAAAAAAAATCAATAAAATAATAGTTAAAATAATAAAATAATATTTATTAATTTTCGAGGAAGAAAAGAAAAAACTACTTTTTTGTTTGTATTTTTGACATATCTCCCAGTGTTTTTACTTAAATTTTGATCGAGAGAGCTCGTTGGATGTGTATTTAAATTATGCATCCAACAAGTACCCACTCGACATATTTTGACGGACCCCTCTACCCCCAAAACAAGAAATACCTGAAAAAACGCGATGACGACATCCAACAAGCTACTTTTTTGTTTGCATTTTCGACATATCTCCCCATTTTTTTAAACAAATTCTGATCAGGATAAATCATTGCATACTTAATTAAATTCCGCATCCAACGAGTACCCACTCGACATAATTATGATGGACTCCGCTACCCCAAAAACAAGAAATACCTGAAAAAAATGTGATGATGATGATGTCATCATCACATTTTTTCAGGTATTTGTTGTTTTTGGGGTAGCAGAGTCCATCATAAGTATGCCGAGTGGGTACTCATTGGATGCAGAATTTAATTATGCATCCATCGAGCTCTCCCGATCGAACTTTGAGTAAAAACACAGGGAGATATGTCGAAAATACAAACAAAAAAGGTAGTTTTTTTATGATACCCATCCCCAAATTTATATTAAAAAAGTGTTTAAGACCTATACGGTATTTCAAATTTAAATCAATTTCAATGGCTAACACATGATGACATGGAATTTGAATTAGAATTAAACGACCCATTTTGAGTTGAAATTTCCTCTAATGATTACCCTATGAGAAACTATGATGACCAGTACACTAAATAGACCATTATGCGTTAAGAGAGGGACTAGACGGTGTCAGAATACATCGACAAATTTCATACCTTGCATACAAATATGGGTATCAAGGAATCCGAGCGACAAGTGGTACTGAAATATCGTAATGTCCTACATTGGTACATACAAACAGATATGGACTTCCTAGACATCTCTTCATTGGGAGTTTCCTATTGATATGTTGTCAAAATCGAGGAGAAATTTTAGGAAAAGAACAAGCAAGAATTTGGACCTACAAAACCACAACATAAGCAAGGAAAGGAAAATGCTATCCCAAAAAACATAGGACAAGGAAATGACAAACGGTCCCCGCCAAAAGCAAAGAATGGTAATGTAAATACAAAGAAGGACACTGTAAGTGGTGCAAGTTCCAAAAAATACCTTGGTATAACACTAATGAATGTCGCTCAAAGTAGTCATTGGTGGCTGAGATCAAAGCTTTCGAATTAGATCCTCATTTTGATTCAGAACCCAATGTCACGACCAAGGACCATGGTAAGCAGATCATTGATGCAAAACCTAGTATCACTATTGCTACCACACAGATTCAATCATAGGATCCTGAAGAGTCAGAGGCAGATGAACATTTCTTCCACTCATAGATGTGGCTGAAGGGAATCCCTTACATTTTTTTGTTGACTGCAACATCCAAAAGAACCTAATATCAACATAATTTATCAAGAGATTGGATCTTCTGACAACACCACACCCACAACCCTACAACATTGGTTGGCTAAGAAAAGGACGATGTATTTGCATTAGTCAATAAATCCACCTACCATATGGCACCAAACCTTTAAAATATGAGGTATTGTGTGATGTGGCCCCACTTGAAGTCTATGATATTCTTTTAGGACAACCATATATGTGGAAGTGTCATGCTGTATATGAATCATGACCTCGTAGTGTCATTGTCACTTTGGGAGGACAACTCTATCGGATACCAGAGACAGTTGCACTTTCCATAGTCTCACAGGGCAGGAAGATAATCTCCCACATTGAGAAATTTTCCCTCTTTTCAATCCTTTAAAAGAGAACACCATATCATAAAGACCTCCACACCCTCTACACAGGGTCCCATTACTAAGAAGAAACATGAATAACAGAAAGTTAGTGTTCCCTCGTCCATTCGAGTACCTATACAGTGCAAGGCCACAGATTCAAGGTGATCGTCCAAAAATAAATAATCCATACTAGTTTAGGAAAAGGATAACACGACAACCAGAAATTTTGAACAGCTCCAACACATCCACCAATAGCAATTATAGGCCTCTTGGGATGTCAAAGAAATGAAACCTTTTCATTTCAACGAATGTCGCACCAGGAGATCAACTCAACACACAATTAAAGGTATGCTACGATATCTGATGCAATGGATACCATTACTTCCCAAGCAGGGATGATTGATTTAGATAGAGATTAGTGGCCACTCACCTATTCCATTATCTCAAAACAATTGTTCGTTTTGGAAGTTCCCTATTTATTTTTCTATGGTTTTTCGAGTCCTAAACTTCTAGGGCCATTTTGAGAGCCTAAACGACATGTTTTGGATATTTGTGGAGGAAAATAAGATGCAATGGAATTTATTTAGCCGTAATTGGAATATTTAAATCTCGGATAGAGATTTCCAATGGGCTATCAAGCATCCAAATCAGAGATCGTATGAAAAAGTTATGACCTCGATAAGTTGACTGTTAACTAACCACCTTCGGGCTGCAAACTTTATGATGATTCATCTTCTAGGGTTATGTTTTGGATGTTTTAGGGTTCTCACCCTCATGCTTATTATAAATAGGCCCTTTCATCCTCATTTTTTATTCATATTGGCACAAATGAGCGTAGCAGACACATCTCTTCTCAGAGATAGATAACACCATTCTAGCTGTTGTATTTACAGTCTATTCTATTTTCGCTATTTAATAGAATATGCGTTTACTATATATTCGTGTTCCTTGAAATTTTTTTGTTTTTCTTTTATTTATTTCTCACATAAATCCATATCAACAACTTTGGTTTATCTGCAACACAACTCACTTTTAGTGATATTCGACCTTCCTAAAGTGTTGAAGTGAGGTCTTTGGAACTTCTTTTATAACCAAATATGGTGGGAGTAGAAGGTGGGTCATTTCGTTTGTAGTGAAAAGAAAATAAGGGTAATTCTATTTCATGGTGTTAACCTTTATTTGTCAAAGATAAATTTATTACAAAAGAAAAGGCCATTATTTTTACTCTCGGGTTCAGGATGTGGGAAAGTTGCATAGTTGGTTAGGTATTGTGCATCCCATCCATTGGTTGTAAATACCCAAGCTCCAGAAGCAGTTGATCTTATTGATTATGATATTAACATAGGTATTAGAGGTTGATGTGGCTATGGATAGCTTCACACAATGTGCCCCACCTCATTTCACTCGCAACATCATGAAAAAGGATGATTCACATCATTCCTTGACTCTCAATTGTCTTGGTTATAATATTTCCCTCCATTTTCATCCCCATATAAATCCTCAAGTAAATTGGGTAGGACTAAAAACAACTCTTTCTTTGGCTCCAAGAAATTGAAATGGCTATCTATCAAAAACCATTATACAAGTGTGCAGGTTGGTTGGCTAGTTGGATATGGACATGGATTCATATAGATATAGTTGGATATGGCTATATATTCATGTAGATGTCTTGGAATCTGGATCTAACTCATGCACCACTACCACCACCTATAGACACAACCATGCTTGCTCGAAAATCTATACATTTTTTCATACATGTCATGTGTAATGTAATTCTCAAACATTGAACAATGAATAATTAAGATCTTACAAGATTTTTAATATACTGGTTGGTGGTTATTGCATTTCCATTCCTGTTGGATATGATTAAATTTCATCCTTTTCCATACAAAATATATTTAATTTAATAATTGTTAAAACTTTCATACTACTAAGTAAGTTTGGCCCAATTAACTTTCACATTCTACAGTTAATAGCATAGCTCGAGTAAACACTCTCTTCAAATAGAAATTACCATACCAAATCATATTTACATACATCAACATATTCTTAAATATGTTTACAGGATTTGGTATTTTCATACAATTTTTCAATGAATGGAGCAAATTCCACATTCCTTATAAGATGAATATGTTCATATAACAAACATGAATTAAAAGAAAAGATCCAAAGAGTATTCTTGTATCTCTCATATCTACATCTTTGTGTTGACAATAACGAATTATAAGCATATCACATATTCTTTCACTTGAGCTAAAAGACGTAGAGGAAAAGAATGCAATAGAACCAAACCTCATCCTACTTGCTAGATTTATTAGCATTGAATTTCTAGCATTGATGAAAACCGAATTAGAGGGATGACCTTATTTTCTTTATATCTTTTTTTGGTCTCTATATCTCCCTTATTAGCTTATATGAATGGATAACATCCATCACAATACATCCTTTGTTTCCTTTGTGTTAATTGCTTCCTTCCATGACATGAAGTGTTCATTGTCTGCTTGTTATCTACTTGCTTGTTTGAGGTAACTTGTTCCTTTTTTTGAGATGGGGTTGTTCCGTGACACGAAGTGTTCCTTTTATGTTTGTTAGCTACTTTCTTTTTTGAGATAACTTGTTCCTTTTTTGAGATAGGGCTATAAAAAGTACAAGATAGAGCAAGAAGAGTAGAATATATGGTACACAATTTTCTTATAAAGGTTATCAAATCAAGTTAACATATAAAATGACTTTGATGAACCTGTATCTAGATGCTTTTCAATAGTTAGGCTCCTAGTTCAATGTCACCTAGTTAGGTTCCTAATTCAATGTCACCATCGAAGAGGTGAAAGCAAGTGGGATAAGGAACAAGATGGCAATTTTCACTACTCTACTTCACTCAATTGTTAAATCTCTGCACTCTTGTTTCTTGCATGTGGATTTCTACAAGTCATTTGAGCATAAAAGGTTTTCATTATTTATTTACTTTGTACTCTTGTTTCTTACATGTGGATTTCTTCTAACCGCTTGAAAACATATCGATTTGGCTCTAAGGTTACTCTTAAACACTTGGTCTTGATTGGGCATTTCACCATTTCCACACATGCTTCCATGTGACACTGTTTTAAATTAAAACATCTTTCATAGGCCTAAAGGTAGGGAATGCAACTTTGCTGCTAAACCTTGTTATTATTAGTTTTCTTTTCCAATTTTTCCATAAATTAATATAATTTCACATCCCATTTTGGGATAATTATTATCCAATTTCACATCATGGAAACATTGATTAATGTAAATTTTTATTCTACAAGTTTAATGTTAATAGTAACACATGTATTTATAAAATACCATGTTATTGGTCCTGTTATCACTAAATATAACTCTCGAGTGTGAGAGATCCAAGCTTAAATAAATCTTAATGATGTGGACAAAATAAATATGTACGAGAGTTTATGGACATGTAAATATGACATGGGCAATAGCTGCAGTGAATGTATAAATGTACCATGTTGTAATAGAAAGATTTGCGAGTGTGAACTTATAGAAAAAGTAAGCTAATCCCATTCCAGAGCCTTAATAAATGTATATAACTCATAAGAATTCTGGTATGGATGCATAAGGACTATACACAGAACAAAATCATGAACAATACATAATTTATCAATTCATAATAAAACATAATAAGGCTTATCTCGATTGTAATCACTCCAAAGCCTCTCTTCATATTAAGGGAATCAAAATAAATACATGTCTACCTGCAACCAACAGTAACATCATTTTCTATCCCTGCCTCAGCCCTCAGTTGGAACTCTCCTCCTCTTATCTTACATATTACAATATTTATATGAGAAAAATACCCTAAATAAGCAATTGCATTTAATCATAAAACATATGAAAAGACTCTAATTATCTGCCAGCTAATCCCTTCATCTTTTATTTTCCATGATCTTTGGCTAATAGATGGGCTATCTTCCTAGAACAAATTACTATCTCAAAACCGGTAGACACTGCAGTGATATGCTCCTGTAATATCTCCTCTGAAAAAATGAGAAAGAAGGACCCAAACTCCTCCCTTCTATGAGTGTTGGAAACTAAATAGATTGTCTGTCAGCAAATCTAAAGATAACCTGTGACTTGTGATTGTTGAGATAATTTGGTTGTTTTTATGGGTATTCTCACTAAATCTTCTTCAAATGTGGAGATCAATCTTTGATGCTAATTAGATGCCAAGAAATCTGAGGATGAATATTGACTGTGGATCATTATTCCGGAAATCTGGAACTACTTGAATCTTTTTCCTGGAAAAATGGATCTGATCCTCTCCCTCTGGATACTTTGGCACTAAACCCTTCTCCTTTATGGCTCCTGCGTTTTCTTTGGCAGGTAGTTGCAACGTAAATTATCCACACCGACTCCTCCTCATGTAATCATATATGCTATGGACCATTATAAGTGTTGTTAAAGAAATCGTTCCTTGAAAATTTTGAAAAATAGAGCACTCTGAATAACTCTGCAAGCTGTATCTTTAACCTCTGTTTCGGTTTAGCTTGGACCTTGGTTGCATTCAATAATTCATCTCTCCATTGTGATCAATAGCTGCATCTTCTTTACCTTTTGAAATTTTTTTATATATATGCATCTATCTTTAACATTTTCGAACACGCTATGCAGATGTAACACAGGCTCAATTCTATGTTGTAGATAACCATCTCTAAAAAAAATTGAACAAACGATTTATCTATGGTGTACACCAGATTTGTATTTAGGATCAAACGCTGAAATTCAACGACAAACTTTAGCTTTGGGTTTTCATCAAATTGGATGTTTTGCTTTTAAACATCTCTGACAACAGTATGTTGTAGATAACTTGGTGATGACAGTGGCATATGAACTATGATTTGGGTTGTGGGTGCTTGAAAACTCAGCTCAAAACATTTAATTAATTCACAACATTCTGTTTTCAGTGCTTGATATTTATGGCTAACAGTCTTGGGACATATCCCATATGAGAAAGTAATAGATAATTATATTCACACCTGTCTTCAAGTAATTATGACTTGTTATCTACGATGAGTGACCCATGGGCTCTGCTTGGTGCTGGGCATGAGTACTTTCATGCATAAACTTAACACATAGGAGAGCTTTGGATATGGTTTGGGGAAAACTATACTTTGAAACCAATGTCCAATTTAAAGTTTACCCAAAATGACAAAATGAAAGCACAACACAAAATTTAGATTGGCAATATATGTCAAGGTGAGTGATAGTTGAAAACCAAAAATGAAGAACATGACCCAAACTTTATGAAACAAGACTTATCCTCCTTTTAAAGAAGCCACGTAATGTATAAAAGCTTATAAGTGAAAAGTATGAGTATTAAATAATTTTTAATTTAATAAAAATTATTATTTAAAGAAAAAAACCATTTTCTTTAAATTAATAATAATTATTAAAAATAAAAAACTATGATACCTAAATTAGATAATTATAGAAACGGAAAATTGAATAAGGATTTGAGAAAATGAATGGTTTGTGAGCAAACAAAGAGAAAAAGGCTAGACATGTATCAGAACTGATTGAGGATGAAGGTTTGAGGTGATGAGAAGTTTACCAAGGTTTGAGGTGATGAGGAGTTAACCAGGTTGACAAAAAATCAAAGCTTTAACAAAGATGCTAATAGAAATTTCGCCAGCGAATATCAAGGTCCTTCTTTACATACGCAGTGCCAGAATCCAAAAATTTCGTGGGATAGATTCTGGTGACAACATGTCCTCTTTGCAAATTTCAGATTATTAATTGGAGGCCTAGATCAATGATGGTTTAAAGCTCTTTAATCCTCTAAATATGAATTTGAACTTGGTGTCTTGAGCATGGATATAGTGATATTGGTTGATTTCTCATCATATATGGGGAACAAGATTTGTTTAGATGATGGGTTCTTGGGCTCTAATGCAAAAATTATATCCTTGATGGCCTAAGAACCCATATAAGAACATGGAAACAACTTCATTAGAAAATACAAAAACGATAATAGTAAGAACCAACTACGTCACAACTAGAACACAATCACAAGTGCTGCAACATCCAATTGAGAAGTTTAAAAATATGTAATTGAGAAGTTTAAAAACATTAACATATTGAATTCTTGAAAACCTATTCACATAAAGAAAATAATGGTAACGCCGATGAAAGAGTTTCTTGTTCGGGAAGTAGGATACACCTACTCACTGTGAGGCTAGATTTATATAGCTACATTCATATTTTATTTTTTTATATCTATGTATCTATCTGGTGAAGTTGGATCACAAGAGATTTCAATGGAAACATGGCATCTCTAGGAATTTATGCCTTTATTAGTCCCTGCCCTTGGGTTGGAAGGGACTCTATGAAAGACCTTGTAGCCATTTTGATTAATTAGCACATGAATCTATGTGTTCATGTTTATTTAAACTAAGATTTTCTTGTACCATCGTTTTTCTCACCAATCATCAATCTTATTAGTCCATCTAACACCATTTTTCCCACCAATCAGCAATTTAAATATCTTAATTGTCCCTTAACCATTTTTCCCACCAAGCACCAATTTGGACCTCTTATTTGGCCTCATATAGAAGACATCTAAGTTTTCCATATATTTCAACTTAGGGTTAAAAATACTAAAGTTTCATCGATCTCTTGTAACATAGAATCGATACATTAATGCTATCTAGTATCATAGCATTAGTTATAAAACATAAAATGTTAGCTAGACTATTTATGTTAATGTCTCATTTTGCTCGATTCCTGCATGTTGCATGTTGTCCATGTGCGCTTGCCATGTTTGCGTAGCAATGGAGGATCTCTACTCGTGCCCCATCTATTCCAGTTTACTCCATGTGTTCATTCCTGTCTACTCCATGTGTTCATATATATGTTAGAGCAAGATCTGGATCCGGTCTATGAGAGTAATTCATTTTTTGGTTGCAGGGCTGATGTAAGCTGCCATGAAAAAATGCATATTCAATGTTCACTGTTATGGATACCATGCAAATAATTATGGTGCAAGCAATCTAATGTGTTATTTTTTCCTTATCACCAGTGGCCATTAATTAGGCTTCCACAGAAAGTGATCAGTGGGCATATAAATTTTTTTGTTGCAATTGATGTTGAAGTTTCATAGCTAACGAAACTAAAAGAAAAGAGCATAGTGCGTCAACTAACAAGCATTAAGGTAAGGAAAATAGTGCTATCAAAACCCAAATGATAAAGTAAAGCACATGCGTAGAATCAATTCTTACTCTAGCCAAGAGAAGAAAGCACAGTCGCTTTTGTTTCAACAACCTATTCAGTTTTATACTCCTCCATAGCTTCATGATTTTCTTTTCTCTTCCTTTCACATTCAATATCCTACATCATAATATAAATAGGCATATAGGCTATAATATATGAGTACAGATTTGGAGTGAGGATATTACTAACTTTCTGGGTGTTTTCTCGATAAAGGAGTGGCTTTCTCAAGCAAGATTTAAAAATTTGAAGGCATGAACTCTCAATCGGTAATGGTATGCAAATTAACAGGTAAAGATGACTGGGCCTTAGCAATGCAGGACCAAGATTTAAAAATTTGGAGGCATGAACTCTCAGCCGGTAATGGTATGCAAATTAACTAGTAAAGACGACCAGGCCTTAGCAATGCAGGACCAATAGTATATGACCAATTTGTATCCCTAATATTGAAAATAATTTTATTAGATATAACATATATCAAAGGTAACGAACCTTTTTTACAGCCAGTGGATATACCCATTCTATCTTCTCTTATGTTTTTACAGCAAGTCGACATACCCGTGCTATCTTCTATTAGTTCTCTCATTGTAGCATCTTCTTCTGCGGTGTTGATGGTTCCTATCCAATGACCCTCTTTCATTTTTGGGTCCCATATTTCTGCATTGAAATGACCCTATGGATGCCTACGTACTCTTTTGTATCTGTCGACCTCCTTTCCTCGCTTGAACTATTTTTCTGAGAGCTTGCTAGGACTCAAACTTGAGGAGTGAGCATCACTATTGTCACTATCAAATTGAGATTTCAATGCTGAATCCCTAGAATTTGGCTACACCATTGCAGACACTCAAAGTGACTTCCTTATGAAATGGGCTTGAAAGAATAAAATTATACAGAAGCATTGTGCTGGCAGCAAGTTACTAACAACAAAAAATTCAAGTAATTTATACTCTAATATGATGTTGGGTTTTGACTTTGAAAAACCATATACACAACAAAGGAATTGATTTGAAGGGTAGGTTTCATTATATTGATTTGATTTTTGATCTCGGCTCCTCTGTGTTGAGATTAGTACTTACAGACATAATCGATGACTACCTTCACACCTGCAGGTCATGTGAATAGTTCTTGGATTAATGCCTGATCTGACTGCGGAGCTCTACGAGTAGGACTTTTCAAAAGGCAAGCTACTGTAACAGGAAGACACGAGAAATGCGTGGTATCTTTGGTCTATCTCTAGCTTTGGACTCTATTTAAAAGTGGGCCATAGTTATGCTATGGTCCCATGGTGGAAAACGTATCAACAATAGCTACTACAAAAATAACGATGAAGATGCTACAGTCCCATGGTGGAAAACCCATCAACAACCTCTAGTTACAGATTCCCCAGTCGCAATCATTATTGTTCCAACAATGAATTATTATCATGGCACACATATCCACCATCGATTGACATATGAGTCGCTTCTATTCATTATTTTTTGAGGACAATGTGCCATGATTCATGGGAGTCCTACGTAAGAGGTATCCCGATGTAATGTGCATGGCATGAGAAGTTGTCCAAAAAAAGCATGTGCACAAGATCCAAAGCAATGCAGGCACGCATGCATCCACCATGCAAAGTACTTAAGAGCATGGGCCAATTTGAAGTTGATATCTCTAAGGAAAAAGTGAAAACAAGACCAAATACCGCATCCATAGAGCACATCGCATTTCTTGGTATGAACTTGGTGAATAGGGAAATGACACAATACACCTTGTTCATTTCCAACCTCATTTTTAACTTATAGCTGGAAAATTTCAGCATTCATACATAATGACAAACCCTAACCCTACCTAATGAATGGGAAATAATATTTTGTAATGAATGCAACATCCATACAAAGAAATAATGAAAATTCATTTGCTTTTCGAGAAAAAGGTTGTTTTGAATAACTTATGTAAAAGAAATGGCAAACGACACTTAAAAGACTACTTCAGACTTCAAAATTCATTTGATTTTCTAAAAATGAGTTTGTGGTTATTTTTGTGGTATATGAAGTCATTAATTTTGTCCCTAGCTTTCATAATGTAAAAGGGAATGCAGGAATTAGGACCAAATATGTTTTCTCCTTTTTAGAATCCTTGAATATTTATGCTAGTCCTTTTCAGAAGCCTTGAATATTTATGCTAGTCTTGACAAGGATGTATCCTTATTGTAGCCAAGAATACTTTGAGAAGTTTGTTGCAAGAAGGGTTTCACCTGTGCAGATGGAAGATGCAACAAAACAATTATCAAATTTGAATAATGGTGAAATAGTCTTAAAGGTATCATGCATATACAAGCTTTCAACAATAGTGATTTCTTTTGTAGCACTCGCTTTTCATTTGCCTAACATGTTATACACATTGAGAATTGGTATTATATTTAAATGTTGTATTTCCTAGATTGCAATATCTTGCTTACGCCTTTATTCTAATAGAAATGGCAATGAGGTTTCCTTTTGTAATATAGGCGATCATTTGAAATATTAATTATGAACTAGTGTGCATCACATTAGTGTTGTCTTAGTCAGTGTCTGTGTAAGTTCAATTTTTTCAATCAATCAGTTAGTAAATTGACTTCATGTCTTCATGCATTTAATCAACCATGTAGTGATATAGAGGTCAAGTTATTTGGTAGATTTAAGATAGAAATTAATTGCAGTCTTTAATGTTACTCGTTAGCTCCCAATAGAAGCCAATTATAAGTCTTTGTATATTTAGGTGGATGTACCGAGTTGTAGTTGTTGTTGGAGAACTATTGAAGAGCTCAAGCTTGATGTTTGCATGAATTGTTGAGATCCCAAGCTCTTTATATGTAAAGGACTCACAAAACCTTGGGATAGTAGTGCATGTAGTTTTAGTTGAGTGTTTTGTTGTGGTGATACATATTTATACGTTTCATTTGTTAGTTGCAAGGATATTTCAAGTCACACACATTCTCTAATTTTTTACTTATGTTTTAACATTTACCTTTTATAACTAGATAAAGAACCTTCAACATTTCACCAATGTGAATTTTTATTACCACGGAGTAACTTCACAACAAAGCCATTTTAATATTTTGCTTCATGAAAGTTTCTTTTCAATATTGTGCAAACGTTTGAATTGAAGGATATAAAATGTCATGGTGAATAGTGTTTTTCACATCGTAGTAAATAACCCTTTTCTTAATATTGTAAGTTTGTCAAAGTGAAGGTTTGTTCAAGTGTGAGTGTGTCAAATATTTTACTACACACATAGTTTAAGTATTTACTATACAATTCACACTAAAGTGATACTGCTCATTTTATTTGATCTGGTATCAAAGCCAAGTTGTCACAAGTAGGTTTAGGAAGCAAGCGGAAGCTCTGCTTTGAAGAAGAAGGTGACCAAGAAAATTTTGAAACATGGCTTCCACTTCTGGTGCACAAATGTCAAGTCTGCAAACTCCAATTTTTATAGGAATGAGTTATAAATATTGTTCTTTGACCATGAAGGATTTTTTATAGGTCAAGATGTATGGAAGATAGTTGAAAATGGTTATGTGGAACCAACAAACAAGCAACATATAATTCTCTCGCACAAGATGAGAAGGATTCCTTGAGGGAACAACGGAAAAAGGATGGAAAATCCATGTTTTACATACATCAATCAAGGCATGAAAGCATGCTTCCAAGAGTAGCAACAACAAATACCACCAAGGAAGTATCATATACACTCTAAACTACCTACCATGGTATGGACAAAGTAAAGACTGCTAAATTGAAAATTCTTAGAAGATATTTTGAAAGGTTGTCAATGAAAGGTACAAATTCATTAGAATCATTTTATAATTGAGTTATTGGTCTGATTAATTAAATTAGAGTCTCATCAAGAAGCCATAGATGACCAAAAGGTTGTTGAGATGGCCCTTAGGAGTCTTCACCAAAAATTTGAATCTCTAGTTGTGACCTTGGAAGCAAAAAAATATTTGTCCTAGCTTACCATTGATGAGTTGCAAGCCTCTCTCATCAATCATGAACAAAAAATAAAAATATCAAATATATCATTAAAAGGTGCATTTGCAACATATTCATTCATAAGCCATGGAAGAGGAAGGGGTGCATCTAATCATAGAGGCAAAGGAAAACGTTTATGTAGAGGAGTACGAAATAGTAGTCTTGCAAATGTTGTTGGTAGAGGTCAAAATCATAATTCAAGCCACCCAACTGGCCAAAGAGTTAATAAATCTTGAATACAATTCCATTGTAGTAGAAAATTGAGAAGTTTGCATGTAAATGCAGGAAGAAACAACATGACCATACGAAGCAAGGTAAAAACTAATCAAGTAAATCTAGCACAATGTTTTTACCTTGTGCATCCCCAATTGAATGAAATGTTTCCCAAGAAAATCCATGTGATATATGGCATTTATATTTAGGCTGCAACAATCTATTAATGGAAATTTTTTTTTTTCAATGTAGATAAATTAGTTCACAATGATGTCATGCTTGGAAACAATATCCAAGTCACTATTTTAAAAAATGCACTATTTATATTCTAACTAAAAAGGGGGAGCATAAAACTATTCCTAATGTATATTATGTTGTAGGTATAAATCATAATTTAAAGAGTATTGGGTAGTTGTTGCAAAAATTATATAGAGTCTATATGGAATACAATCACTATGTGATTATGGACATACATCCAAGCAATTAACTCATAGAAAAGGTACATATGACAAGAAATCATTTTTTCCCCTTGAAGATAAGACCTGATATGAAGGGGAAGACAACTCAAGTTGTTCATGAAGCAAAAAATGAGGATTTAGGAGTTGCATTCAAGGTAGAAAGTAAAGAAGCAAACAAGCCTCATTCAAAGGAAGAAAAATATAGTGGTGTTGAAATATAAGCAAGATTTCAATTAGAAGTACATGATGAATATTCACTGTGGCATTTCATATTGTGCATGTTCAGAATTTGGTGAAAGGATTTCCAGTGATTGAAAAAACAAGAAAGAATATATGAAGGCTGCATTTTTGGCAAGTAGTATAGAGAATCCTTTCAAGTTGGGAAGTCATATAGAGCATGCACACCACTTGATATTGTGCATTTAGGTAGTTGTGGGACAATGAAAACGTCATCCATAGGATGACACAATTATTTCCTCACATTTACTGATGATTTCATAAGAAAAAATTGGGTTTATTTTCTAAAAACACAAATCTGATGCTTTTGGATGTCTTCATTAGTTCAAGGCACTTGTGGAGAAGCAAAGTGGATACTACATCAAGGTATTAAGGATAGACAGAGGTGGTGAACATGTTTCAAATGAATTTCTAAATTATTGTAAAACTCATGGGATACACAAGAAATTAATTCACTGTTAGAAATTTCACTCGAATAGTAGTTATGTTAGATATTTAAACAATTCCTACTATATCACAATAACCATAAGCAATATGATCCATAACATTCTATCCTCTTCTATAATGTATCCTATTTAACAAAAAGTGAAAATATTCCTAGAATATTTTGGTTTTTTTTTTTTCAAATAGGATACATTTTGGGAAAGATAAAACCTTGTCACTAAAAGATAGAAAAGCACAAAAAAAATACATAAATATTTTTCTTATGGGAAACACTACAATGGAAGAAAATATAGCAAACTTCTTTAGTATATATTTGTCAACAAGTACAATGTCAATCTAGTAATTCTCTTTCACACAAATCTCTCGAGAATAACCAAGATAAAAAAACCAAAAGATAAGCAACTTCTCTTCTTCCTCTAGTGAACTTGCTTGAGTTAGTGTGTGTCACAAATGAGGTAGGTGTCACCTTTATTTATACTAATCCTAGGGTGACCTTTTTCTCAACCTCTCTACTTGATTGGGCCGACTTCACTTAGGAAATATTAAATAATACTTCTTTAGTGTTTCATCTAGATTCTTCTGGGATGACATTAAAATTAGGGTTTACATTTATTCTTTTAGGGTTTTTAGATGATCAATTACAATATGAATATCTCCCAAAGGTATTACAACAATAACATAACATGAATATCTTCTGAAGTTACATAATATTTAACACTCCCTCTTAACAAGGAAGGTATTCTTCTAACGTGATCAACATCACTGTTGCTGCAACTCTGTACTCTGACCATTTACTTGTGACATCTATTGAATCTATACATTCCTAGAAGTTTGGTACAAGAAATTCATCATCTCAATCATGCATTAGTCACAATCATACATCCGGCGATATCACAGTAGCAACACACATAATAGTGGGAGCGATTCAGGACCACAAATTACATCATTATGGGACTTAATCTATTTCACAAGGAATCTAGTCACACACATTTGATTGGATACACATACTTGGTTGGATACCCATACTTGACTAGATACACATACTCGGTTGGATACACATATTTGACTGGATACACATACTCGATTGGATACAGATACTTAACTGGATACACATACTCGGTTGGATACACATACTTTACTGGATACACATACTAAGTATGGTCATTCTCTCTAGTCCTAGCAAGTATGGTCATGCTCTCTAACCCTCATGAGTATGGTCATGCTCTCCAACCCTTGTGAGTATGGTTATGCTCTCCAACCCTTGTTAGTATGTTCGTTCTCTTCAAACCTCATGAGCTGGTCACACTCTCTAGTTACACATAAATACTAGCTCTAATTGGATACACAACTCAACTGGATACACATATAAAGTATGGGAATGCTCTCTAGTAATCAAGAGCTGGTCACTCTCTTTAGTACTCACAGAGTCTAGTAATACATTCCCATAAATGATTACCTGCTGCTATCAAACTATACAACTACAACCCCCTAAATTGTATATCTGAATCATCCCTCCCTCTTACGAGGGGAATCTCTCCTCATCATGCCAATATTTTCCCTGAATTTCTCAAACTTCACTCTCGACATAGGATTGGTCAACACATCGACTGTATGCTTGTCTATCACAATATACTGGAGTTTCACTGGTCCCTTCTATTCTATATCTATGATATAATGATACCTAATCTCTGTATGCTTGGAATTGTCATGAAACATTGGGTTCTTGGAAAAATTGACACAACTCTGGTTATCACCTGGAATATAAGTCACCTCTAACTCGAGATCAAATAGTCCTGCAAGTGAATTCTAAAGACACACTACTTCAATTATATCTAAACATGTTGCAATATACTCTCCCTCAATTGTATTGAGTGCCACAATATTTTGTTTCCTACTAAACCAGGAAATCATGCATGATAGCTAACTGAAGCAAAATCATGAAGTACTCTTCTTTTCTGTGACACTAACTTCCCAATCTAAATCAACATATCCTTGTAGGCTAATATTCTAATCTAACACATATATGAGTCCATACTCAAGTGTAACCTTCACGTACCTCATCACATGATTTGTCACAATCAAGTGAACACGTCTTGATTCAACCATGTACCGACTCAAAGTGTTCATCGAAAAGATTACATATGGTCTAGTGTTAATCAATTACATCAACAAACCAATCATATATTTGTATAATGTGGCATCCACTGTTTCTAAAGAAGCATCACACAACAACTTCAAGTTTGATTCTATAGGTGTGGACATGGCCTTACAATCAAACATCTCGAATCTCTATAGGATTTTCACATCATATTTTCCTTGGCTAAGGAAAATCTCATTTGGACTCTACCACACCTCTAGAACTTATAAATAGTGCACCATACCCAGGTCTTTCATCTCAAACTCTGTGATAAGCTTCTTCTTAGTTTCTATAATGAGCTTCTCATCTCCTAATATAAATAGGTCATTTACATATAGTAGAAATATCATTGGATTCCCATCCTCAACCTTGTAGTAAAGGTTGGAGTCTCCTTTAATCTTGGAAAAGACCAAACATATTATAAAACTATCAATATTATTATACCACATCTTGGGTTCCTTCTTTAATCCATACAATTTCTTCTTTAACTTGCACACATGTGTCTTCTTGTCTCACATCTCAAATCCCAGTGGTTGCTCCACATACACTTCTTCTTCTACTACACCATTGAGTAAATATATCTTCACATCCATCTAGTGTACCTTCCACTTCATCACTGTAGCTATCACAATTATAGATCTAATCAAAGTGTATCTTGCTACAAGAGAAAATGTCTCTTCGTAGTCAATTCCTTTTTTATGGGAGAAGCCATGAGCCACAAACATTTCCTTGTACTTATTAACATTGACGTCTACTACATGCTTTATTTTGTAGATCCATTTGGAATACACTACTGAATTCCCTTCTAGTCTCAGAACCACATCCCAAATTCCATTCTTCATTATCTACTGGTACTCTTCGATCCTAGATTCCTTCCATACATTATTCTCGATTGTTTCTTCATAACTCGAAGGATCCACATCAATGATATCACATAATAAAGCCACATAGTTGGAATATGGATGAGGTCTCTTGCTTTCTTAGAAATTCCATATGGAACAGCATACTTGTCTACATATTGAATTACCTCTCATGCCTAAGTTGTTCTTCTCTTATGTGTATTCACCTCTTGGGGTGGTTTTGTAGGTATCTGTGGTTCTATCATATCATGATCTTCTAGGGTATGATCTTCTAGTACCATATCTTCTTTTGTACTTGTAACTCTAGGATCCTTACTCTCCTCTTGAACTTCTTAGGAATGAATCTTCCTTGATTTGCTGAAGGCAGTGTCCTCATCGAGGGTGACATCTTTGCTTGTCTCAATTTTCTTTTAACATGGATTATATATTATGTATGCCTTTGATGTTTCACTATATCCAACAAATATGTCCTTCTTGCTTGAATGATCCAACTTTGTTCTTTTATTCTTAGGAACATGTACATATACTAGATATCCAAATATCCTCAGGTGGCTAACCTTTTGTTTCTATTTTGCAAACATTTATTTTGGTGTCTTGTTCCCAAGTACATGATGAGATGTTCTATTATGCACATATATTGTGGTTCTGGCTGCTTCGGCCCATAAATGCATTGGTATATCCTGATCATGGATCATAGCTTTCATTGATTCCATTATTGCTCGATTATTTCTTTCTACTACACCATTCTATTCAAGATTCTAGGGAGTGCTCATCTCCCTCTTAATCTGAGATTATTTGCATAATGTTTTGAAGTCTTCTGATATGAATTTCCCACCATTATATGATCTTAAAGTATTTATCTTTTTTTTTCTCTGTGTGGTTTTCTACAAGAGATTTTAATTTTTTGAACTTTCTAAACACTTCATATTTAGTTTTCAGAAATTAAATCCAAGTTTTACAAGAATATTGACCAATAAAAGAAACATAATATGCATACCTGCTTAGTGAGTTTGATGACATCGATATACATACATATGAGTTTACAATATCTAATATTCCATTTGCTTTGTTTTTTCTTCTTGGAAACAAACTCCTCATATTCTTTCCATGAGCACACCCTTTACATATACCATCATGGTTTTCCTGTATCTCTAGTAGACCTATGACCATCTTGCTTATAATTGGAAAGCCTTTGTAGTGGATATCGGCAACAAATATTCTATGAAAACGTTTACATGGTTTCACTGTGTTATGTATCATGGGCTTCTCTACTTGACCCTTAAATTTGTACAGACCTCCATCTTGTTCTCCAATTATAGCTGCATCATCAATAGTTTTTCCTCTTGGTCACAAACATTAGAGGAAATTTCAACTCAAAATGGGTGTTTTAACTTTAACTCAAATTCCATGTCATCATGTGTTAGGTAATGAAATTGCTTTAAATTTGAAATACCATCTAGGTCTTAAACACTTTTTTAATATAAATTTGGGGATAGGTATCATAAAAAAACTACTTTTTTTGTTTGTATTTTCGACATATCTCCCCATGTTTTTACNTGAAAGAGCTCGTTGGATGTGGAATTAAATTCTGTATCCAATGAGTACCAATTCTGCATACTTTTGACAGACCCCCCTACCCCAAAAACAAGAAATACCTGAAAAATGTGATGATGACATCATCATCACGTTTTTCCAGGTATTTCTTGTTTTTGGGGTAGCGGGGTCCATCAAAAGTATGCCGAGCGGGTACTCGTTGGATGAAAAATTTTATTCTACATCCAACGAGCTCTTGCGATCGAAATTTGAGTAAAAACATGGCTAGATATGTTGAAAATACAAACAAAAAAGTAGTTTTTTTTTCTTTTCTTCCTCCAAAATTAATAAATAGTATTTTATTATTTTAACTATTATTTTATTAAATTTTTTTTTAGGAGGCCCATTTTGATTTGAAATTTCCTCTAATTAGAAATTGGTCATCAACAAAAGAAACTTTGAATCCTTTCTCTTCTAATCTTTATATGGAAAGAATATTCTTCTTTAAACATGGTACACACAAGACAACTTTCATTTTTATAGGTTTGTCAGATTCTAATATCTAAGAATCTTATCCTACCCTTTTTATGGGATATTGGTAATCATATCCAAGCTTCACCTTGTGAGGAGAATCCTTCTCTATCAAGTTAGCGAGAGAGTCTTTGAAACAATTCATGTCCTTAGAAGCACCACTATAAACAAGCCAAGTATCACTCCCATGAGTGACAGTACTTGTAAGAGCTGAAATCAAAACATATTCTTCTTCACTTGAGAAATCCTCTCTTTCTTTTTTCTGAACATTTTCATCATCTTCTTCAACATGAACATGATA
Organism: Pseudotsuga menziesii; assembly: GCA_001517045.1. Lineage (NCBI taxonomy): Eukaryota > Viridiplantae > Streptophyta > Pinopsida > Pinales > Pinaceae > Pseudotsuga > Pseudotsuga menziesii. The sequence continues at coordinate 416,097 of LPNX010750535.1, forward strand.
CTTCTTATTCTTTTGTTTCGTTACTTGATCTTTTACATGGGGACAATTCATTGCAATGTGTCCCATTTTTTGACAAGAGTAACATCTAATGTTGAATTATATTTCTGGGACTTGTCAGACTTATGATACTTCTTGGGTCCCTTGTGAGAATGACCTTCCTTCTTTAACTTCCCTTTCTTCATATGTGCTTCTAAATATTTATTATCATCTTCACCCATCTTTTCTTCTCTTGCTTCCAATATATCTTCTTTTGGGTGCAATCTTCTCATAACCTATTGAACTTGGTTAGCCTTCTTCTAAAATAGATTCCTTGAATGAATGATTCCCAAGACCTTGGGAGACCATTCAATGTAGTCATCACCATTTTTTCCTCTTCAATGTTATCTCCAATAGCTTCGATTTGTTCTTTGATTTGGGAGACCTTTGTGAATTAGGATTGGATGGTCTATTAATTTTTCATCTTCACATTCTTGAGTTGAGTTCTCAAGGTCATCTTTTGGTTGATGTTTTTAACTTCATATAACTTGGTTAATGCACCAAACGTTTCCTTGGGAGAATTCAAGGATGAAACATGAGTTATCAAGTGATCTTTGATGGAATCAACAATGATCCTCTTAGCCCTAACCATGTTATTCTTATGTCTTTTTTTGTCTTCATCTCCCTCTGGCTTTGCAACTTCTTCCTTAACATAATTCTCCAAATCATTTTCTTATAGAATGAGAAATATTCTATACTTCAATTCCTAGAAGTTATCAACTTCTTCAAGCTTATCCTCAAGCTTGGTTTTCTTGACATCTTAACAATCTTGATAATATGAGAAACTCAAATGTAAATAAAGATTATAGAACTTACCAATTGATATGCTCAATTTAAGTGCTAGCTTCAAGTTCCTTATGAAATCTACTAACCTAGGGTTTGTCAAAGAAACCCTGATTTTTCAACTTGTGAATCTTGAAATTCTGATTCATGGAAAAGATGAGCTTCCCAAAGGAAAATTGACCAAACGTACTTTTAATCTGGATATGCAGAAGAACTGCCAAAAATCCGATGCCCTAGTTTTCCAGAGTAGTAATGATAAGGTCAAAATTGAAAATTGTCATATGTGGAACTTGACCCCATAGGAATGTGTGCCCTCCTAGGGAAAATTTATTTGAACTCCTTTTCAAGATGATTTGTGGTTGGAAGTTCCCAAAACAGGAATACCTAGTTTTCAACTTCCGTCATTTTTAGTTATGTAGTGACGTCTTTCAGTATGGCTCTGATACCATGCTAGAATTTGCACTTAAATAGTAGTTAGGTTATATCTTTAAACAATTTATGTTATATCATAATAACCATAATTTATAGGATCACTGCAACATAGACAAGCAAAAAAAACAAAAGAAACAAAGTTTTCTCCTCTCAGAAACCCTACAAGGGAAGAAAACCCAACAAACTTCTTCAATATAGATTCATCAACAAGTATAATGTAAATCTAGTACAATAAATTGCTAAGTCTCTTTCACACAAATATCCCAAGAATATCCAAGACAAGAAAAACCAAAGATAAGTAGCTTCTCTTCTTCCTCTATTGAACTTGTTCTTCTCTCTCTCTGGAAAACTTTCTTGAGTTAGTGTGTGTCACAAAAGAGGTAGGCATCTCCTTTATTTATATTGATCCTGGGGTGACCTTTTTGTCAACTTATCTACTTGATTGGGCCAACTTCACTCAAGAAATATTAAATAAAACTTATTTAATATCTCTTTCTGGATTCTTTTGGGTTAAATTTACAAGTAGGATTTACATTTATTCTTTTAGGGTTTTTACATGATTAATTACATCATAATACCTCTTGAAGGAAATGCAACAATAACATAAAAAGAATGTGCTCAAAAGTTACATAATCTTCAACATTCACTAGATGATATACACCTTAGAAAAATGGTGTCAAACAGAGGAATATTTGAACCATTATGGATATGGAGTGCAATATGTTGGAAACCAAACATTCGTCAAATGAATATTGGGTTGAGCCAGTAGCAACTGTTGTTTACATCATGAATAGGTTCCCAACAAAGAGTGTGAAGAAAAAAGTTCCTCAACAAGTTTGGAGAGGTATGAAACATAGTGTTTCACATTTCATTATTTTTGGTTGTGATGCATATGCACATATTCCAAATGAATTGAGGAAGAAATTAGACAATAAGGGACATAAATGTATTTTTGTTGGTTATTTAGAAGACAGAAAAGCATATAAATTGTATGACTCTGTCACAAGAAAGTTTATAATCATACGTGATGTTCAATTTGTTGAAAATGAAGCATGGGATTGAAGTATTTAAAATATAGTAAGAATTGTGAATCTTGTTGCGCATGATGACATGAAAGAAGTGGTTCAAATACCACATGCAAGTCAAAATGTCGCAGGACCATCCACCCCTAGGACTGTGCAACATGTCACAACACAAGCTATTGTGTGACAAGTCATAGTACAAGTTACATCAGCAAGCACACCAAGAGAGCAACAAATTTCTATAAGCAATCCAAGTAGTTCTCCATCTCCAGATCCAACTTTAGCAACCTTACTACCATGAAAAACAAGAAGTCTGCGTGAGATATATAATGCTGATACACCAAATTCATTTTCAGTTTTTTCCTTATTTTCTCAAATTGACGATCCTAACATTTGAAGAAGATGTCAAAGATGATGTATAGGCACAAACTAGGATGAATAAATTCAATGCATTGCAAAGAATTAAACATGGGAGTTGGTACATGTACCTAAAGACAATGATGTAATAAGTGTGAAATGGATTTATAAAATCAAGCAAGATGATAATGGAAATGTCTAGAAGAACAAGGAAATATTAGTTTCAAGGGGTTTCATAGTGACAGCCTAGTATAGATTTCAATGAAACATCTACACCTATTACACGCATGTATATAGTGAGAACAGTTTTGGCCATTTCTGCACACAACAAATGGTATGCTTACCAAATGGATGTTGAATATGTATTCAATTTATATGGTTATTTGGAGGAGGAAGTGTATGTGGAACAACAACAAGGGTACGAAGTTCCAATACAAGAAAACAAAGTATATAGATTGAAGAAAGCACTTTATGGATTAAAGCAAGATCCTAGAGCTTGGTACAATCACATTGATTCCTACCTCATCCAAAATGGTTTTCGAAGAAGTGAATGTGAACCAACACTATACATTAAGATCGACAAGAAAAATAATATGTTAATTGTCTATTTATATGTGGATGATTTAATATTCACTGTTAATTACAATGCAGAAGAATTCAAATCAGTCATGGAGAGTGAATTTGAAATAATTGATTTGGGGCTTATGAAGTATATTATGGGAATTGGAGTCCAACAATCTAAATATGGTATATTTATTTCACAGTCCAAGTATGCAAATGAAGTCTTGAATAAATTTAATATGGTTAATTGTAAGTCTTCCCTAACACTAGTGATATCCGGTTTGAAATTGAGAAAGGATGACGATGGATTAAATATAGATCCTACACTGTTTAAAGGATGGTTGGAAGCCTTATGTATTTGATAGCCACAAGTCCATATATTATGTATGGATTCAATCTCATATCAAGATTTATGTTGTCACAAAAATATTCTCATAGGCAAGAAGGAAAAAAGTTATGAGGTATGTGAGTGGCACAAAATATTTTGGTATTCTGTACTCAACCCTAGAAAATTTCAGTCTTGTTGGATATACTGACATTGATAGTGGATGCAACATGGATGATAGAAAAATCACACCTGGATATACTTTTCATTTTGGTACAAGTTTTGTTTCATGGGATTCAAAGAAAGAACCCATTGTGACTCTTTCTTCAACAAAAACAGAGTATGTCACAGCTACAAGTGTTGCATGTCAAGTTGTTTAGATGAGAAATATGTTAAAAGATTTGTTGCAGAACTAACAAGAACCCACAATCATATATTGTGAAAACAATTCAACCGCTGCATTTTCAAAGAACCATGTGTTCCACAAGAGATCCAAGCATATTGACATAAGGTATCATTTGATCTAAGAATTAGTAAATAGAGAAGTTTTTTTTAGAATTTTGAAGGTTTGAAGATCAGTTGACTAACATTTTTACAAAACCATTGGCAAGGGACATGTTCTATTATCTAGGAAGTTGTTTAAGAGTTATTAATTTTGAGAACATTTCTGGATAGTGAATTTAATTATGCACAAAGTAACGTTCTAGCTCTGAAATATTTTGATAAAATTGTGTTTAATGATCCCCATATGCTCATAATTAAGGGTGAGTGTTCTAAATATTAATTATGAGTTGATGTGCATCACATTAGTGTCGATTCAATCAATGTCCATGTAAGTTCATTTTTGTTAGTCTTTCTGTCAGTAAACAACTTCACATCTTCATGCATTTGGGATCCTGAGCAAATATTTGAGGCTTCTTCCTTTTCTATACTTTCTTTATTTGTATTTCGCCCTATTGTGAAGGAAGGAGAAAGGGATGATAAGTATTTAGAATTAGAGATTCCATATGACCCAGAGGAAGGGAATATGGATCCCAATCCTGCATGAGTTGAAGTATCGCGGTCCAATGCTTTGGGGTCTTTCATAGAACCTGAAGAAGAAAGTATTGGAGAATCTTGTTCAGGAACTGTCTCCAAGGGGCTAAGGGGACCTGGGGGTTCGCCCTACTATGGAATATCCATAGCTTCAGATTCTTGTGCTTTGACTTCTTGGAGAACTTCAAATTTGTTTTTGTCTTCCAACAGTGGAGATTCTGCGAGAGGAGTAGGATATTGAGGTGAGTCCTTATGCTGAGAATATTGAGGATCCTTTTGTTGGGGAGGAAGGCATTGATTTGTGACTGTCTAGAACTCTCCTTATTTAGGGGCAGAAGGATTTGATGGTTTATGTGATTATGCAAGCTTGGGGTAGATTTTGGAGAAGCGGTCATATCCATGACAAAATTTGCATTTGAATGGAATCTGCTCATAATCCAGTTCTTGGATGTGACTCCAATATCCTAGTGTGATATTTAGGGCAGATGCGGGAACATATGAACTAACCCACTTTTGGTTCTGGACTATCTAGATAGCCTCCTAACTTATTACCAATGTCCCCCAGAGTGCTTTTCTCCCAAAGATGAAGTGGGAGGTTGCGAAATATTACCCATACTCGAGTGAAAGTAATCCCTTCTTTTGGGTTAAACCACAGGGTCCATGGGGATAAGGAAAACCCTCTTGATCCCATGAAAAAGGGACCCGATCGAAAGAATAAATCTCTTTCTTCTTTGTTCAGAAACATGAAAAAAAAAACCCTTCCAGCTACGAAGAGAGAGACCTGTCCTTACAGAATAGGGTTCCAATGTTCTGCAATCTAGAGCACCACATCCTTATGGCTAGGCCACAACCTTGTAAACTTTTCAATGAGGGATTTCTCTGAGAGGATGAGCACTTTCTGGCATGGATCCATAGGAGAGAGATCCAAAGAAGGGATATAATCCATTTTTTTCATGAACTTGGAGGGAGTATGAGAAGCTTCATGAGGAACAACAACTTGAAATAGGGCCTTGAAGGCATCGAGCTGGTCATGCGTGTCCATAGCCTGGGAACTTGTGAGCCATGGGGTGAGAACGGTGACCAAAAAACCCCACACTGAAATGATGCAACAATAGAATGCTTCAACTGCATGAACACTGAGAAATCCATCCTGAATGCCTTCGGCGTGAGGATCTGCACAACAAGGGAGGAGACAGCTAGGGAAACCCTAGCCGGGATTCAGAAGTTGATCAACCATAATGTTTGAATTGCTCACATGTTGTTGTTCTTCAGTTTTAATGAACATTGTTAAGAATGTTTGGAAAATTATTTGGTCAACAATTACATGATATAGTTTTTGGCAAGGTAAATTTATTCATTTTTACTGAATTCTAATAATTTGTTTTTTATAATTAAAATTCTAGTTTATCAATCAAAATTAAATTTCTTATTTATTTTTATAAAATTTTAATTATTTAAATAATTTTAAAATGGGTCAAAATTTTTAATACAAAATTCCATGATCCCACTCATTAAAAAAAATCCATTAAAACAGCAATGTAAAATTTAAAATTATCCACTTATTAACTTCCCACTTGTAAACCATAGAAACTAAAAATTATTGAATGCTAGCTATCCTAACGTTTATCGTAACAAGAACTACCAGGTGGCAATGTCCCCGAAATTGCTACATGTTATAGCAAGAGCATCTAGAGCTGATTTTATAATCGGAAATAGCTTGTATCAAACCTTTAAAATTTAAAAAATTTGTAAATGATTGGTTTTTTTATTTTGCATCTCTTCTCTTATGGGTTTTCAATTGTAATAATATGCATGAGGAAATCCCTTCAGTTGGGGAAAAAAATATTGCTCAACTCTAAATGAAAATTAAGGAGTTTTACTATCAAAAGGAAAAAAACTTATGGAATAGGATTATCATCTAAGAGACCAACTTTGGTTTATTTAACCTTAAAAAAAATTCCTAGATATTTTTTCCTTTCATGTGAGTTGACAAGTTATGAAGAATTGTAGTGTTACAATTATGGTGCTATTAATACTGAATGTATGAATATACATGCCATTTTAAGAGACTTCAATCCTTCATTCATACCATTTTAAGAGACTTCAATCCTTCATTCCATTTTCACTATATCGTATAAAAATCATGAGAATTTCTAATTTATTTAACAATACCAATTTTCTTTTATATAGTAGGAGAAATGTTGAAGTGACTTGCCCAATGGGGTAAGTTATTGATTTCCCCATAAGTGGGGGATATGTTTTTTACAATCCTGTACCCAAAACCAACTTAAATATTTATTGACTGTAAGCCCCTAGTGAGACCCTAGTCTCATAGCCATAGTGAAGTGATTAATAAATGAGTAATTATGTATTAAAATATTGATCCTAGCATAAGGCCTTTGATAATCCCAAAAATGAATGGTATCCCATAGACTCCAAAAACCTCCCAATTACTTAAAACTTTACCTAATTAATAAATAGGATTGGTTTCACCCCTGAACACGTGTCCAATAAACAAAGTCCAATAACTTGAACACATGATCAATAAGAAAACTCCAATGGCTTGTCAATCAGAAGCTGTATTGAAAGTTCTTCCCTTATAAATAAATGTTGAATGTATTCATAATTTCAAGCTTTCCTTCTAGGTAGACACATAGGTGAACATTGGCCTACATAAAGTGAAATTAAAAATTGGACAATCGTCATATTCAACAAAACAATGAAGAAAAAAAGTGATTTGGCCTTCAAAATCAAGAGAAAAAATGGATAAGTAGAAAAAGGATTCCATGACTGCTGAGAAAACCTGAACATTTGGATCTTACAACACCCAGGAAACTAATCGGTTGACTCAAACTGCATCAAAAAAACATCTTTTAATTTTGCTTTCATCTTTTTATTGATTTGGAAGATATGTAAACAACAATATCTTCCGAAAATGGCCATCTTACATGTGTTGAATATTTGATTTTGAAGAGTATGATGAAGAAAATATTACTCGCTTGAATTGTACGATATAAATTCTAGAAGAGTCGATCCAATATCAACCAAATATCTCAAACTTGAAAACCTTACAAGTGATTTTAGATAGAAACTCAAAAACTCAAAATACAATTAATAAACTGGAGTGCTTTCTCAAGAATGAAAGGTTGGAGAATAAAGCCAAAAAATTGAATATAGGAGATCTAAAGAAATATATATCAAATTTGGGAGTGGAATCTGACAAATCCGGTGCCTATTCATGATACGCTGAAAGAGAAATATAAAGAGATCATAGATTTGAAGCAAAAGTTGAAAATGCCAGTAACTGAACACATAGACATAGCTGAATTATTGGAAATCCAAGGAGAGAAAGAAAAAATTAAATATAGGAATCTAAAGCATAGATAGAATATTGAGGCTTTAGAGAAATAAAATTTGGAGGTAAAACAAGAAAATCAGGATTTGTTGTAAGCTAAAACTATAGTTTTATAGGATGCATCTTCAGTAGATCCAACTGACTGGTTGAATAAAACCACACCTAAGATGATCATCAAGGATGGAAAAATTAATAAAATTAGATATGAATTATGGTAAAAAACAAATGAAGCTCAGACACTCATTGAACAAGTTGTCAGGAAAAATGCAATCATAATTAATCTGCAACACTTCAAGGGTACGTTGCAAAGGGACATTGAACAATTGACCAAAAATATGGATGGGAAACCATTGTTGAAAGTATATAAGAATTTGATATGGGATCATATAGCCATTATGATCGATAAACATTTGAATTTTTTATGATATCTCAATATGAATGGGAGTTGGTTGTGACAGCCTTTGAAGATGCTAGAAATGTGCTTGGCTAACTAGAGAAGAATCTATATAAACTCCAAAGGAATTTATTTATCCTCTTAATGATAAATATGTTGGAATGCTTGGTTACCATGTAGAAATGGAAGCTTCAATGTATGAGTAAATATGCTAAGAAAAAACATCAGAAATAGATATTGCTACTAATATAATTCTCACAAGCATACACAAGAAAAATAGAGAGAACAAAAGAGACTGAATCACATGAATGAAGAGATGAATATTGGAGTGTATCCTTCCATTGAATAATTATGAATAATAGTGTACATAAATATTACATCCCTCATAAGTAAAATCGAGTTGTATTGGAGACAACTCATCAAGCTCAGAAAGATAGGCTTACTAAATATGATAAACCCTCATAGATGGCTAAAGCACTTCCCAAATGAGTCAAGGACGTCACGAATTATAAAAAGAATGAGTGATTTTTTAAGAGTGATGGAAAAGCATGCTAATCCTAGAAAACAAAGAGAAAACCATGGAGGACGGGTTTGAAACAAACGATACAAGTTTCCTAGTTAACTAGCTTTACCTTATCCACATAAAAGATGGATAAAAGCATAATAAGGTAGAATCTGTAGGAAAGCGCAATTACTAACTCTGGCATTCAATAAAGTGGTCAATATCAACCTAGAATCAAAATTAAAACATTACTGGAGTAAATATGGAAAGTGTTGACTTTGCAGTGCAAGTGGATGCCAACTATCTAGGCTAGTGGGTAGGAAATTAATCAAAATTGATTAAATATTTTATCCTAAGTTATGAAGTGGGTTTATTATATTCCCACAATATAGTATGAATAAATTAAAAGTGTTTCCATTAGGGATATAATGTAAGTCATCATGGAGACCAATAAGTTGATAGATAAGAAGATTTTGACAAAATGTATGTCAAATAATCGCTCAGTTGTCCGAAGATGTTAGATCATTTAAATCTATGTTTGGGAATGCCATCAAGCAAGGTATTTCCTATTCATGGGATGTAAATAGATATTTATACCACAAGGATCATTATGATACTCTTTTAGCTCTTTCTCACATATCCAAATTCATGTTGGTCGACATTGAAGGAGAGATAAACAATCAAACTGTTTTTAAAAAGTTACATGAAGAGTTTGTGTTGCTTGCAGGTTTGCATACTAATTTTGAAGCTCTACCTAAGCCCACCTTTGAGTATTACATCAAGATGGATATTGATTTAAGAGAGATAAATATTTCATAGTACCGCATTGGTAAAGAATCGAATAATATTACAAGGTTTTTGGCTCTTAGGAACCAAGTGAAAATGTAGTATTGTAAGCATCCTATGGAGCATATTTTTCTCAAGAACTTCACCCACCTTCTGTTCATATTTAACAATAGACTTTGTTGCCGCCTTTCACACACCTGGGGGTTAAGCACAATAAAATTATTCGAGCTGCTAATTGTTTCCTTGGGGGAAAGTCTTGAGTCAAGTACTGTCACTTTATCTTAATTCCTTCGTTAAGGAAAAAACTCCTAACCAAGCCAAGGGGGTGGTCCCTAAGAAATATTTAACTAAGGCTCTTATGTTTTTAGTCGTTAATGATTGAAGTAAGACTTTTAAGAGTTTTTTGGAGTAAAATACTGAGACAAGATTGTTTGCAAATTTAAATAAATATTTCTATAGCATAACATCAACACATAAGCAAAACTGAAATATTGTGAATTAGATTAGTGCCAATGGAGTCAAAGTAAATAAATAATGCTTTTGAAATTGAAATGTTTTGCAATGTGTCTTGGTTAGTTTTAATTATTAAAATATGAATTGAGTTATGGGAAGGGGATTCTCGATAAACTGAAAATATTGAGAATATGTCCGAAAGATGATGAAAGTGGTTCCTCACTCATAAATAATGGCTGATGTAATATCCCTGATATGATATTCAGATCAAAATATTAACTTTCTACAAATTAGCATAATGTTTTAAAATAAAACTTGCAAACAACCAGTCGACTTTTGGAAGCTAAGCGGATAAGGAAAAAATGTCTGATACTTTTGGTCATAGGACAGTGGGCAGAGGGAAGGAATCAAGGAAAGAATAGGACTGATAGAGTGTCTTCCCTAACACATTTAGATCAGGGACCATTTATGTTTTGGAGTCCGCTCTGCAGAAACCTACTTCCATGCTACTGGGTCACCTAACCATGAAACTAGGAAGCACTTTTCTCATATCCACAAACATAGGCTTTGGAGAAATGATTTGGATTGGTAATAAAGTTATCAGACATGTATATAAAGGTATATTCAGGTTTTAAACAATTATGGACATTCACAAGGCTGATTAAGGGTTAGTCAGCATATACAGACTAATATGGGTGAGGTAATCAAATGGAGAATGGATATGGGTATTTATGATATTATAGAGGTTAAATATTGTTTAATAAAATTCATTCAATAGTAATATCTCATTCCATAAAGTTACAAAGATATTTGAGCAAGCATTATAGCATAACTAGTAAAATGACAATTCAGGACTTCCTAGCTAGCTTGACTTTTGGACTCCAAAAACATACTCAAATACAGTATAATTTCTGAAATATGGGTTGGATAATTTCATGTGATATATTATATAACTAGAGGAACTGGAATGAATTCAGTTGGAATTTTACACATTGACTTATGAATCATTAATTGAAAGCTAGTCAAATTCTAGCTATATCTAGAAGGGGTGCATAAATTGGAGAACAAATTAGAGTTATGTACTTTGAATTGAAGTTAATGATATCATAAAATTACATACTCTGTTATTACATCATAAATAGGCCAATATACCTCTCATAGGATGATGTAAGAATCTCTCCTCTTGCATATAGGAAACTAGCTGTAGAATAGACAAAGGAGGGGGGATTTGATCTCTGAACTTGGTGATGATGATTCTGAACTTTCTATTCGACCTGATAAGCTTCATCACTCTGATATTAAATCATAAATAGGCCAAAATACCTCTCAAATCATCATGGAAAAATCTATCTTCTTCTACACCAAAAACGAGCTCTAGAAATCCACAGGAAGCTTGGAGATTCAATCTGTGGAATGGATGGTGGATTTTCTAATATTCAAATTTGACTTGATCAGCTACAGGAACTGAAAATAAAATCAATGAAAATGTCTGAATTCCATTATCCTCTCACAGAAAACTGGGGCACATCTCCCATGCTTGACTAGGGGCACATTTCCCAAATCTCAAATGCACAAATGCATTCATAAAATTTCTCAAACTAGCAAAAGATGTGAAAGGGAGTTGGAATACTTATTTTATAGAATTAATGTTGACCTCTTAAGCAAGTTACTTGGCTTGGTGACCTATGAGAATAGGTTACCCATGAGTGGGCATACTTTCCTTGCTTTGCTTTGCTTTGGCTTTCATTCTTTTTCCTCTTTTTCTAAATTTCCTTCTTTTCTGAACTTTCATGCTTTTCATACTTTCTTGCTTTTCCTATTTTATCCTGCTTTTCCTATTTTATCCTGCTTTTCCTGAAATATTCCTCTTTTCTCATTTTTGGAATCATTTTTTGACTCTAGTTCTTACTTGACTTCTACTCCAAGTAATTCCTCCAACCTTATCCATTAATTTGAATTGGTGGGCCAATTTCTCCATTTATTCAGCATAACAAATAAAAATATTAATTGCACCAATAATATTAAATGCTCCATAATTATTAATTCCAAGTGGGTAGAAACTATGGATAAATCTAAATACACACTCTTAATTAAATAATTTCCTCATCCTAACCCCTCATTAATTATTTAATTCAATCTGTCACTATGATCCATGGGGTTCGATCTACTTCATGGTGCTGTAAAAATGGGAACATGACAACTGAACGAGATTGTCTGAGAGGTTTCCAAAACTACACCAATAAGAGTGTAACCTAACGGTATCTCGAGGTTGTTATTCAGTGGTTCCTGCTTCCTTTGAAGAATTTTCCCACGATTTTCCAATATCATATGCCAGATCTTTGTAATTATTTTTTAGGATTTTATTTTATTAATGGGTTATTAGATTAATGTATGGAATTTAGAAAGTGTCACTAATCGCTTTTGATTTCCCGTGCAGAGGGAAAGAGCATACACGAAGTTTATGACAAAATGTTTGTTCCAATTTGATAAAGAAAATATGTTTATAAATAAAGTAAACTAATGAAAAATTAATACAACAAACTATGCGTCACTTTCTGATCATCCACCAATAATTGAAAAAACCTTTGGTTGGTGGTGAGAGCATACTTCATGGAAAACATTTGGTATGGAATTATTACTTTATTATAAGATTAAATAAAAACAAATTAATCAAGCTATTCATCCTTTATAGAAGGTTTATTGTGTGCATGTGTTTGTTAGTAAAATCAAAACAAAAAGGACACTGTGAATCCCCCAGGGGGATGGAGTGTGGGTGTTGTGTAGCCCACTTTATTTATTTATTGTTCAACTTTACAATGTGATGAAAAGCTGAATTAAAATGCACTTTTATCCTTGAAATACTATAAAGGCTTACAATATTGCAGGGAGAGAAAAGGAGTGAAGAAAGGAGATGAAGGAAGGACTTTTTGGTGTCTCGGGTGACCTAAAACTTGATTGTTGAGCAGTATGTCCTTCTCATTTTCTTAAAATTTGGTAAAAAATAGAGATAAAAATATTTTATAATTTCACAAATCATTCAAAACAAAATACATCATGTACACTACTCAAAATGCTCGAAAATTGTGAATTTTTTTATTGAAAATGGCACTTTAAGAGACTACTTCGGATCTAGTTTAAGATGAAAATTTTAGAAGGAAACTAGATATGATATATATGCATAATTAAAATCATATTTCAAATATCATATTGATGTATCTAATTTTAACTAAGCATAGAGAAAAGGTAACCAAGAAAAAAATAGTATTTTTAAAGAAGGAGAGAGAAATCCTCAAGCCCGTGCTTGAATGGAATGAAGGAGAGAGGGATATACAAAACATAAATTTTAAGCACATTAAAATTTATGTTTTATAAAATAAGTGGATTCAACCAACCTACAAAATCATTTCTACCTAAGAAGATCTTGCAAAATCTAGGGAATTCTCCATACAAACAAGGCTAATCTAGTCAATCTCATCAACAAAAAGAAAGAGAACATAAGTATAACCGACTACCATGTATTTATCTTACAATATTATGATAATGAAATTAAAATAAGTAAATTAAAAAATGCAAATACTTGTTCAAAATAAACTAGATCTAAACAACATTATTTGATAAAACGAAAGCATGAGATTCAACCTATTTCACCTCAAAATTAACCAAGTTACAAGATCACAAAGCAATGCCACAGATCAGCCTCTGAATCCTTCAATTTCATTAAGAAAATATGCAATAACAATAATACAATGATCAGAGGTTTAATCCATCCTCCCAAAGGAGGAAGAAATCTCGCTTAAATAGGAAAAATGAGAGAAAATCCCAAGGGGGGCAAATTTTCCAAGTGTTGGATATTTTTGAGATAATTGGGGATGAACTAGTGTTAAATAGGGGTGGTAGGTGCCACCTCTCAGAAGGTAGGTCACCCCCCTCTTTCTGTGACACGTATACAACAAGAGGTGATCTTTTTCATGGATAAATGTACCCCTCTAAGGAGAAATTCGACCCCTCATGGATTTGATTTGAATCAAGCCAATTTGATCTTGATTTTGTCTTGAATTACCCCCAAAATCATACTTAGTTAACCTGGAACATGTCTGGAACAAGTTCCCACTGATTTAGGGATGCATTTTTTCTCCATATTTTCCCTTTTTCTAATTTTTATTCACTTTTTTTTGTGGAGAGAATTTCACTCAACTGATAAATAATCACTTAAAAAATAGGAAAAATGGGTTTTGGGGTGTAGTGGGTCCTCTAAGTTTGAAAACGAGCACCGCCACGTAAAATTTGTCTCCCTATTCCCACTTTTATGACCTTTTGAAATTTTACAATTAAAATACACCTTATCGATGATTTTATTAAAAAATTGAAAATTAAAAACTCCTAGAGGGTACTTAGCGCATGTCCATGAAAATTTGGGAGTATTACTAGCATGTTATAATACATAGTCCCTAGGATTTAATAACCCTCACAATGCATGATCACCAACTTCAACATCTCCGGTTTGGAATATTTTTTAGTAAAAACAAAATTATATGTCGCTTAAAAAACGTCATATAACTAATGAGGTAAAAAAAAATCAAGGATGGTGACTTTGATGACCAAGACCCAATAAGTCCAATCCTTTTACATAATAAACCATCATGCTATAACATTTATTACAATTCCCTCTAGGGGGCATGAACATGCAAAAAATGGACCACAATTGGCCCTGATGATACCATGGATCTTCCGAGCACTCAGTAAGAACAATTAATTCGCTTTGATCCTTGGTGGCTCGCTTGAAAAATACACTAAGTGCAATTTTAGGGTATAACATCTATATCCAACTGCGAGACGTGTGCTCTATCTGGTCTTCATGCAAGGAGAGAAAATGAGAGCACCCAAATCTTTGGTTCTTATAATCTGTAAAAATTTCTCAACTTTGATAAAAGAAACCTTCAGTAGCAGACGTTTTATGAAAAGAGACAATGATCCAAAAGTTTCTTTATTGAAAGGAATGAAAAATTAATTAATTGAAGAGATTTTTATTCCTAAGTACATAAAAGAAATGCATAAATTAAATGGTCACTTTAAGGAGCTTATTTTCCTACTATAAGCAAGGTAAAATAAATATCTTATGTAAAATCAAACATTCAATTTATCCACCTAAGTCTTTTATCAATTTTAAAGGTTTTTGCCTTGTCTTTGGTTACCGGCCAAAGCAAGGAAACATTATTCAAGAAATGAAAACCTGCATGAAAATTAAATATGGGAGGGATGGACGTGAGATTATAATCATGGATAAGGTCATCGAATTGCTTCCCAAACTGGCAAGTCCTCTTATAGGCTTCTTCTATCCAAGATTGGATAGGACTAACGTAAAGATCGTATCATGAGGTAGATCATCATGCTCATCTAAAGGGATTATATGCTCATAAATTTTTCTGTAATCCCTAATCTTCTCTGAATCATAAGGAACATCTGTATGTGAAGACGACGACTGAAAAAATATTCAACTAGTTGCACCCAATCTGACTCTCCATTGCATTGCTTCTCCAAGTCCTCATTAAAGATACTCAAATACAACTTTGACTGCTCATCTGAAAATATGATTTCTCTTATTTATAACTTTCATAAGTCTTAGAATAAACACTCTCCTTGCTAGACATATCATATATGGGATTTTCAAAAACATCTTCAAATTCTCACAGGTTGGATTTTTAATAAAATTCCAATAGTCATTATCCCCATTTTTTCAAATATGAGGGATTCCTCATCACTGGTATAAATTTCTTCACTGTATTTCTTCTCTTTGTATTCATCATTGATACTAATGTATGGCTCAGACTTATCATATGGATAAACTGTATTCGCCTCTTCCATATAAAAATTTCCCAAGGCCACAATATTCATGCTCTCTCCTGTTAAAACCTCATAAAAATGATCTTCAATAAAACCATCAAGAGTTTTCGGTTCACTATTTTCCTCCTTTGAAATTCAATAGATTGGATTTCCCATGTAAGTCCAGCAATCCTCATCAACATATTTGTTGGAAATAAGGGAGTCTTCGTCACTTGTATCATGCTCCAGGCTATACTTGTCCTCCTCTTCCTACTCATCTTCTTCAAAAAAAAGGTCACAAGGTAGTAAACCTTCCATACTATCATCATTATATGGAGAATAGGTAGGAGTTCCATCATGCACATTATAATTTTCATCTTAAGTTTCATTATAATATTTTGTAATGGTTTCATCATGAGGTAGATATGGAGTACAGATGTGATCATCATCATTGAAATAATAATGAAAGAATTCCCAATCATCAATATTCTCCGTTGATGTGACATGAGGAGGGTATTCAATAATATTTTTAATTAATGGATCTTCATGCACAAACTCAATGGAATCATCATGGATTTCTTCTTCATTGTGATCTCTTGGATGTAGCACCCAATACCTATCATTTCTTATCTTGATGAGATGAGGTAATTTAGGGTCTTACTCATGATAATCTATCCAGAGCAAAGAATTAGAAATGAACCTTTTCAATAACTTGTCTAAATATTCCATGTTAGTCTCTCTTTTATGCCACTTCCTCAATAATATTCTAAGGAATCTTGAAAGGGAAGTACCCTTATTTGGATTATCATTCAGATACCATTCATAAGCATTTCCTCGTAGAGTATTAACAAAAATTTCCATCATATTATCTTCATACAAAACGTTGAAGTCAACCATAATTTTAAGGAAAGATGTGACATGTCAGACCCCTGCATTCTTGCATCCCCAAAAGATAGGTATATGATCATATATATATTCACCATTATGATAATTATGGAATCCTATATGTTTGAGAAGTTGAAGGAAGGATATTCGCTGGAAATCCGAGCACTTTCCTCATCCATATTGTTACTCAACATTAAGCATTCGATATAACCACGAAGCTGTCAAAATAATGAGCTTTAAAATTTTACTGTTTGCATGGGCTCATCTACATACAATCAATCTCACCATTTTTTGTGAGAAACAAATTTTTTATCCCTTCAATGGAGTCGCCATGTGAAAAGAAAAATATGCATCATAAATCTTTCACGAAAATTTCTCTTTTTTTTTCTTTGTATAAAGGAAAAACGTTTAGTGGAGTCGCCAACCAAAGAATCAAATATCTATTCTAATCATTCATTAAAGAAAGAAAACAAAATTTGTAACCAAAGAATAAAAGGATTTATCCTCAACAACAATGTCAAAAAGTGTTTCCTCCTTTCACACACCTGGGTGTTATGTGTAGTAGAAATATTCAAGCTGCTAGGTGTTCCCTTGGGGGTAATTATTGAGTTAAGTACTGTCACTTGATCTTGAATCCTCTGTTTAGAAAAAACTCCTAATGAAGCCAAGGGGGGTGGTCCCTAAGAAAGAGTTAACTAAGGCTCTTATGTTTTAGTTGTTAATGTTGGAAATAAGTTTTTAGGAGTTTTTTGAGGTAAAATACTGATACAAGATTGTTTACAAATTTCAATAAATATTTCACCTGCATAACATCAACACATAAGAAAAATTGAAACATGGAGAATTAGATCAGTGCCAATGGAGTAAACGTAAATAAATAATGCTGTTAAAAATGAAATGTTTTGCAATGAGTCTTGGTCAATTTTAATTATTAAAATATGAATTGAGTTATGGGAAGGGGATTCTTGATATGCTAAAAGTACTGAGAATATGTCCAGAAGATGAAGAAAGTGGTTCCTCACGCAGAAATATGGGTTGAATTGGAGTCTCTAAGAGGTGTTGAATACTACACCAACACGAGTGTAGCATGACGGTATCTCAAGGTCGCTATTTAATGGTTTTTGCTTCCCTTGAAGAACTTTCCCATGATTGTCAAATATTGTACGTTGGATATTCGTAATTTTTC
The DNA here is from genome assembly GCA_001517045.1 of Pseudotsuga menziesii. Lineage (NCBI taxonomy): Eukaryota > Viridiplantae > Streptophyta > Pinopsida > Pinales > Pinaceae > Pseudotsuga > Pseudotsuga menziesii. The sequence continues at coordinate 434,029 of LPNX010750535.1, forward strand.
TTGAGGAATTGATTTTATTAATGGATTATTAGATTAATGTGTGGAATTTAGAAAGTGTCACAAATCACTTTTGATTTCCCAACGACGAGGCAAATCCTGCAGAGGGAAAGAGGATACACGAAGATTATGAAAAAATGTTTGTTTCAATCTGATACAAAAAAATGTGTGTAAATCAAGTAAACTAATGAAAAATTAAGACCACAAAATATGTGTCACTTTCTTATCATTCACCAATAACCGAAAAAACATTTGGTTGGTGGCAAGAACATACTTCATGGCAACGAGTTGGGTATGAAATTATTACTTTATTCTAAGATCAAATAAAATAAAAATTAATCAACCTACTCATCCTTTCTAGAATTCAGATTGTGTGCATGTGTTGGTTAGTAAAAAGAAAACCAAAAAGGACACTAAAACCCCCACAGGGGAGATGGAGTGTGGGCTTTTTGCAGCCCGCTTGCTTTCTTTATTATTGAACTTTACAATGTAATGAAAATATGAAGTAAAATGCACTTTGATCCTTGAAAAAGGATCAAAAGGCTTACAATTTTGCAGGGAGAGAAAATGAGTGAATGAAGGACTTTTTGTGTCTTGGGTGACCCGAAACTTGATTTTTGAGTAGTATGTCCTTCTCCTTTTCTTAAAAAAATGATAAAAACTAGTGAGAAAAGGATTTTATAATGTCACAAATTATCCAAAACAAAATAAATAATTTACACTACTCAAAATGCTCAAAAATTGTGATTTTTGTTTATTGAAAAGGGTACTTTGAGATACTACTTTGGATGTAGTTTAAGATGAAAATTTTATAAGGAACCAAGATATGATATATATGCATAATTAAAATCATATTTAAAATATCATATTGATGTATCCAATTTTTATTAAGCATAGAGAAACAATAACCAAGAAAAATATTGCATTTTTAAAGAAGGGAGACAGAAATCCTTAAGCCCATGATTGAATGGAATTAAGGAGAGAGGTATATGAAAAAAAAGATGTTAAACACAACAAAATTAATTGTGTATAAAATAAGTGCATGCAACTGAGTGACAAAATCCCTTCTAACTAAGCATATCCTGCAAAATCTAGGCAATTCTTCATACAAACAAGGCTAATCCATTCAATCTCATTAACAAAAATAAATATAACACAAGTATAAATTACTACAATATGTTTCTCTTACAATATTTTGATAATGAAATGAAAATAATTAAATTAAAAACTCCAAATACTTATTCAAAATAAACTAGATCTAAGCAACATCATTTGACAAAATGAAAGCATGAGATTCAACCGATTTCACCTCAAAATTAACTAATTTACAAGCTCACAATGCAATGCCACATGTTAGCCTCCAAATACTTCAATTTAATTAAGAAAATATGAAATAAAAATAATACAACGAGAAGAGGTTCAATGCATCCTCCCAAATGAGGAATAAAGCCTCGCTTAAATAAGAAAAAAGACACCAAACCCCAAGGGGGTGAATTTTCCAAGTGTTGGATATTTTTAAGATGATTGGGGGAAAACTAGAGTTAACTAGAGGTGGTAGGCTCCACCTCTCACATGGTAGGTCAGCCCCCTCTTTCTGTGACATGTATACAACAAGAGGTGAGTGTTTTCATGGATAAATGTGCCCCTCTAAGGAGAAAATTCACCCCCTCATTAATTTGATTGGAATCAAGCTGATTTGATCTTAACTTGGTCTCCAATTACCTCCAAAATAATCCTTAGTTAACCTGGAACATGCCTTGGATGTGTTTTATCTCCATTTTTTCCTGTTTCTAATTTTTATTCACTTTTTTCGGAGAGAATTACACTTAAATGATAAATAATCAATTAAAACTTAGGAGAAGTAGGTTTTCGGTATAGTGGGTTCTCTGATTTTGAAAATGATCTCCCCCACAGAAAATCTGGTTTCATAGGATGACTTTTATGACCTTTTGAAATTTCATAAATAAAATACACCTTATCGATGATTTTATTAGAAAACTGAAAATTAAAAAAATCCTAGGAGGGACTTAGCGCATGTCCATGAAACTTTGGGAATATTACTAGAATGGTATAATACATATACCCTTGGATTTAATAACCATCCCAATGCATGATCACCAACTTCACCATTTGACTTTAGAGGATTTTTTTAGTAAAAAACTTGAAAATTATGTGTAGCTTAAAAAGGCATCATATAACTAACGAGAGAAAAAACACTGAAGGATGATGAATTTGATGACCAAGCCTTAAGAAGGCCAATCCTTTTACATAATAAACCATCATGCTATATAATTTACTATAGTTCCACCAAGGGGGTGTGAACATGAGAAAAAAGGCACCACAACTGGCCTAATGAAACCATGGAACTTCCGAGCACTCAGTAAGAACATCAAATTTTTTCGATCCTTGGTGGCTCACTTGAAAAATAAACTAAGTGCAATTTTAGTGGATAACATACTCGACTTCATATTCAACAACCACCTTAGCAAGAAGGGCCATAAAAAGTGTTACCCTCCATCAAGCATTAGAAAAGATAATGGAAACTATTTTGATTTAGTTTTTCAAGCCAATATTGGAACACAAAATTTGATTAGTTATGTAACAAGAAAGCTTGTTGTAACATAATGAAAAGCCAATTGTTATGAATAGGACCAACATCCTCTGTGTAAAGGTCATCATTTTGTTTGGGCTAAGTGTGAATTCTCAAATATTTGTTACATAAATTCTATGACAAACTGATATGTAACATTTTGTAATTGGGGCCTAGTTGATTCATAATTATTTTTCATTATAGTCCGTTCTTTTTCTTCTCTATTTACTATTCTTCCATTTCCATGTAATTTCTCCACTAAGATATATAATGACATCCCATGAGGAAACCCTTTTTCCTACATTTGGATCAAATGTAATGATGAATGTTTTTCTTTCTTGTTAAATGTGTTGTGAAGTATTCATCATATATTACTTGAAATCAAAGATGTTGTCCCTATGGGTATCTTGATATATCTATAGTTATATTTCATGTTGAACTACTGAACTATTTGTTCAGTAAGTTTTCTTTGTTGTGGGATTAAACGTACTTGTTGAAATACCTTATTTTCATTTCACGCATTCATTCATTTCATAAGTAATTCCAAATATAAGTACAAGTTTATTGATGCCCTGGCATAGTTCAAAAATAACCTTGTAACATCTTAGGGACTAACATATTTTTTTTGTCATTGACTAGGATCAAAGGAACAAAATTATTTTTCCCTGGGGGAGACGACATTCATAGACTTTGATTTCTTGAGGTGAATAATAATCATATTGTTGGTTATAATATTTCCCTACTAACTCCACAAAGGAAAATTTGGCATATGGAAGAACGAGCACCTGAGCTAATATTAATGATGAAGAATTTCAAACCTTGAAAGATCTTGAAATTTTAGTTTCTTGGAGGAACCATCAAGGGTGGTATCAACCACCATTATTAGGTAATCCTCGTAGAATCTTATCTCTTCCATTCTTTAGTCCTTGATTTCTAGAATTTGAATTTGTCTTTGAAAATCTTAGACATCATTAGTTATCCTCTTAGAACTCCTTTAAATTTATGGTTCATATTTTCCTCCATACAATCTCCCTATCTTCCTAACTCCTAGACTTCTTGTCTTAGAACGCATTCGAAAAAGGTTTGATTTCGATTCCATACATTTTGTGAAGAATAATAGTATTATATATTTCATATTGTGAAAATATTTGGGTTCATTTATATTTAAAACCAATATCGCATGGCCCATGGTAGAAGAAATGTTGGCTAGTCTAAATATGCCTACAGGGTTTAGTTGGAAATGTGATCCTAAAGGAATCATGTCAACAAAAGGGAAGTTGGTCATGCTCTTAGAGTATAAACACAAACCACATGAAGAACTAGACAAAATGACCAATCTTGAAATGTAGGAGGTGCAAAAATTATTATATCCAGATTCTCAAATAGTGTCACAAGTAATTTCGAAGCCGCATAAGTCTAATGTAGTGGGAAAGAGATCTATGATAGATTTAACCTTCGATACAAAAATGGAGGAGTCAACAAGTGAGGAGCCTGAATATAGAAAGGTTAGGACTGAGCAATAGTCATATATTGTAATCCGTCAAAGGCCTACAAAAAATTCACTAGTTACAATCATATTTGAAAATTTTCCATCAACCACATGGCCATAAGAGAAACGTGTTAAAAATCTCTCAAAATCAGTGCACAAAACTCACTGAAATATTTTTTCAAACACTTAGTAAACTTTGATGATAGTATGCAATAGCCATTAAATTCATCACACATCACAAGAATACGTTTGTCATGTCACTATTAGATAATATATTGGAACTAAGTACATTTTTCAGTGGAAACGAGTACAAAACATCAGTTTGTAATAAAAGTTGAAGCACTGTAGATTTGGTGCAATACACTGGAAAACCCGCTAAGAGAAAAAACTACTCAAGATTAATTTTATTTAGCTCCAAGAAAATATTTCTGAGTGTACAATAGTAGTTAAAAATTAGCATAAAATGTATAGTACTATACCTAGTCACTATACCTTCATCTTCCTTAGAGAATGTGTCAAACACCACACACAAAACAGAGATCCAAAACTCTTGTCATGAAATTTGTGCTCATATTTCAACACTATGGAATGCAGAGTACGAACTTTCTAACAACAAATCACACCTTGGATATTGAACACAAAAGTAGTGAAATTACACATCACAAATCACCTCTAAACTTGTTCCCATAGGCTACCTTGTTTTATGTTCCCTCTTCCAACTATATGTCCCACTCTATCTCAGTAGTAAGTCCCAGTATTCCATATTGTATGGCCTACACACTCAATAGTATGGACCAATACTTTAATCTGTTGCACTCATTTTCTAGGTATGTGCTCCCACTCCTTGGGATGCATTCCCATCTCCTTGGAATGTGTCCCCGCTTCTCTTCCTCTAATAATGTGTCCCCATTGTTTTTCCTCTGAAAAATGTTTCCCCTTTCCACAGCTTCCCATTCACTCCATTTCTCATCTCAACACTCTCTTCATGCCTCACACACTTCTCTCTAGAACTCTTTCTTGGCATGTGTGTATATGAGTCTCACAAAATCCTTTTTTTATAATATATTTTAGGGAAACTTCCATGAAGCTTTGTCTTCTATGGCCAAGATCTAATATTGTCTCACAAGATCGATGGCTATGATTTAATAGCAATTCCACTTAAATCCCTTAATTCATGAACTATATTAAAATCAATTTTCTCTTGAAAAGTCACTTTTCCCCCAAAAACAAATAAAAAAATACAACTTAAATTTATAAAGTACAATTCACTTTAACTTTATAAAGTTACATTTTGTAAATTCACTTTATAAAAACATATTATAAATTAGTTCTATATTGATTAGGTGAGTCACATGTGCTCAGAACCTTGCACCTAGGAACAATGGTGTAGAAGTATCTCCGAGATACCATAACTTACACTCTCTCTTAGCGAGGGAGGCACTGCTGGCACCTCCACTTGGATCCATATACAACCTCCTCTCTCCAATTATTGAAACTTCTCCTTCTGAAATTGAAGGTATTTCAGGTACTTGCTCTAAATTGTGTGTTGAAGATCTATGCCAGACAACTATAAAATGAGAGGTCTCTTCACCCTTCGGTTCATTCTCAAGAGTCATCTCATACCATCTTGATCTCTTTACTAATATGGAAGAAGCCTCTCCACCGATTTCCTCCAATACTACCACCGAATCATATATCCATCCTGACTCACGGTCCATGAGTCATCCTACTACCTTGTATGTCTTACCCTCTCGAGTGCCAAGTACTCAAGTTTCATCTACACTCTTACTCATCAGATATAAAATAACTTGTCCATTACAAACTAGAGCCAAATCTTATAATGAGAGCAAGTTATTTCTCAGCTTAGGTACAAACAACACTCCAACTGCCTCCAAATAGCCACTAGACTTGAGATGGAATATGAAACATAAAAATCCTTCTATTGCATGGGTGACATAAAACCAATCCTCTATGAGTATAGCTTTGTCAAATTATGTCCATTGCAGGAACATAGTTCGTCTTCCTATCATGTGGCGTGTTGCTCCACTTTCCACACTTAGTGTTACAATGTAGACACTCTTGGAAACATTGCTACCCAAGAAAGTACTCACTAAGGAGAAATCCTTCTCAAACTTATTGGTGTACTCTTCCACTTCACCTGATTCTACAATTGCCTCCTCTGTATTTTCCTTCTTCTTTCCTCTCTTCTTATTGGAATACTAGCCTATGTAGTGGGGAAAATCATGACAAGCAAAGCACCTCACCTTGCTCATTTCCTTCTCAAAATTTGATCCACTGCTTAATACCTTCTTATTCTTTCCCTTAGTTAAAAGGGCCACATATTTCTCATAATCACCATTCCATTGGCTTGTGTGATTGGAGCTTAGTTTCAACTCCTCCTGTACAAAGTCATCCCAAAGTCTAGTCCATGTTGACATGTTCTCTCTAGCAATAACTTCTCGCACAAAATCCTTCCAAGGTTGTGAGAAACAATTCAAGGAAGCTCTCACCAACTCTGTTTCTCCCACTATTTCGCCAACAACCCCCACCTAATCATCTACTTGGGTGAATCCATAAAGATGCGTAACACTTTTGGCCAAAAATAACAGTGAAAATTCATTTTTTACTAATTTATTAAATTAAACCCCTCAAAATCATATTTTCCATGTGATTTATGAGATGAAACAAAAAACCAAATTGTAGGGAAAATTTAATAATATCATTTAATATGTAAAAATTGCATTTAACGATGGACTTGTCATTGTAAATTTTAGGAAAAAATAACAAGTGACTCGTGTGCACGAAAAATAATTTAGTTATAAATGCATAATTTTTTAAAAATACATATTGATATGATCTACACATAATGCACTTGGGCGTACATATTTTTTGTAATTTTCTTCTAATAATTACATTTTTTATTAATTTTTGAAGGTGACTAGTGACAATTTTAATCGCATTTTGTACACACCTGTGTGCATGTAAATATGTTTTTACTCATAAAAAAATAATAAATTAAAAATACCCTTTTGAAGAGGACCCGTTTCTCTCAAGCGTATGTATTTTTTGAAATTTTTTGGTTGTGCGCTTTTGTTGTTGTTCATTTTTCTTCACACCGCTTCAAAGTTGTGGACATGGTTTTCAAGAGTAAGTTTGAAAATAAAATTTTAAAAAATACCATATGAACTCCAAAACATGTAAATTATATTTCAATGGAAAGATAAGTTGTTGAAAAAATTATTGGTATGAAGTTTTCCACCTAAGGTGCATCCTTAGACAAAGTCCTGGCTTGGTGAAGAGGGAATAAGATTTCAAATTGTATAAAAAAGGGCTAAAGGACTATATTTTAAGTTCTCGATCAAGCTAATAGCTTGACCAAGGTATTGAAAACCATCGATCAAGGTTTTTAATGAGTTTTCAAACACCTTGATCGAGCGCTTAAGATGAATTAGCACAACATTTTGATTAAGCTCCATATCTCAATCAAGCTAATTTATCAACATCGTAGAAGCCTCTCACAATGTGGATTTGAAATTTACTATGACGCATCTTCATCAACCTTTATAGTTTGATTGAGCTTCTTCTCTTCATGATAAGGAATAGGTAAGAAAAAACTATCATGTTTTTGTAAATATTTGAAATTATGCACAAGGGCTCAATCATGGGTTTACTTAACCCTTTACCAAGCTATGTACCCCGATTGAGAGTTTAATAAACCCTCGAATGAGCCTATGTATAAAGATCAATTGCGCACCTTATTAATCCCTTGATCAAGGTTTCAAAGCTCAATCAAGGGCTTAATAAAATCCTAATCGAGCTTATTTGTTCCCATCCTCATGCACTCCTCTTTCCAAAAAGGTTTACCCATCTTCATGGAAACAACCACTTCATGTGAAATCTAGGTTATGTATGGTTTGACATTTTCGGTCTTGGTCATCTTAGAGTTCTGCAACTTTGTAACACCTCAGTTTTGACCTCGATGCATTAAATATACATGATACATATATTGTGAATAATCATGGTGAGGAGCTAAAGGCAAGGGCCCCACCATCGATTTGGTTATGTTATGTTTCAGATTGGAATTGTCACCGATTGTATATCGGGACATACGACATGTATTAAATTGTGGCATCATGTAACTATGCATTTTTAATTAAATAACCCCAACCAGCTATGTTCACTACAACCAAATTGAGAGGGGGCATGATTTCCTAAGGATAGGGTGGGAATTGTTAAACCTGGAACCCATGGGGAAAAGCCATGTGTCAACCACTAAACTACTGTTAGTTGAGGGTAGTTATTTGCTAAGTAGTTGTGGGTGGCAGTCTTGTCCACATGCGCCCTCCTCCAGCTGGGTCATTCCATTCACGTGGGGGAAAGGAAACCAACAGAAAATGTTTCCACTCTCCCACTCTCGGAAGTTTTGGCTCACTCTCACGCAGACGGTCTTGGGGGGGTTCACCCTTCTGACGCACCGAAATCATCATCATATTTCCTCATGCAGGAGAATTTTCTATTCACTGTCCAACTCACACAGGGACACTATTTGTTCCCCTTTTTCCTCACTGGTTTTTGTTCTATGGGTATGTTCTTCCTCCGGCCTATGCAGAGCATCGATGTTCCTTTCACATTATTGGGCTGTGTATTGTCTCATCCTTCATCTATGGATCGTGTGCTGTGATTTTATTCACTAATCATTGGTTGTGGTCTCATCCACATCTTGTTGACTGTGATTCCCCTTTTTAAATTGGTGTCAACTGTAGGTCACCATTGTTGAATCATTTGGCCACAATAGAGCCAAGAATGATTCAGGTTTTGTTTCCCCTGTCAAAGCTGAAATTGTTGGTTTTCCTGCATGCATGCAGTGGTTGGTCTTTGGATGGTAATGGAGTGGTGATGAGGGCCTAATTTGCTTGAAAAACTTGGTGTGTTTGGGAACCACACAGACAGAGATAAAGGGTTGTATTTCTTCTCCACAACCCCTGAATAGCATTGGAAGGGAGGTCAGGGTCTGAGGGATTGCTTTGCAGAGAAAGGACTGATTTCCTTATGTTGGGTGTGTCTGGGTGTCCTAGAAGTCAAGATAGTTCTGGTGTAGGTGTCCTTAGCTCTTCAATGAGCTCACCAGCTTAGCAATTAGCCTTTCCCAGCTCCTGGATGGCCTGATAAACCCAACTGTGTTGGCTTGGCTGATCTAATGTTCGTCTCATAAACCCAATTGAGTTGGCTTGGCTGAATTGTGTATTCCTGATGTTTTCTGTATCCTCGGTTATGTGCAAGCCTGCTAGTTCCTTATTCCTTGGGGAATCATGCCCGGCTTAGGGTTGGTAGCATTGCTGAGAGATTAAAGAGCACACGGGCCTATGGTTGGGTGGAATGTTGCGGTGACGTAGTTGGTTGCGGGACAGTTCTTATAAGATCGGTATTCTTGTCTATTTTACTTCTGCAGTTATGTTACTATTAATGATTTATGACGAACATGTATATGAATGAATGTTGTTTTGTTTCTGCTAAATATATGTATGATTATCCATCTTATTACTTTTGACATTTTGAGCATTTACTTCAAATATTATACGTATGTACATGTTCATGGGGCTAGATGCCCAAATGTTTGGTGTTTGGTAGTGTCCTCTTCGCCGGTCGGAGGGTCAGGAACATTACAATGTGGTATCAGAGAACTGGTTGCAGTATGTGCTTGAATGTGCCATGAAATATTAGCTAGCAGAGGCAGGTTTCCTTCTACCCAGCAGAGATTAGATATTTATGACAGAAAACTTTCACAAATTTTTCTGAGTGCCAAAATTGTCGGCTCATCAGAGGACTAAGTGAGAAGGTCCTCCGACACAGCAGAACGTGTAGTCTAAAGACCACTCGACGCATACCGTCAGCGATCGGAGAAAGATAGATGAGGATATCACCGAAACATCGATGGAGAAGAGACAAAAGAGAAAAAATTTGAAATTTTTTCTAAGTCCGACCATCGACGATCGACGGAAGTTAGTTGATGGCATCGCCGATGATTAGTCGATGGAACCGCCGATGAACATCAGAAAAGCCTAGTTGTTCGTGCGTCTGCCATTGTAGCTGGCTAGTGGACTATCCTTCCGATGGATAGAATCCTCGACTGTCGATGTCGCAGCAGATAGTTTTTCCGACAACCGATACGGAGTGGCAGAAAACTGAAGTGATAAGACTATCGACGATTGGTGATGATTAAAGGATTGAATTGCTGATGATTAGTTGATGATGTAGCCACAACGTCGGAGGATAGATAGCGAAGGAACTGATACGTCAGCAAAGAATAGAAGACGTTTGAGCTGATGAAGGAACTGATACGTCAGCAAAGAATAGAAGACGTTTGAGTTGATGAAGCGGCGGAAAGAAGGAATTTCAGAAACAAATTTCTAAGTATGGGAATCGTCAGCCGTCGACGAAACTTAGTGGATGCAGGAGCCGTAGTTTCGATAGAGATCAGCTGAAGGCTGCATAAACGTTGGACCAACTTAGTCGAAGAAACACCCAATATTGACTTTCATCATCAATGAAGACTAGTTGAGCGGATTGAAGAAAATTAGATGAAGGAACCGCTGAAATGTCGTCGTCATCAAAAGAGTTTAGTTGATGAAAGAGTTGACAAGCAGCAAGAAAAAGAAAATTTTTGGAAAAATTATGCTAAGTGTCGGACCCTCGGCTCATCAAGGAACTTAGTCTAATGAATCTCTGAAAACACCATCGATGATCGTCGACGATTAGTTGATTAGATCGTCGATGATTAGTTGAGGGAGTAGCCACAGTGTCGGTGGGAAATAGATAATGAAACAGCCGACAGAGTGTCGCAGGAAGAAGAAAAAGAAAATTTTCGTCGAGATTTTTCTAAGTATTGGAAACCATCGACGATCGACGGAAGTTAGTTAATGAGACCACCGATGGACACCAACCAAAAAAAGTTAAGGGTTGTGAAACTGTCGTTGCGGATGTCTATGGGACTAACCGTCTGATGCCACAGCTGGATATTGCTCCGACCGCGGATGCCGCAGTTCCTAGTCGTTTCGACCACCGATAGAGTTATGGACACAAAAAATCCAGAAAGTTTGTTGGCCGTCGTTGCGGAAGCCTAGAGAACTAGCCTCCCGACGGGTAGAGGATCCTATCGTTGACGCAATAGTGCTTAGAGGATTCGATCGCCAATAAAGGTTTTTGAAGCACCGATAAAGGGCTCAAAATCTTAGACAACTGATAGTCGATGAACAGTCCTTGGAATCACTGATGCAGAGCAAGGCTTAAGGGTTCTAATCGCCGATAAAGTTCAGAAGGTTAGATGACTACGGACCCGATACAACGGAGGAAAATAGACGAACAGACTGCCAATGAGCAGCAGGGAAAATTAGTTGTTCTGGCTGCCAAAATGTCGGAACATTAGTTGGGATGAGACCCAATCCTGTACAAGGAAATTTGGGTTTTTCAAAGTGGATTTTTAAAGCAGTTTTCAACTATTTTTCAGTGTATTTTTCAGCAGGCTGTCAGTAGATTACAGGGCTAAACAAGAGAGGAATTTTTGTGTGTTTAAGTAGAACTGTTAATTCTATTTTTTCTCTAGGAGAAGGTAAGTAGTTCTAATTTATATCAATATGTATGCATCTAATAGTTTTCTATTTAACACGTTTGTAGAATCATAGTTACCTTCAAGGGAAGTATTTCATAAATTGGAGTTTGATAAGAAAGTGGTGGTTCAGTTATGAGAACCCATGATGGATATCATGCTCAGGATTCTTACGAGCGTGCAGGAGATGCCATGGGAGAAAATGTCTGTAATGGAAATGATGACATAGAGTATAATGGAAGGAGATTCCAAGAGACCCCATCAGATGTTGCAGCCACCATGAGAAGCTTGATTAAGGCTCAAGAAGAGTAGCATCAGTTGAATGCTGCCATGTTGCAGAGTTTGATAGACTTGCAAAGAAAGATAGACTTTGGACGAGGTATAGCAAGACCAGAAGGCAATAAGAGTAGCACTAGGAGAAGGAGAAGGACTTCTAGTGGATCATCTGACTCTGAAGAATCCAATGGGGATACAAGTTCATCTTCTCGTAAAAGGAAAAGAAGAAGACGCCATAGGGATCACTCTCAAGGTGAATTTAAGAAAGCAAAACCTCCTAGATTTGATGGTGAGGTAAAGAATAGACAAGAGGCTAAAGCTTGGCTTCTTGGGATAAAGAAGTACTTTCAAGTGCATGACTATTCAGGAAACATGAAGGCAAGAGTTGCCATATTCAATATGAATGGAAGAGCATCCATTTGGTGGGAACACTTCAAGCAAGTAAAGAGAATAAATGAAAGGAGACTGAAGTGGAAATAGTTCAAGAAGTATTTCAAGCAGAAATACCTCTCTGACAGATATTACAATGACAAGATTAAGGAGTTCCATGAGCTGAGATTGGGACAGCAGACCATGGATGAATATGAAATAAGTTCTTGGAATAGTTGAGGTATGTTCAGTACATCAGAGATGAAAAAGCGAAGGTCCAGTGGTTTCTGAGTGGATTGCCTCAGTCTTACAAAGATAGAATTAAGTTTTATGAACCAAGAACTCTTGAAGAAGCCATAAGGAAGGATAAGTATTGCTATGAGGAAAGCAAGGGTAAACCTGACTACCATAAGGCCTGGACGGACAATAAGAATGAGAGGTTTGACCAAAGAAAGAAAGGTTTCAAACCTTCTAGATTCAGGAATCAACAGAAGCAACTATCCCAAGATGTAAGTAATCCAGTTGGAGTGACAGGTGGAAAGCCTAAATATCCACAACAGAATAAAGGTCCACTCAAATGTTGGAAATGTGAAGGACCCCACTTGCGCAGATATTATCCACTTGAGAATGAAAGTGCAAGGCCAGCTTATAACATTCAGGAAGCAGAAATAGTGGGTTAAGTAGCAAGGGCAGTCCCTAGAATTTATGTAGCACTAGAGGACTGCCAGGCAAATCACCAGTCAACTGTGGTTGAAATTGCAGGTAAGATTGTTGAAAAATCTGTTTCTATTTTGATTGACCCTGGTTCTACTCACAGTTATATCACTCCTAGAGTAGTGGAGATTTGTGCTTTTAAGAAGGTAAAGCATGGGAAATCTTGGTTAGTTCAGCTAGCCACTAGGACTAAGAGAAAAGTCAGTGAAGTGGTAGAGAAATGTCCATTTGTTATGAATGGATTGATCACTTGTGTAGATCTGAATGTTCTACCACTTTGTTCCTATGATGTTCTCATTGGAATGGATTGGTTAGAAGCTCACAGAGTAAAGCTTGACTGTTACAATAAGACTTTTGAATGCATAAATGAAGAAGGAAATCCAGTAGTTGTGAAAGGTATTCCAAAGGTAATTTCAGTAAGGCAGGTTTACGCAATGCAATTGAAAAAGTTATGTAGGAAGGGTTGCCAGTTGTATGCAGCTCATATTTTGGAGACAACAGGAGATGAAACTCCTAGATTGGAGGAGTCTCAAGTGCTACAGGAATTCAAGGATGTGTTTCCTGATGATATTCCAAGGCTTCCTCCAAAGAGGGACATTGATTTCACAATTGAACTTGTGCTAGGAGTAGCACCAATGTCCAAGACACCCTACAGGATGAGTACACCACAGATGCTAGAGTTGAAGATGCAGCTGCAAGAGTTGTTGGAAAAGAATTATATCTGGATGAGCATGTCTCCTTGGGGAGCACCGGTTATGTTTGTAAAGAAGAAAGATGGTACAATCAGGTTATGTATTGATTACAGACATTTGAACAAGGTTACTGTGAAGAATAAATATCCTTTGCCTACGATTAATGACCTCTTTTATCAAATGAGGGGAGCAAAGGTATTTTCCAAGATTGACTTGAGGTCTGGTTACCATCAGGTGAGAATCAAGGATGAAGAGATTCATAAGGCAGCCTTCAGAACAAGGTATGGGCACTATGAGTTTGTAGTGGTACCATTTGGTCTCACAAATGCACCAGCTACATTTATGTGCCTTATGAATAGTGTCTTTAGCAGGTATTTGGACAAGTTTGTTCTTGTTTTCCTTGATGACATTCTTGTTTATTCTAAGAATGAGGAAGAACATGAGGAGCATTTGAGATTGACATTGCAATTGCTCAGGGAGCATCAGTTGTATGCAAAACTGAGCAAGTGTGACTTTTACAGAGATAGAATTCAGTATTTGGGTCACATTATCTCAGAAGAGGGTATATCTGTGGACCCTGAAAAGATTGAAGCCATTATGAATTGGCCTACTCCAAGAAATGTGACAGATGTAATATCTTTTATGGGACTTGTAGGATATTATAGGAGATTCATTGAGGGATTCTCCAAAGTTGCACATGCCATCACTTCTTTGCAAAAGAAGGGGATAAAGTTCAAATGGACATCGAGGTGTGAAGAAAGATTCCAAAAATTAAAGAATATTCTCACCAGTGCACCAGTATTGAAAGTTGCATATCCAGAGAAAGAATTTATGGTGTGCACCGATTGATGCAGACAAGGGCTTGGAGGAGTCCTTATGCAGGACAACCATGTGATATGTTATGAGTCAAGAAAGCTGAAGGAGCATGAGAAGAACTATGCCACTCATGATCTCGAGCTTGCAGCCATAGTACATGCTCTCAATATGTGGAGACATTACTTGATGGGTAGAAGATTTGAACTTAGAACATACCATTGTGGTCTGAAGTATTTGTTTGATCAGCCTACTCTGAATGCTAGGCAAGCGAGATGGCTAGGATTTTTATGTGAGTTTGATTTCGAAATCAAGCACATAAAGGGGAAAGAGAATAAGGTAGCTGATGCACTCAACAAGAAGGTGCAAGAAATGCATGTGGCATCTCTTAGTATTTGCCAATCAGATTTGAGGTAGTGGATTGTTAATCATACTGCTGGAGATGAATTGTATGAACAGGTAAAAGAAAAATTGCAGCAACAAAGTCTTGAGAAGAGGTATGAGGGATGTAAATTAAAAGAAGATGGACTTCTTACTTATAAAGACAGAATTTATATTCCGAATGTAGCAGATTTGAGGAGAGTTGTTGTGGATGAAATCCATCAAACTCCGTATTTTGGCCACCTAGGATATCAGAAGACAATTGATACAGCTAGAAAGCAATACTTTTGGCCAAGAATGAAAAAGGACATGGCTGAATACATTTCAAGGTGCATGAAATGTCAACAGGTAAAGGTTGAGCATCAACACCCTGCAGGTTTGTTGCAGCCTTTGCCAATTTCGGAATGGAAATGGGAAGTTATTTCCATGGATTTTATTACAGGATTGTCGATGACTTGGAGACAACATGATTCCATCATGGTTGTGGTAGACAAGTTGACTAAGGCAGCACATTTTATACCGGTGAAGTCTACGCATAAGACTGATGACATTGCAAAGATATTCATGAAGGATATTTTCAGATTGCATGGCTTGCCGAAAGCAATAGTCTCTGACCGATATGTCAAGTTCACTTCCAATTTTTGGAAGGGGTTGTTTGCATGTTTGGGAACAAAGCTAAACTTTAGCACTACCTACCATCCTCAGATAGATGAGCAAACAAAAAGAGTTAATCAGGTGCTTGAAGATATGCTTCAATGTATGTGATGGAAAAACCAACCAAGTGGGAAGATTACTTACACTTGGTAGAGTTTGCTTATAACAATGGACAGCAGACATCCTTGGGGATGAGTTCGTATGAAGCTTTGTATGGAAGAAGGTGTAGGACACCAGTGACTTGGGATAATCTAGTGAACAGGGTTGTGCTTGGACCAAAATCGTTCAAGGAAATGGAACAAGAGGTTGTAAAGATCAGGCAGAATCTAAAAGTAGCACAGGACAGAAAGAAAAGCTATGCAGATAAGAATAGAGTGAACGTAGAGTTCAGTGTTGGGGATCATGTTTACCTCAGAGTGAGGGAAAAGAAAAGTTCCTTGAAGCTTGGAAGTTGTGCCAAGCTACCACTAAGATATTGTGGGCCGTTTGAAGTGCTTGAAAGAATAGGGCCTGTTGCATATAGACTTGCATTGCCTGCTAGTACTAGAGCTCATAATTTTTTTCATGTTTCTTTGCCTAAGAAATATGTACATGATCCTAACCATGTGATAAATTGGGATGTGATTCAGGTGGAACTCGAGGGAGAGTTCCAAATCAAGCCAATGTGCATCCTCGATAGGAAGGTCACAATGCTCCGGAACCGAGCCATAGGGCAGGTAAGGGTGCAATGGGAGCACTACAGACCTGAAGAGGCTACATGGGAGCTGGAGGGTGCCATGCAATTGGCACATCCATTTTTGTTCAATTTTGCGGAACACTGAGGCAGTACCAGTGTAGCATTTTGTTAAATTTTGTAAAGCATTAAGGACAGTGCTATTGAAGGGGGGGGATGTAACATCCTGGTTTTGACCCCGATGCATTAAATATACATGATACATATATTGTGAATAATCATGGTGAGGAGCTAAAGGCAAAGGCCCCACCATCGATTTGGTTATGTTATGTTTCGGATTGGAATTGTCACCGATGGTATATTGGGACATACGGCACATAGGAAATTGTGGCATCATGTAACTATGCATTTTTAATTAAATAACCCCAACTAGCTATGTTCACTGCAACCAAATTGAGAAGGGGTATGATTTCCTAAGGATAGGGGTGGGAATTTTTAAACCTGGAACCCATGGGGAAAAGCCACGTGTCAGCCACTAAACTAATGTTAGTTGAGGGCAGTTATTTGTTGAGTAGTGGTGGGTGGCAGGCCTGTCCACACGCATCCTCCTCCAGCTGGGTTGTTCCATTCAAGTGGGGGGAAGGAAACTAACAGAAAACGCTTCCACTCTCCCACTCTCGGAATTTTTGGCTCACTCTCATGCAGACGCTCTTGGGGGGGTTCAACCTTCTCACGCACCAAAATCATCATCGTATTTCTTCACGCAGGAGAATTTTCTCTTCACTGTCTAACTCACGTAGGGACATTGTTCGTTCCCATTTTTCGTCACTAATTGTTGTTCTATGGGTATGTTCTTCCTCCGACCTGTGCAGAGCATCAATGTTCCTTTCGCATTATTGGACTGTGTATTGTCCCATCCTTCATCTGTGGATCGTGTGCTGTGATTTTACTCACTGATCACTGGCTGTGGTCTCATCCACATCTTGTTGACTGTGATTCCCCTTTTTAAAGTGGTATCTATTGTAGGTCACCACTGTTGAATCATTTGGCCATGATAGAGCCAAGAACGATTTAGGTTTTGTTTCCCCTGTCAAAGCTGAAATTGCTGGTTTTGCTGCATGCATGCAGTGGTTGGTCTTCGGACGATAATGGAGTGGTGATGAGGGCCTAATTTTCTTGACAAACCTGGTGTGTCTGGGAACCACACAGACAGAGCTAGAGGGTTTTCTTTCTTCTCCACCACCCCTGAATAGCACTAGAAGGGAGGTCAGGGTCTAAGGGACTGCATTGAAGAGAAAGGACAGATTTCCTTGTGTTGGGTGTGTGTGGGTGTCCTAGAAGTTAGGCTAGTTTTGGTGTAGGTGTCCTTATCTCTTCAATGAGCTCACTAGCTTAGCATTTAGCCTTTCCCAAATCTTGGATGGCCTAATAAACGCAATTGTGTTGGCTTGGCTGATCTGATGTTCTCCTGATAAACCCAACTAAGTTGGCTTGGCTGATCTAATGTTCTCCTGATAAACTGAACTGAGTTGGCTTGGCTGAAATATGTATTCTTGATGTTTTGTGTATCCTTGGCTATGTGTAATCCTATTAGTTCGTTATTACTTGGGGATTCGTTCCCGGCTCGGGGGTGGCAACGTTGCTGAGAGCTTAAAGAGCATGTGGGCCTATGGTTGGGTGGAACATTGCAGCGACATAGCTGGTTGTAGGACAGTTCTTATAAGATAAGTATTCTTGTCTATTTTAATTCTGCAGTTATGTTACTATTAATGATTTATGATGAACATGTATATGAATGAAGTTTTTTTTTCACTGAATATATGTATGATTATGCATCTTAGTACTTTTGATGTTTTAAGCCTTTGCTTCAAAAATTATACGTATGTACATGTTCATGGGGCTAGATGCCCGGATGTTTGGTGTTTGGTAGCGTCCTCTTCGCCGGTCGAAGGGTCGAGGAAATTACAAACTTCTCCCTCAAAACCATTTTTCGGTTTTGATTATTTATTTGAAACAAATTTATTAAACAAGCCTACATCTCATAGGAATTCTTCTTACTTCCCACATGAGGTATCAGGTGGTATTTGACTGCATAAAGAAGAAGAAATTTTTCCTTCACATTTTTCTTGGTGTACTCAACCAACTCATCAACACAAGCAGAAATCATGACAACTTACTTAGCTATGTCCCATAAATCAAGTTCCTCTAGAAGTAAGGTGAATCTCTCCTTCCATGGAATAAAGTTGAACTTTCCCACAAGCTCGTCCTCAAACTGCAATCCAAAGGTTATAGACATTTTCGTCAACCAATCGAAAACAAATCCAAATCTCAACAAGTTACTTGCTACCCACTATGTCAAAAATCAATACTCAGTTGTATCAACTAGCAATCATCTTACCAAACAATTGCAACCTCATGTTCCATTGAACCACTTAGATCCCTAGATCTAATACTGGCATGTTAAAAATATCTCATAATGTGTGCACAAAACTCACTGAACTTTTTTGTGAAACACTTAGTACACTCTAATAATAGTGTTCAACAATCATGGAATCATCACACATCACAAGCATACATTTTCCATGTCAGTGTAAGATGATATATTGTAGGAAGTGCATTTTGTAGTGAAACAAATACAAAACAAAAGTCTATAATAAAAATTTTAGCACAGAATATTTGGTCTAAGATCCTCAAAAACCCTCTAAGGGGGGAAACTAGTCAAGATTAATTTTATTAAGCACTGAGAAAATATTGCTGAGTGTATAACAATAGTTAAAAATTAGAAGAAAATGTACATTACTATACTTTATCATTGTACATTCAGCTTCCTTGGAAAATGTGTCAAACACCTTAGAAAAACATAGACCCAAAATTCTTGTCATGAAATATGGCTCATATTTCAAAAATATGGGCATGTAGTATAGGCTCTCTAACAACAAATCACGCCCTAGAAAATGAACATAAAAGTACTGAAATACACTACAAAAATCACCTCAAAAATTGTTCCCATGACCTGCCTCATTTTCTATGCCCTCTTCCAACTATATGGCCCACTCTACCTTAGCAAAAAGGACCACTATTATGTACAATACGACCTGCACACTCAATAGTATGAACCATCACTTTAATATGCTACCATTGTTGTCTAGGGATGTATGCACACTCCTTAGGAAGTATTCCCAACTCCTTGGGATGCATTCCCACTCCTCTTCATTTGAAAAATATGCCTACTTTTCTTAGATTGCCATTCACTCTCTTTCTCTGCCCAATACTCTCTTAATGCCTTGCAAACTTCTCTCTAGAAATCTATCCTGGAATGTGTGTAAATGAGTATAACAAAATCTCTTTTAATTATTCATTTTAGGGTAATTTCCTTGACTCTCCGTCTTCTATGGCCAAGGTCGAATCTTGGATCACAATATCGATGGGTCTGGTTTAATCATAAGTTCACTTAAATCCCTTAATTCATGTATTAAAAACATTTTTCTCTCGAAAAGTCACTTTTCCCCAGAAGGATGACAAGTACACCTTAACTTTATAAAGTATGGTTCACTTTAACTTTATAAATTCACTCTATAAAAATGTATTATAAAGTCGTTGTATATCACTTAAGTGAGACACATGTGCTTGGACCCCTGCACCTAGGAACAATGTTGTAGAAGTACCTCCAAGCTACCAAAAATAACACAAGGTTCATTCTCTCAACAAGAGGAAAAAGCATAAACCCAATCTTCTCCCATCAAGGATGGACTATTTGGTGTCTACACTCAGATAAAGGATGACAATGTTGATTTGCAAAAAGTCTTGTTTCCAAAAACGGAAATTGCCACTAGAGAACAAGCGGAATTGTTATCATCTATTGAATTGAAGAAACACGCCTTGAAAATGGATATTTTAGATCCTATTATTCCCACAAGGAAAATAAAACCATGAAATTTCAATACGACTCAAGTCATACTTAATTCAAATGCATTCAGTCCAAGGGATAAAATGGAGCTGCATAGGGTGACTAGATAAAGAGTTTATGATGATGTACTTAAGTCCACCAAGAGTGCTAATAATTTGTGAAATACAGTTAATATACTGGAGAACCTTCTCAAGAATGAAATGTTGGTGACTAAAGCCAAAAAAAATGAAGATATGTGAACTGGAACAACAGATAGCGAAGTTGGGAGTGGATCTGACTGATCCAATGCTAATTCATGATATGTTGAAAGATACAGATAAAGAGATCATAGATTTGAAGAAAAAGTTGAAAACGTGTGTAACTAAACATGAAAAGACAACTGAATTATCGGTAATCCAGGGAGAGCAAGACAAATTGAAAGCTATGAATCTAAATCATATAGAGAAGATTGAAGCTTTGGAGAAAGAAATTTTGGAGCTAAAACAACAGAATCAATATTTGTTGTAAGCTGAAATTATAGTTTTGCAGGTTCCATATTCCACAGACCCATTTGACCATCTAGATAAAAACATGGCTGAGATGAGCATAAAGGATTCTCAAATTAATAAAATCAGAGATGAATTATGACAAAAAGTAGATGAGGTTCAAACACCTACTGAATAATCTAATGTCAGGAAAAATGTAGCCATGATTGATTTGCAACAATCCAAGGGTATGTTGCAAAGGGACATTGCGCAATTGGTTCAATAGTTGTATGGGAATCCATTGTTGAATGAATCTAAGCATTTGATATGGGATCAAATAGCAATTTTGATGGCTAAAAACTAGACACATCTTACTATTTCTCAAGATAAATAGGAATTGGTCGTGACATCCTCCGAAGATGCTTAAAATGTACTTGACCACTTGGACAAGAAGCCATAAACTGCAAAGGAAGTTATTGATATTCTTAATGATAAATTATATGAAGATATTTAGGTTGTTTTCGACAGGGACAAAATCAAAATAATCATGGAGGCCAATAAGTTGATAAATAAGAAGATATTGGCTCAAAATGTATGTGAAATAGCCAATCAACTATCTCAAAGATGTCAAATCATTTAAATCTATTTTTGGGAATGTCATCAAGAAGTGTCTTTCCCCTACATGGGATGGCAATGAATATTTATACCCCAAGAAGCATTATGATACTCGTCTAGATCTTTCTCACAACTCTAATTTTGTGTTGGCCAATGTCGAAGGAGAGCTAAACGGACAAACTGTTTTTAAGATCTCCCCAATACCACCTTTGAGCATACATTGAGATGGATATTGCTGTGAGAGATATAAATATTTCTAGTACCCCATCGATAAAGACTGGAAGAATATTACAAGGTTTCTGGCTCTTAAGCAACAAGCAAGAAAAAAATTATTGCAAGAAGCCACTGGAGCATCATATTCTCAACCAGTTCAATCGCCTTCTAGTAAGCCTCAATAAAAGATTCAATGACCACCTTATGTAACATCCCCGACCCTCCGACTAGCGAAGAGGACGCTACGAACACCACACAAATGGGAAAACAGCCCCATGAACATGAACAAACAACAATGCTGAAATAAAAAGCTTAAACATAACACATACCAAGATGCATAATCCATCATACAATATGCTTAAAACATACAACGATACACAGTTACTCAACATTCAGCGGAATCAACACTCACATTCCAGCATTTAACAAGTTCATCATAATTCATGGAACAATAGATATAATTGCAAAGGTGAAACAATCAGGATTACTTATCTTTCAATGAAGAACTCTCCCACAACCAGCTACGTCGCTGCAACATTCCACCCAACCATAGGCCCGCATGCTCATCAATCTCTCATCAACACTGCCACCCCCAAGCTGGGCATGATTCCTCAAGGACTAAGGGTCAATGCAAGCTTACACATAGCCAAGGTTTGCCAATCAGCCAAACCCACACAGCAGAATCTTACCAAGTCATCAAGGAGCTAGGATAGGCTAAATGCCAAGCTGGTGGCCTCAACACCAGTCTTCCCATGCATTCACAGCCTCTAATCCCACTCTCAATAGTCCGAATACCAACCACTGCATACCGCAGCAAAACAATCCCTTCACAGCCCTGTGAAGACAACCGGGTGACAATCCCAACAAAGGGAGAAACACAGCTCAAGCCACAAGACAACTCAGAGTTGTTCTTGGCCCTAGTGTGGCCAAAAAAACTTAGCACAACACCCAAAACTAGGGTACATCAACAACCACAACCTCACAATGAATGATGGCAACAATCCACAATCTCAAAATAGAGGAGAAGCCAAACTCCTAGTGTGGACAGAGGAAAACACAAACGCAGACCATAGCAGACAGCATACACGGCCACAAGCAACAAGGAGACATACACATACCACTGACACTGGTATGGAACACACAGGCGCACATCCCCGAGCGTGAATGGATCCTGCACCTGGAAATCCTGAGTGACAGCCACGATTTCACCCGCTCCCTGCGTGAGGAAAACCAACGCAGAACTCCTGTGCATGAGAAGGGGAGACAATGACTCTCTATGTGTGGATGGACAACCGATGGAGAATTCCCCAAAATGGTGTGTGTGAGGAAGCAGTCCTCCCTGCATGAAGGGAAAACTTACACAGACCACATTCAGCCAAAAGGTGGAGAGAGACCACAATCCACACAATAGAGGTACTCACAGCAGCCACCGATTAGGGAAAACAACAACCATGGTTCAACGATGAAATCCCTGGGACATTCACAGCCCAGACGCAGCCAACAGTATTGGAAAACAATGGTCCTTCCTCAACAATGAAGCCACAACACATCTTCACAGTTGGCACAGGACATTACATAGTCTGATATTGGAAACAGGGTCAGACTCTCTGCATGGATCGGAAGGGGAACGCATCCACGGACTAGAAATCAGTGAGGGAAGGGAGAACAGAGCAAAAATGTCCCCTGCGTGAGAGTGAGCAGAACTAGAACCATGTAGAAGTGGGGATCATGGGAGAGTGGAGTCGTGGAGAGAATGGAATGTCGCCCCCCAATCTTCTGCCCACACGACGTGAAGAGGAAGAATCCGCTGGTGGAGTGGGCACGTGGGCAAGGACTGACAGTCCTACCACAGCCACCACTACTCAGCAATAACTACTTCAACCACTCAGTAAGACATAAAAGAGTTTGGGTGATACAAGGGAAGACGGCAAATCAAACAAGGCTTCCCCCCCCCCCACCCTTATCCTTTGGAATAATAACCTTTTCATTTTAACGTTGCACTGTCATAGCTAGTTGTGGTTTTATTTTAATTGATGTGCGTGTTTACATGATGCTGAATTATAATGTGCCGGATAGCATGATATACCATCGGCAACTATCCCCATTGCCGAAACATACACAAGCAAATCGATGGTGGGGCTTTTGCCTTTAGCTCCTCACCACGGTTAATTACATTATATACATCATGCAAATGGGGTCAAAACCAGGATGTTAAATTCCCCTCCCGCTTGGAATAACACCATCCTCGGTGTTCCAATACATAGGAATACATATACAATACATATACAATTGCACATCAAAATTTCAAAATTTTGCAGATCTGTCCCACGTTCAATTATTCACTATGAACATGCAAGACCAAGCCCATTGGCTTCCACAGACTTGTCCTACTGGTTCTCGGCTTCCAGCTTATCCCGAAGTCTAGGAACTTTGTAGCTATTGCCCTCATTGGGCAGTTCTGGCGTAAATGATGTCCTCCGCATTCCCAGCATTTCACTGGCTGCTTCATCTTTACCTGCTAAATTTCCTTTGAGCCTTCATGCCTGGAACGTTTCTTATCGGGTCGCTTGGACGAATTTCCCACCACTAATCCACCTTCCTTTCCTTTGCCAATTTCTCCCAGAAGGCTTTTCACCTCCGTTTGCAAACCAATAGAGTCTTGCAAAATATGGTGGTTCATTTCATTCTTCCTTTTCTGTATCTTGAGCATCTCCCCAAGATTTTCTTGGGTCTTGGCAATCATTTGAAGGAGACTTCCAGCCAAGTCCAACAACTTTTGATCTGCTACCATGATCAATGTGCACTATCGGGTTTCACTTTTCTCACCTGTGAAATGCACCATTGAAATTTTGTCAGACCAAGCATAATATAGACATTAAAATCAGTTAGTTAATTACCCAATCGGCATGATATTCCAAGTCTTATCAAGGAGACTTTCATATTTTTCATGCCTTCCCAACAGGCACACGAGCTCATTCATGTCCATTCTTGGGCAGGGAATTAACTATTCCAGCATTCATAAT